>VZTZ01033981.1:64835-302659 GCA_013400955.1 Drymodes brunneopygia | reverse complement strand
CTTCCCTTCCCTGACTTATTCCCAAGTTGTCTTTTAACAAATGAAAAATCCTTTTTTTTAATGATTCTTCACAAATTTCAGCAAAAGGATGTTATTCTCATCTCTACACCAGTGTGCAGGCCTAGTGTCTTGACTTGGGTTTATAATTGGGAATGTGAAACTGAAATGAATCAAAATTAATGAATTGACTTTTAAGAGTAAAATGAATTACACATATAATCTGTTTTTTCCCCTCCACTTCTCTTTCCNTGAAGGGTAGATATCAGTGGCACGAAGTCCAAGCAGTAAATGGGTGCTGATGGTGCTCCTCAGGGGGATGATATGGGACCAATGAATGTTTAAATGCATCCTCAGTAATTCACTTCACAAACAAAATCCATATGAATGAAACTGTCAGTAAACTGCAGGGCAGGGCTGCAACTCAGAGGAACCTCACCAAGCTGGAGAAATGGGCTGACAGGAACCTCATGAAGACCGTGTCCTGCCATTGGGGAGGAATAACCATAGGCACCAGTACAGTCTCAGGGCCAACCAGCTGAAAAGCAGCTTGGCAGAAAAAGACCTGAGAGACCTGATGGAAAACCAGTTGGCCACGAGCCAGCAGTGTGTGCTCAAAACCCACCACATATCAGGCTGCAGGGGGAAGACAAATGCCTGGCAGTTGAGTGAGGGGATCCTTCCCTTCTGGTCAGCACTGGTGAGATACATCTGGAGTTCTGGGTCCAGGTCTGGGTTCCCCAATGCAAGAGAGACAAGAACACACGGGAGGTACTTCAGTGAAGAGCCATCCAGAAGGTGGAAAACTGGAGCGCCTGATGCATGAGGGAACACTGAGAAAAGCTGGCTTATTCAGCCTGGTAAAAAGGGGCTCAGAGAAGATTTCATTGCAAACTTCCACTAGCTGAATGCGAGGTATAGGGAAGCCAGAGCCAGGCTGCTCTTGGAGTTACAAAGTAAAAGGACAAGGGACACCGGACCTGAGTAGAAGCAAACAGAATTAAGACTCTGTATAAGGAAAAGTTTATTTGCTGTGAAAGTTATCAAACACTGTAATAGGAAGCCTGAAGACATGTGGGTCATCTTCCCCCCTGCAGGCATTCAGAACTCAAGTGGATGCCGCTCTGAGCAATTTTCTGAAATTTCACGCTTGTCCTAGCTTTGAATAAGGGTTTGGGTGAGAAAACCTTCAGACATCCCTTTCAATGTACATTATTCTTTGATTGTATGTTATCTTGTTAGTCATAATTACTATATATTTATGAAAAAACAGATTACATTATGTATAAAAATTTTACTAGCTGGGAATGCTTACAAGACAGGAAAGAAAGGTGGAGTTAAGAAGAAATCTACATAATACATCCTCACTGAGTACACAGAATTTTGTACCCTACATGAGAGAGAAAGAGGGGCACTAGGTTTTGATGAAACAATGTCAGGGGCTGGACCTGTGCATGCATGAGGATGCTTTGTCCAAGGGATGAGCAGGAGCAGGGTGTGGGCCAGGGCTGAATTCAGTCCATCATTCACTCCATGTCACTCAGGCTGTTTGCAGAGGATGTACCACCATAACATGAAAATACATTTCTGGTTTATCTTTAATCTAGGCATAATTACAGAATGTGCCACAAACCTTGTAAATCTCATTTGTGAATTGAACTTCTTGTGGTTTTTCCATGCTTCTTCAGATGCTTCTTATGTTTTACATTTGTCCTTTACATAATGGGGAACCTTAATCAAATGCTGATATAATTATCATTAGAAGCACAAACAATTTCTGAAACAAAGTCAAAGGTCTCATTTTTCTAAGCAGTTGCTAGGGAAAGAAATTATTTTAAGCTTTGAAACATATTTTCCAATTTCCTGGGTCTGTAGTTTTCATGAAGTATGTAAATGTTAAACACGTACAAATTAATTCTCTGATGGCCCATCTTAGCAGAGAGCAAATCTGTCAAGATTTTTGTGAAGTCTTCATATAAACTATCAACAGTAATTAAAGATCTATCCTTCTTTTATGTAATGTTTGTCTCCAGCAGTCTGAATGATATAAGCAGTCNAAAGAAAAGAAAAGAAAAGAAAAGAAAAGAAAAGAAAAGAAAAGAAAAGAAAAGAAAAGAAAAGAAAAGAAAAGAAAAAGAGAAAAAAAAGAGAAAGGAAAAGAAAGAAAAGGAGGAGATAAACAGTTTTCTGATTGTTGTTCTCACCTAAACTCATCATCCTCTTTCTTTTTTAATCAGCTCAGGCATTACGCTGAAGGGATGGTGCTGATTAGGCAGTGTACTGTGACTTTAGATTTCAGTTCACTCTGGACAGATCTTTGAGGAAACAGGCATTTCTGAAAATGTGAATCTTTACAGCAAGCAGAAACAGGGCAGGGCCGCAGAGTTCAGATCCAGACATGCATCACAATGTGAGTCCCGACCTAGTTAAAGCTCACAAAAAGATCTGTCAGCTGGAAAAGTTGCTAAGATGCTTTTAGTCCTAAGACTTAATTGCAGCTAACATTTAGACAGACCCACATTTTAAACCTCAGGCAGGTAGTGAGCAGTCAGATTAACAGTTCATTACCAAATCCTTCATATTGGCATAAATCCAATAAGATATGCTAAGGAGTTGCTATGAATTCTTAAACCCCTTTCTCCCTGGATAATTATGTACCAATCATTGGAACATCACTGCTGGCATACTCAACAGCTCACAATTATGTCAAAGTAAAACTGCTTAATATTTGTCAACACTTTTCTCTTTCATCTTTTAATTTCTCTTCAATTTTTTCTTTCACATAAATATGTGGTGCAATGGAAGCCACATAATTAGTGCTGAAAGCAACAGTTTAAAATGAAGAGTGTAGTTCTATTATTAACATAAGCATATGTTTCAAATGGGCAAAAACTTAGTGCATATCATTTTATCATGTTTTTCTATGGAACTCAAATACTAAAAAAAAGCTGATTTGTATATTGTCTTATGAAGACCATTTAAAATTTTTTTGTCCCAATATAGTGATTTTCAGAACATGTATCATTCTGTCTTACACTACAATTAGATTCTGATGTTTAATTTTTATTTTTGAGTCTATAAAGGAAAGCAGTGTGAATATTAATGTTGACACTTTTCTTTTGCTATAAACTGTTGCAAATTTGTGATTTTTGGATGTCAGGTTTAAGTAACTGTCCTTGATCAAAAAAAATTGTGTGAACTTTCAAAAATATTTTTTCAGTACTTTTAGCATATAATCTGTCTTGATGGTCTGCTGAAGAAAGGAAATTCATTTATTCATTCTGATTTATTTCAGTTTAACGTTAGTTCATCCATAATGCTGTTAGGAATTTTAGAAAGCACTTCATACCATTTTACTCTTAGGAAAGCAAATAGAATTAGACGTTGAATGATCCTTTAAAGAACATGCTAATTGCTCCACCATGTATGCAGTGTGCTCTGTCATGTGAAACTGGGCTTAGGCAATCAACTTCAAGATTTTTACCCCCCAAGGTATTTTGAACAGAAATATAAGCTGAATATTAATTTAAAAAAAATCCTAGAAAAAGTTATATTTTAAATTCAAATTTGTATTACAAAATATTTTTTTAAATTTCACTGAAAATTTGAAGTATTAATTACCTCCTAATATCACATTTTCTTGCCTCTGCTTCCCAGGCCAATTATTCACTCAAATTTATTTCAGAAATGCTGTGGGGATCATCCAGACATCCAACTGTTACAAGATAAAACTACAAATCAGGATAAGGAAATTTGACCTTGATTTTTCTCAAGGAACATGTGGTAAAAACTTGAAGGAAAATCATAGGAAATAAGAGACTTAAAGAAATTGTACTAGGCTAGTTTTTCCCTTTTTAATGTCTGAGCCATAGGTCCTGCTTTAGGCATAATTCCTAGGAAAACCAGACTACTGTAATATTCATAAGTGCCTGCAACAGATGTTGAACACACTTTTTTCTGCTCTCATTCGTACAGATGGAATGTGCATGCTTGTGCTCCAGCATACTTGCAAAGGGAACAGACAGATCTGTCAGGAGACTCTCACTAAGGGGCATCACATAAAGCATCTCTTTTCCTGTACAGACATCCCTTTTCCCTGTGGTCTCCTGGGCTCCAGGCAAGAACAGATAAGGAATTTTAGAGAATCTGTGTACTGTCCCAAACCTCCCTGTCTTCAGGTTTAGTTGCTGTAATTAGCCCATGTGCATGGTAATTGCACCCTCTCAGAAAAAGACCAAGAACAGTTCTCAGCACAACAGGTATGAGTGTGAACCACAGGGACACATGCTGTTTGTGTGAGAGTGCACCCACTGAACAGCCCTGGTGGGAGGAACAGAATTTTGGCAGCAATTCAACTATCTGAAAAACCCTTCTCTGAAGCACTTGGGTTTCTCCAGAGATATGAAAGGAAGGGCAAAAGAGCCTTGAAATTATCTGCTATCTTTGGACTTTGGTAAAAAGATCAGATCTAATGATTTCCTTATATCTACTGTCAGAAATCAAATCTTTAATGATAATTTTAAACAAAAATCACCAAAACACTTTTTGCCCATCTCAATAGCAACCGCTCAAAGAGAGGAGTGGCTGCAGTCTCAAGAATGGATCAAGTACAAAATAGACAATCCTTTGCTGTTATGAGACAGAGAGCCAAAGAGCCATTTAACCACACTGATGCAATAAAATATTTATTTGTATATGCAAATGTGCACCAAGTTCAACTATTAACCTACAACTGCGAAGTCCTCCAATAAACCATGTCTCTAAGTGCCACATCGACATGTCCTTTAGATACCTCAAGGTATGGTGATACCACCACTTCCCTGGGCTGCCTGTTCCAACAAATGACAACCCTTTCAATGAAGAAATTTTTCCTAATAGTCAATCTAAGCCTCCCTCAATGCAACCTGGGGTCATTTTCTCTTATCCTTTCATCTGTTGCTTGGGAGAAAAGGCCAACCCTCACCTTGCAGGACTGACACAAGTGCATTTCTGAACTTAAAAAGCTATTTAATTTTAGGGCACCACTAGAAACTGTGAGATAACTGTACAGAGTGATGCACCCATTCAAACACAAAAAGACATACAAATGATTATGAGATGGTTTAAAAAGCTAAGTGGAATATATTGGATTAAGACATAAAGTGAGAAAATGAAATTTAGACCTAGACTTGCAGCATGGAACAGATACATAGATCAAATAACTAGAATTCATTATGTATGGATACAATCTTAATATTGAATACACACACCAATTTCTTCCTCAGAAAGGGAAGGGACAAACGACATTAAAATTACCAGTTCATATTTTGATCAATTATCACTGAGAACTGCAAAGAAAAGAGACATCAAATCCCAAGTGAGTAATTTTTTTTCCCTAAATAATCATGTTATGCAAATTCTCCTGTGAACCATGGATTGCTATTGAGATTCCAGGCAAAAGCTGTTTGTGATGCCTACATACCAGAGTGCAAGTCAAATGTCAGGATAAAAATCAGCAGTGATAAGATACTGAGTTGGGACTGCCATGCAGGGACGGCTGCCAAGGGAATAGCACAAAAGCTGTGCTGAGCTGGTTCTCTGTCTGGAACGGAAGACATGGACTACTGAAGTTGTTAAGTTACACAGTAACCTGAAGATGGGAGTGCTGTTTGGGAGAAAGGCAGAGGTGTTCCCGAAAGACACTACAGTGTAGTTTCTTGCAAAGCAAAACTGACATCAAAAGCTGTGAAAATCTGACAGAAAAAAGAGTATGCAATTCAAGTTGAGGCTTTGTCTGAGGAACAATGCAGGACATTAAGTAATGAGCAAAAATGGAAGCCATAACTGTGCCAACAGGGAGATGTGCTAAACTGTGGTGACATATTTAACATGTAGAGGATTCTTGCACAGACTTCTATAAATTCTATAAAACAGCATCCCGAGGTGAATATATCGTATATTTACCTAAGGAGCTTATCAAAAGTCACTTAATCTCCAAATCTAGGTTTTATCAGAAGGTAAAATACTGAACTAGAACAAAAAAAGCAACCCAAACTCAATAGAAAATACCTGTACTCTGTTTATTTTATGGTTGACCTGTCTCTTGTTCCAACTACAGCTAACTTGTCAGTGTGGAGTCACCAGATTTCACCCCTAACATTAATGAAGCAGCAAAATGAATCTGAAATTAGTGCCCATGGATGGGATTCAGATGCCTGTATTTTCCACCAAAGTGGTCTAAAAGTTTATTCCAGATTGAGAAAACCAAAAGTGTGCCAGTGTCATCATCATCTTTAGTAGTAACAATTTTAAACATGCATCATTTCTCCACTTCCACTGGTGTTAGGAGTAACTCATCTTACTGTTAGGGAAAGATAGGCAAGACTCTGGTGTTCTGCTAAAGAAATGCACCTTAGCCTGGAATGTCATCAAACATTAGGTGATCTGGACTCCACAGTCCCGTTTTCCAGGTTTGAAATGTCTGAGATGTTTTTCAATGTCCTGCAGAGTCAGAACAGCCTGAAGTCCCCTCTAATTCAATGAAAGCCAATGACTGCTATCAATACACAGGTACAAATGTATAGTCAACTTCAGAAGACCAATCCAAGTCTTTAAACAGCCCCCTTCTTCTTCCTATTGTATCATCAGAATTTTGTGCAGTTGACATACCTGAAGGATGGGATGGCATCCAGAGGGACCTGGACAAGCTCAAGAGAAGTGGATGCATGGGAATCTCATGAGATTTAACAAGACCAAGTACAAGATGCTGCACCTGGGTCAGGACAACTGGCAATATTGGGGTGTTTGTGAGGGACCTATTCATTCCCCAGAGGCCAGGCTGGATGGAGATCTGGGCAACCTGATCTAGTGAAAGGTATCCCTGCCCATGGCAGAGGGGTTGGAAATAGATGATCTTTAAAGTCCCTTTTAACACAAACCAGTCTATGATTCTGTTCTATGATTCAATGAGTCATTCATCTTGTGTCAATTTTCTACTTACTGGTGAAGTCATGTTCTTTCTGCTGTGTTGTTTTTTTTCCTAAAGTCATTCAGTGGTCAAGTCTCCCAATCTGTGCTGTTTTCACATCATTTTCCTATTTCTGAATTTGCTTTGTGGGCACTGCTTCCATATTTGTTGCAGCTCTTATGCCACTGAAATGATTCATCATCGCCAGCTGGCCCTGTTTGAAGGAGCAGAGCACCAGAGAGTGAAAGCTTGCTGATCAAATAATGTGCAATCAAAATCTTTAGATGTTCCCAGCTTCCTGGATGTCCTAGAGACTGCACATCCGCTCAGGGCTTCCCTGTGCTTGGGATCATAGCTTCATTTCTGGGAATCCCGCTCATACAAGACCTGGGTGGCACAGTCAAGCAGAGGGAGCTTGCTTCAGTAATGAGTAAAGAAAAGAGTACTGGAAGAAGGATGGCGTGTAATATTTTGTAGAGAGTATTTAGTACTCTTTGCTGTGTTCAGTTTTGGGGAGGGGGTCATTATTTATTTTCTATCAGGTTGACTCATATGGTGTTGATTTGGCATGACTTTCAAAGCATGCACAAGCAGTGCATTCTAATTTTGTCCACCTGAGTGGATAAAATTGCATCAGAATTACTTGTTTTAATTATTCAAAGATTAAGTGCAAGTTAACACTACCATGTGATGCACATCATCCTAATAAAGAAAAGACCTTGAATTTCTGAATCTTGGGTTTTGTATCTCACATCAAGTGCTAGATGCTTTCAGTGAGTTGTTCACAATGAGCCCATAACAATTGCACAATTCACGAATATGACGACAAAAAAATCCAGAGAAGAATGTTTTGATATGTATAAGTATCAATGTATAAGTATCCTGTGAACATATCAGTTAGCCGAATTCAATTATTTCATGCAAATTACTGAATACTTGCACGCACCAAAAATGGGAAAGGAAGAACATGTGAAGTCATAAAAACTGGTATAAAAGTTTGTTATTAAATATGAAGATATTAAAAATATTAAACTTCCAATAAACGTTAGGAAAATATTTTTGATAGCAAGACTATTAAACAGCCTGCTAGGGAAGTGATGAAAAACTAGATATTAGAGGCATCTAAAACTGGGCAAGACACAGGAAGTTGAATTGATTGGCTTAGGTCTGTGTTAGAAATATGGAGAATTGGAATATGTCATCATCAGATTATGCAGTTTATGCAGATGCATGCCACAAAGACTTTTACTTGTGATGCAGGTGTACATTTTCTGTACATATATGATTCCTTTGGGATACAATGATCCCAAACTACACTGGGATGAAATAAAGCATTATGTGGGAAACTGAGATACTAAAATTCATGCTGAAAATGAACAGAGTGATAGAGTGGCTTTGTTGGGCACCTAGTGTCCAGTCTAGGTCAGTCTGGCAATAGACCACTTGTACAGGACACATTTGGTGAATATTTTCATTCTTTATTACTACTTCATTGCAAATTATATCTCAAAGGCTGTGCTGTTCACAGAATATGGCAACCCAGAGCAGAAGTTACTCAATACACATCCTTTGCTTTCTTCCTGAATAATATTACAGAATCACAGAACATTACTTCCCTTCTTCTGGTCTCCTTCCTTTTCTTTTTCCTCCACTCTAGACAAACTGGAGAATGACAATCTCAGTTGCTGACAGCTTTTAGCAAAAACCAGACATTTTTCTAGTCTAATGCTAAAAAACTTATCACAAAGAGAAATCTTATTGGCCAGATGTTTGGACAGCTATTCTTCCTGATAGACAGTTTGCCAGCATATGAAAATTTAATGGCAAAAAACACAGTATTTTTTTTTAATAACAAAGCATTTCTGCTTTTGGTATTTATCTGGATATAACATAGCTGCATAGAAATAAAAACTCCCTCTTCCCTTGAATTCTTGTCCACAGTTTTATCAGGCTGAAGAAACAAGCCTTAATAGTACATTTAATGGAAAGAGTATATGCAGCATTTTATATTGAATATTGCATAAAATTCAGTGAGGAACCATGAGTCTGCAAACCTGGAAAAAAGATTTTTATGTTACCGTTGCACTTGAGAATATCCAAAGTCCCTTGGCCTTCCACTTGTATTATTGTCTCTAGAGTTCTGATTCTGCAAAACACTTCAATTTATTCTAGACTGAAAAGGGATAATGAAAATGGCATATAAACATCATGAAGAACTTGAAAATTTGTAATTATTTTGAATTAAAAAATCAGATAAACAAAGGGATCACAACATCATATTCTGATTATATGTTTAAATAAATGATATTTTTAAATCAACAATGCATAAATACAGTATGAGTCACATATGGAGAACTCAGCATCCCAAGGGTTGCTTTCTTGGAACTTTACATTATTTATTAAAACAGTACTTAGAAATTAGAACCTAAGAGAAAGTTAAACCCTAACAATCTTAACCGAAAAAATATGCAAATGTTAAACAGTGTCAAGGAGTGAAGAATATCAGTGTTGGTGAAATTACAAATTAGTAAGAAAAAGAATTGAAAAGGTAAAAAAATTTAAAATTGGGCCAGATTTTTTAGTACCTCCCAGATCCTAACTGGTGTTTATGATGTAAATCCTACTACTAAAAGAAGCTGATAAGAAGCTGGGAAAGCTAATTTCTATTTGTTTCTAACTAATATGTCCATTAAGGATACTGACTGAAATTCATACACCAAAGCCTGATCATTAGCTTGAGTCCTTGAAGAACAGGAATTTGTTGGAAATATCAAGAAAAAAATGATAAACAATATTCCAAATATCATACCACAAATAAGAAAAAAAGGTGCTTTCTACTGTGAAAGACCTTACTTTTTTTCTGAGATATGTGTACCCACAAAAAACTAAACCCAACCAAACCCACAAACCAACCAAAAACTGCAGCCAACACTTATATTTGGAAAGATGACGATTTGCCTGCTAGGTAAAACCATGATAAGCAACCCAATTCTCCACAGGCTCTATCTCTATTAAACAGTTGAAATAATGACAACATCTGAATATGTTTCAGTCTAAAAACAATGGCTTTTTCTTACACTGGATGGCTGAAAACTCTTCCCAGTGTCAGAACTGAGATCAAGCTGAGTATTTTGTCAGTGCTTTTGATTTTTACAAAGTGGCACAAAGCACAAAGATGTGGGTGAGCTTTAAGAATGAAATACAGAAGGTGTCAGAGTTGATTAGGGGATGGTTGAAGAGTTGGTAGGGAATAGCTGATGATCTGAAGGACACACTCAGAGGACATGCTAATAGTAGCACAGGATAGCAAAAAAGGTGAAAGTATCATCCTTTAAAGGAGACATGAAGAGCAAACTTTCAGTAAACTTAATCAATCATTTGTATTTGCTTGTCAGGGACACTGTCTGCTTCAATTCATGCCTGTAGGCTTGAGGGTGAGGTCATGATCCACAAGCATTCCATTAAGCAGAAGTTTCAGTTCACTGCTGTCTCAGAAGTTATATGCCATTGTTTCCCCTCCCCTGGTGCAGCTAGCCGGTTCAAGTGTCCCAATGCCATGGTGCTCTTCGGACAAGGTTGTGGTGGGAGCAAAACTAGCTCACCTCATCCATGGCAGCAGAAGCAAAAGCAGCAAGGCTTAGGAGAAGGACAAAATATTTTTATTAAATGGACTGACAATTTTCTGGTTAAAGAATAAAGTACTGTGCAGTCAGAAGTATTGTCCTGTTGATGGCAAGAGAAAGGGGGACATCTTGCTTGTGAGAAGGGCTAGAGGAAGAGAACAAAGCACTTGATACTGGAAGTCTGCAACCTCCTAAAGGCTGACATTTCTTCCCTTGCTGCTTAGCATGTCTCCAGTTCATGTAGCCTCATTGCTATGCTGTCTGTCCCTTTTGGAGTTTACAAGTTCTATTTTCTGCATGATAAACAATATCTCTCTGTGGGTTTTTTTGAAAGGTGATGTGCTCCAAATTCTCACTATGCTTCCATCCACCCAAGAAATCTCCTTTATTAGCATAACAACTTTCTGCTGAACTATTTCCATTGCATTCTTTATTTTGCTCCAATATGACCATCAATATCTGTTCTTTCTCTTAGCATGGTTCTTATACAAATGGATGATGACATCCCTGGTTAACATTATTTAATAGAGTAAGAAAAATGAGTGTATATGAAAGAATATGATCTAATGTATCCTGCCATTTGAAACAGCTGGCAGTCCTTGCTGGCAAACTCCTATTTCTCTGCTCTAATTCTGCTCTTGGCTCTATGGTCTCATTCTCCAGATAAGACTTTCACATGGTGGAGTTCTACATCATCGTTCATACTGGGAATGATATCCTTCCTCTTCAGAAAGCAAAATATGGTTTTAAAGCAAAAGCAGTGTGCTGAATATAGACTGCAAATACAGGAGATATAAAAAGCAGCACTTCAGAGGAAGCTGCTACAGGTCTGGCTTCTGTCTTTCCTGGTGGTAATGAAAGACCTCTGTTTCAATTCAAGCAGGAAAAAAATATCATTTCCAAATACCATTCCAAAGACAGTATGTTAAAATCAGTATTCTTTCTATGATACCCAAAATTCTACATTTTTTCCCAGACCCATAAACCCCAGCCGTGATATGGTAGAATTTATTATTAATAAAACAAACCAAACCCTTCTGCTTCCTGTTTTATTTTCTAGACATGTAATTTTCTCTTTAGAGAGGGCATTTCTGAGATCAAAACCACACTATATATTCTCCATTAGATACATCCAAAGCCTTTTGCCATATTTTCTACATTACAAAGTTCTTATATCATTAATTCACCATTTATTGTAATTAATTTAATGGCATTCAATCTGTTAAGAAAAGCACAAGTCAAAGTTTAGGATTTATGTTGAAGTCTGCTGATGATCTTCTTTACTAACATGAAAATAACTATAAATATGTTACAAAGAGCTGGATTTCAGACTTTTTTACTCAGAACAGCAGACAAAAGCCTTTTTTCATACCACTCATAAGAGAAAGTAATTCAAACAGCATTTCAGTTGTCTTCACATTCTAACCACAAATTAGGAAAAGCTACGAACAGTCTGACATTCCTAAACAAGTAGCTGCTCAGAGTGCCAGCTAAACATAAGGAATGCCTGGGATGGGGAGAGAGATGGCAAATATTTTTCTTAGGAACAGGTTTATAGATTCTGTATCTAAAAGGAGAGTTCCTTGCAGTTCACCTTATTCTAATTTGTTGGCATGTTTTCATGTAGAAGTAGCAAGTGCTGATGTGGACCACGCATGCAAGTGTCAGCAACACAATGCTACAGTTGGTACAAAGAGCTGTTGGTGGATGACAGCACTGAGACAAGCAATTGCTCATTGTCATCCACAGCCCTGCTTCCTTCTGTTAGCTTGCTATACAGAAGTTCAACCATTCAAGTATTTTTTTTCTTTATGAAGCTTAATTTGCTGTCTCCTCTTGTTTCCATACATTGTTGTTTGAAACTACACATGACATTGATTACACCTCAGTTTTTTTCCAAGATTTTCACTTCAAAGAACTATAGAGCAGAAGATTCAAAGTTCAGCAGATAAAGGTCTGCAGCCTCATTCTTGATTGCTTCGTATCCAGGGAAGATTTTTACATCTTGACAAAGAATATATGGTTTTAAGAAGTCATAAAAGTACATAGATTCACTTCACAATTGTAAAAATTACTCTAGCTGAAAATCAGAGAAGACCAGAATGGTATAAATTTTAATATTATTTTCCGTTACCAATTGAAACAATTATGCATATCCATTAATAACTCAGACTTATAGGAAAGCAAATTATCCCACTGCTCCCATACTGTCTAATCTAACAAGTGCCAGGGAGTGAAAACAGTAGCTTGTAGTCCTTCCAAGTGATATCTCGGTGATATATGGAAGTGATTCATAAGGAAGATATTTAACTATAGGGATAACATATTGAGACCATAGCTCAATGTGATTAGAGGGGTAGAAGCTGAGTACAGTGTATTTTCTGCTTTCCAAATAAAGGATTTGTCCAAAAAGAATCCTGATTTCAGAAGTGAAAAGTCCATTGACAGAAGCTTTTGATTACATCACTTCTGAAGTAACCCCCTGGAAAAGTACTCCTAAACTTTTGAAATCATGACAGATCCTGTAACATCTACTCTGAATACATTTCCTCTTGAAAACAGTTTTGGCAAATCGGCATGTTCAAAATGGGGAAATAACCTCTTTTTGAGGAATAATGGCCAACCACTGACTCTAGTCTCAGCAGTCAGTGCCAAGCAGTTTTACGTTTCTTTGTAAATCAAAAAATCCAGAAAACAAAAGACACTTTTAACAGATAACGTTGCCATTTTAAGCCAGCAACCAGATGTGATTTTAAGGCTAAGGAGTCCATGAATCCCCAGTGTCAGCTTTATCACCTTCCATTTGTACAGCACCGTGAAAACTGATGGATGAAACCAGATCTCCTTAACATGCCTACCAGAAAAGAAAACAAAATAAAACATCACAAGTTACACAATACATGAAAAAAATTAAACAAACACAGAACCTTCTCTCCTGCACAGACTAAGCAGCTAGTTTTCTTGGAAAAATGATTATACTATTTAGTTTTTCTCATCTGTACCACTCATTGGTTCCATGTCATCAGTCATTGGATTGTAGCTTCATGTTGCCAAATTTTAAAAAGATTTAGTTCTTATCTAGACAGGAAGAAAGTCAGCTTTCAGCATTCAGCATCATGTGTCAAACAAGAAAATGATGGTGAGTTTTTTAAACCTCTGAGAACTATGAGAATTTTCATATGTATATAGGGACTTCAAAGGATAAATTAATTTTTTACTTTTCCTTTAGTTTGTCAAATTTTATCACTCCAGCTCCAGATTTTTGAAGGTTACAGTCAGTAGTTTTCTCTGATGCTGGTTACATTTTCTCTCTCACATTCATAAAAAAATTGAATATATGTCAACAGTCTGATATAGCAGACAAAGCATATGCCTCACACACTCAGACTTCACTTTGTTGAGCATTTGGTTAGCATATTGGGATGAATTTTCCTTTGGGTGTCACTGTCACAAGAAAAAGCAGAGTAGTCTAGGCACAAAGTTTGTTGAAGAGAGACAAACTGAGGCTACAGGACCTCTTCCACATTTTACATCTGTAAATCTATCCAACTTTTCCATGTCCCAGTAGAGACTGATGTGTTTCTTATTTGCACAGCATGGTCCAAACCTGAAGTCTACTTCAGTAAGTATGCATGAGTCCCATTCTCTAATCCTGAGAGTAACACAGCCCGCTTCCTGCCCAAATAGATAAAAATATTTCTCCTTCCAGGGCCTCCAAACTCCCAATAGGAGACCACCCTGGCCTGTTTTATCCCCCATATCAAGTGAAGNAGAATACACACTATTGTAACCTAAGACAAGGTATTATTTGAAAGCGCAGTCATTGTTATGGGCTGAAACTGCCCAGCAGTTCCACAATATGGAAAACAGCAAGCCAGCAACTAAACCTGGTCAGCCTTACACTACAGACACAGTCAATGCACAGGCTGGCAAAGGTGTGAACAAATTATACATTTGGTAGATTAATATCCCATTTAGTCTACAATTGGTATATTATCCAATTGGTATATATTGCTGAGAAAAACCACATTATACCGGGAAAATAATAATCCCCGAAGTCTTAACACCTGAAAAAGTTTTCATTCTTCTATAGTGCAATTGACAAGTAATATTTTTATCATTTTGGATATTATTTTTAGTCGTGGTTGTAGACAGGAGGGATTCTATCTTCTCCAATATCTTTTTGGATTTTTGTTAATGGGAACCACCCTTAGCAACATCTTTCATTTTAGTTATGGTTGTGCTCAGCTTAGTCTGGTCCAACAGGCAAACAAATGCTGCTTTCTTTTGAAGACATCATGGAATTGGTAGCAACCCAACAACAGGGTGTGTCTGCACTGAATATATTCAGGAAAAGGCACAGAAATAGCTTGCAATTAAAAAGTGCACTTAGAAATAAAACACCCTGACCATGATTCTCCTTGGATTCCTCTCTTGACTGCATGAAAATTTAAAAAATTTTGCAGAAGAACCACTACATCTAAACAAAATAATGAATAGAGTTAAAAGCTATAAACAGCCAATAAATGAAAAGGGAAACATCAGCAGTTTGGAACATGTAACATTCCTCAGAGGGTTTGTAATGTGGGAGAAAAAAGAGCATTACAGAACATAAAAATATCCCCAGTTTGTGTGGAAGTGTCTGGGTTTTACATTCAGTGATTTAACCGTAGGTGTAACATTCCATATTGGTGTTAATATTTATCAAACTGTTGATCCTGTAAGTTTAAGAAAGAATTAAGCTTGAAAATCCACCCAAAAAGTATTATACATTACAGTGATGAAGAGGGAGCCTTTTGTATAGATCAGAAGGACAAATGCTGCTCTGTTTGTGTGAGCTGTTGCATTCAGTATGATTCATAAATTTTTGTGTGAAATTCTGAGGTGAAAGCTTCCTGCAGTTCTATCATATTATTTCCACAGCAGTTCCATTTGCATGGCACTGAGAATGAGGACGTCACCTGAAATCAGCAGAGAGAACTCATACATAGTAAGAATCACAGCTGTGCTAATAATACCAACTCAGCTTTGTGAATAGCTCCCTCAGGCCTCATGCAGCATAAATTGAATTGATCTTTCTCCTTCAGTGGCAAGATCTAAACCTCTTCTCAAGCATTATACTTCTTACATTAACTGTTCCTGTCAGGAAAAGTCCAACTCACCAATGGGAAATATATAGAGGAGAAATATTTTAATAATGTTTTGCTGCTCACAGTGCTCACATATTCCACTTTTAAAGGTCCAGAATCACTGCTGCTACTGAGCATGACTTGAGAAGGTAGTGCCAACAACACACACTTGAAGAGTAAGATTTGAGCATAAATGAGAAATTATAAGGCACTGACTCTATCCTAGTAAGTCTCAAATGGAATTAAATCTTTCAAGACATCCTCTTTCCACAGTGGGCCTCTCATTAGACTGGTGAAATTAAAAACTAATTAAAAGCAGCAAGTTGGATTCTACCCAAATTCAACCTGTATTTGAAAGTTGAATGAACTGTCAATTTAGAAAACAAAATGCTACAGGATGAAGAGAATAGAATATTGAAAAAGTCAGACAATTGAGTGATACAAAATAACAGGCACTGTGTTTACATGAATTCTGCTAGATCCTTATTCATTAAAGCAAATTAGAATGCCATCGTCATCTTTGCCAAGGTTGTTACACCTGTCACAGAAGTGCAAAAATCAATTCCAAACTAATTGACCCATTGGGGAGAAGAGTCTGGCAGCCAGTTTTCCAATATCAGGGTGCAGAAGGGCATGAGCAGCTGTAGGTCAGAGACAGCAAAACTATTTCTTACACAATGCCTGAGCAGGGCAAAAAGCTTTAAGTTTCAGTGACAAAGTCTATCCTTTGAGATGAATCTTGTGGCCATAAAATATTTCTCCACTGCGCGCACTGAATGTGATTTTGCTCAGTTTAAATGTCAACAATTACACCCTTTGCTATTCTTTTTTCTGGCTGCCTTTACTCATTAAGTTATTTAAAGAGAGTTGTACTAAATGCACATCTAAAAGGCCTTGCCATAAGCAAATCTGCGACTTTATGTTTGAATAGCTTGCCCTGTGGCAAGAAACACTGAATCAAGGAATCTGGCTACAGCGACATGAAAGCAAAAGAATATTATGTCTTCAGCAGTATTCTCTTAGTGATTGTCTTACTGGCCTTTGTGTTGCATCCAAATGACTTCATCAAATAACCACACACACAATTAAATACTGAAGAAGTTTAATGAGAAAAGCAGTCATCCAGGAATGAAAATTTTATTGGAAGAAAACCTGAAAATAATAAACATTTAGGTAAACAGCTTCCGGAAGAAATCATAAAGTAATGCCGTTCTGTACCAATGTTAATGCAGTTTCACCACAATCTAATTTGAAGTTAAACTCCTGTAAAAATAATCTATGAAGATGGCAAGTAAAGAAGGTGTTTTTCATCATTCCTGGGTAGGAATATTTACTATTTTTTTTCCTCTTTTCATACAGAAACCAAAAGGATTATGTAGAAAAGCTGCTAAAAACTGAAGTCAATGGAAAAACCACTCAGTTATAACTTTGCTCTGCTCTCTGCAGCGCTTACCTTCCATTTCAATGGGGATAGAGGTGCACAGGTATTACATGCTATGGAAAAATCAAACCCTGCAGCTTCAGATTATCAATTCCATGTTTTGAATTGAAAGAAACAAGAACCTTAATGCACATATCTGTTTTTCTGATGAGCTTTAGCTAGTTTTAATTTCAGGTTAATTTACCTTGCTTTTCTTAAATCTCTGACACAGTTTCAATTAGACACTCAATTATGCTGGTTTTTTTCTGTGAAGAGTTGAGTTACTCAGAAATTTCTCTGCATATTAAAAGTCATAGTTGACTTTATTTCACAGCCTTACTCAGTGCAACTTTAAATATTGCTGATTCAAATAATTCCGTTCCATACCAGACTGTAGCTTCATTCACATTCAAAGGCAAGTGAAAAAGCAGGACAATGTTGAATATTGCCTAGTGTGACTGTGAGAGGACAGTCCAGATGAATTCATCTCCCTGACCTAGATGGCAGCTACCAGGAAACAGTGGCCAGCAACCAAAGCCTGAGGGACACCTAGACTAGTCAAGGAGGTCTCCAGTAGAGAAAGGCATGATCCTCAGACTTCATTATGATCTCCTCCTAAACCTACTGTTGTGTGTTACATCTTCCTGAAATTCCATTTTGTTTGAAAAAAAAATAAAGAGGATAAATTTTTGTACTTTTGTGGGTATTTAAGTGGGTTTTCCCTTCTATAATTCTCTGTCAGGATTTTGTAAATCTGAGTGGAAAACTAAAGGCAAGATGACAGTATAGGATTTCCTTTTCTTATCCTCTATTTAGCAGCCACTAAACATTAACAACTGAATATTTCTTTGACCTACAACTGAATATTTCTTTGACCTACATTATACAAAATATATTTTTTCATCAGAATAATGAAGCAACACTCTGGCACACAGCTTCTGTACTGCACAGTGTTTACTGAAAGTCGGGCTATTACTTAGACACTGGCTATAAAGTAAAACAATAAGAAACATTTATACAGTCTATGAAATGGTTTTATAATGACATTAAAAGAGAATAAAATTTTTAAAAAGCACTACCAGAACTCCATTAGTGTCTCACTGAAAATCCTGTACAGTTTGTCTCCCTGCCAGGAATTTAGGACCTTTATTGAATGCACTTGGCTTCATTACAGTGCACCGTGGTTTTTCAACTGTCAGCTGAAACAACATGTGTGTTTACCTGATAAACCAGATATAAGAGATAGATTTTTCTATTAAAGGAGCCTTTTCAGTGAAAAAACCTATGCTTTATTTCTAGAACAGAAGATAACATAAAAGAGTCACTATCACATCTCCATAAAAAGTATTGCTGTTCCACATGAGGATTATCTAATAGCATAATTATAGACAGTGCTATTTACAACAGTGGTAATTACAATTGTCCAACACTTTCCATTTTGTACTGAGTAAATAAGAAAACAAGACTAAAATAATTTTATTTTCTTTTTTCTCTAATTATAACCGCTTTTAGTCACATGTTTCAAAGTTTCCCCAGAAACCAAAAACACTGCTAGCAATTTTGGGATGTCACCCAAATGTACATCAATTTACTCAAATTGGGTTTGTTATGATATTGCAGCAGTATGCAGTAGCCTGAAAATCCAAATATGTTTTAAGTTTTGAAACCTCCAGTATGACACCTATCTGAGTAACCAGGGAAGTTCTAGCTTCAATTCCATTGCCTATACACAAGCCCAAATATTCCAGGCTGTAGGGTAAACCAAGATCTTTCAAAAGAAAGATGCAGAAGAATCACGTCCTCCATGGATGTAGCACCACAATGATGTTGACAACTATGACATTTTGCATTGTGGTTCTGGACTGGAGTCTTCAGGTTATGTTTATTGGAAGCACAGCAGAGGGGGAAGGATGCTATTTAATTTCTCATAGAGAAGGCAAATGAACTTAGAATTGAGATGTCTTGTTTCCTTTTCTGGAAGCACAAGTCTTGCTTCTTCTCATATGTAAAATTGCTTCCAATATAAGAAATGGAAGACAGCTGCCAAAAATACCAAGAGAATGATAAGTTTTCTCAGGAACTCTGCTCATGCTCTGAAGCTTGCATTTGGAGTAACTAATTAATATTATCTTTATCTGAAGCATAAACTTTACATACAGAAGGATCAGTCAAACACCATCACTCACCAGCAGTGATGGCTTTGTGCTTTTATAACTTGAAAATTTGCTTCTAAGCTACCAGCCAATATTTCAAGGACTCCTTTGACTTGAAGAATGTTTCCAACAGAGGTATGAAAGTGCATGAATAGATTCTTTGCAAATGTCTACCGGATAAATTTCCATGTAAAAAGACACCTTTCTCTACAAATGCCATTATAATTGGAGACAATGAATTTAAAAGGCCTTTTCATGTGTGACCAATTGCATTGATATTTCCTAACACGAAAAGACATGCAAAAGGCAGTTTCTAAAACTTGCAGAAATAGCAGCCAAGTGAGCAGTGCCACACACATTTGAAAGTTTTTGTTGTCGGGGTAGCTATTTTTAACAAATCTTCATGATTTGATTCTAAAGACTTAAAACATTGAAACAAATGGAACAAACACTATGAAGAAAATAAATTAAAGAGCATGTCATTTACACCAGGAAAATGTTGGAGCCATTTTTTGAGAGCTTCTAAGGGAGAAAAGTAAAGAAAAAACAACTCACAGATCACTGCAGACTTGGATGAGCTAGGCTTAGTGATCCAATATCCACTGAGCTCATTACTATTCTTATTTCAATTCTGTGATGGTTTGGAGGAGATTTATAAACAATTCCAAGATAATTTAATTTTCAAAAAATAACTCTAGCACTCTGTTTACAGTTCTTTTAAAAACATTTTATCTTTGAAAACAAACCAAAAGGTAACTTCAAAATATTGGCAAATGCATTTCATCTAAACAACAAGAATCGAAAGATTGTTTTCAAGAAAAAAAACATTATTTTTCATAGGCCTCATGGCAGGTTGATGTGTTTTTTAAGCTCACAAATATCAACTGTCCTCTCCAACATTTGGAAGAAACATCTCTTTTCAAATGCAGGGTTTGGTTTCTGTTATTGAAATCGCACACTTTGGCTGAGCCATAGCCTGTGTCAGCCCTCTGAGCAGCACAGATACTGCCTGGGGGTTCCCAGGTCAGGTGTCACTGCTGGACTGAGATAAGTTCAGTGGCAGAAATAACTCTTTGAGGAAAAGTAGAGAGGCAAAAATGTATTTGTTTTCTCTGTACAGCCAGGCTCAGTATACTTTTTAATAGTTGGTGATGATATGTTATGGTTAGTAATTTTCCTCCATGTGGTTTCACATTGTGAGGTGAGAAGAGCTGGCCACCATGTCTCTATGCCTGCCCATTCATGCCTTGTGTGCTGGCTGCTGCTCTGTTCAGAGCTTCTACACAAAGTATAGAAGTACCTGATCTAAGAGTACCTCCATCTGGTTTAGTGAGAGAGCTCATCTGGGGCTGACCTGCAGGGTCAAATGTAATCATGCAAGGTCACCATGATTGACCTTTCTCTTTCAGCCTGTATCTTTTCTAGGAAACCAAGCAGAGCCAAGCCTTATTCTCTGTTCCTGATGCCAGCTATTATAATCCGGCAATATGCTTGTTAAACCACGTGAACCACAGAGGTCTTCTTATCAACACCCAAACTACAATTTGGGAACAGTCTTGGAAAGCTGGAAATTGTAAAAACGTTACCCAGGGTAAAGCTATGCTGAAGACAATGCAAAAAGTAAATTTAATGACATTTGCATTACCATACAGCGGCCAGAGCCCTGGTGCTGTTAAACTCACTGGGAGACATCAAGAAAGAAAGACAGAAAGAAAGAAAGACAGAAAGAAAGAAAGACAGAAAGAAAGAAAGAAAAAGAAAGAAAGAAAGAAAGAAAGAAAGAGAGAGAGAAAGAGAGAAAGAGAGAAAGAGAGAAAGAGAGAAAGAGAGAAAGAAAGAAAGAAAGAAAGAAAGAAAGAAAGAAAGAAAGAGAAAGAGAGAAAGAGAGAGGGAAAGAGAGAAAGAGAGAAAGAGAGAAAGAAAGAAAGAAAGAAAGAAAGAAAGAAAGAAAGAAAGAAAGAAAGAAAAAGAAAGAAAGCAAGCAAGCTGGATGTTCACCTGCTAGCTTTGAGCCTGAGAAAAAATCACCTGCTCCAATGGAGGCACAAAGAGTGTCTCCAGTCACACTTCATGTGCCCTCCCGCAGTGTATCTCTGCACCCTGTGTTTATTGTCTTTTTCTTTATTTCTCCTTTGCTTCTCATCAGAAGAAAGTACATATGAAGCCTTTCACTTCCCACCTCCTTGCACCCTAAGTATTCTCTTATTTTTTGCACTGAGCAGTGGTTCCGCAACAAAAGAGTAAGACTCCCTCTGGCTCCATTTCTCAATTTCTTGTAGTGCTTGTTGCCTTCTCTGCTCAAGTGTCTGCTATGAATTTAATCCTTTCCCCAGATTTTGTCCCCACTTTTCAAAAGCATTTCTGGAGAGAGTATCTGTTTTTCTCAATAATAATTCCTGCATGCTGAAGTCACAAGTACAACAAACGATCCTGTTTGGAATTTAAAAATCCTTCCAAAGTTACATGAAAATATCAGATATCCCTGCTCTGAAATGTGCTTTGGTTGCCCCTCTAGTTCTTGGCCACAGGTAAAGTAAATCAGACTCATTTTAAGGTTTAGTTTGTTTTGGGTCACAGTTTACATGAAATTACCTTATCAGTTGTTCTAATGACTTTGCTATTACTGGCAATCATGCTTTATTCACTTCTCACCTGTCATCTACCTCATGAAGTAGTAAAAACAATATTTGTCTGCTTTTTCTTTAATCTCTAGCTATGCTAAAACCTGCAAGATATGAATACAGATACAGTTCCGGCTCCCATTGTTTTCCTGATTTTACAAGGTCTAGAAATTCATCATTGCCACTGACTGTTTTCTATGTGCTGTCTTTTCTCTTTTTTTCCACTTTTTCATGCTCCTTTCTCTGCTGTGGGTCTCGATCATCCAATCACCATTTCAGCTTGGAATGTGAGAGGCAAGTTCAAAGGGTGAAGAGTCATTCCCATACACTTATAGACTGAGATTCATTGATTGGATTGTCTCCTTCTGGATGCCCACGACTCTTGCTAGAGCAGTTCAGTTAGTGAAGGCATTAACAGTGTTCCCTCTCTCTACCCAGAGAACCTTCTTCATGAAACACAGTTACACAGTTAGGAGTCAAGGCTGCTCCTTTTTGACAGATTTGGCTGAACTCAAAATGAGAGCATTGAAATTCAGAGGGAGGAAAAACACACATGCACAATCAAGTCAAGCTAGAACCTGAAATCCCTTGCAGAGGGGCTTCACTTGCAGCCAGCATGCAATCCAAAATCTTCCTTCTTTCAGCCTCCAATGCTCCTTTCTGTCTAAAAGCAGAAGTGGGGTGCGACTGAGGGATGGGCCCTACTGACCACAGGCAGCAGTGGGGTTATGCCTCAGACTGCCCCTCACTCCGTGAAGCTACATTGCATTGTTTCACACTGTCCACTGGAAATTATGCACTCTCAGCTCCATGGAAAACAAAAGCCTGTGGGAGGTCATGGAAAGCCTCATGGATTTTTCTGTTTTGCTAATCTGGTTGGTGAATCACTGACTGCTTGCTTAATCTTACCTCCATTGTGTTATTTATCCTCAGCTTCAGGCAGCTGATGGGTGTCATCATTTGTGTGCCAGGCTGCCATGCTAACAGCGGGCATGTTAATGTACCCTCTAAACAATATGGGTTTAAGGATTAATGCCCTACTCTGCACCGCAATTTGTACATATCTTGATAACAGGGTTTGGCCATATTTTCACTGGTGTGTAATACAACACAGTTCACACAAGTACTGTACGTATCACAACCAGGGAAGCTTAAGAGCAAACATGAATAGCAATTAAAATATGTCCAATATTATCCTGTATTTTCTCCTTTCTCAGACAAATAGCTGTCATTTAAGGTAGGGTCCTACAATGGCTTTATCAGTCACAAAAACAATCCCATAACCTCTAGCACATTCTCTCTAGCATGCTGATTACAGATCTGATAATTGGGCAGGACTAAAGAACTGGAGTGCAGCTGTTTGCTTATTAAATGTCTCAGAGGAAAAGATACAAACACACACGCACAGACACACACAGACACACACAGACACACATACACAATTTAAGTAGCTCATTAATCCGAGGAGATGTTCTCTCTTTGATGGGCTGAACTGCAGTCTGAGCCAGGCAATGCAAAAATATCTTGTCTTGCCTGAGTAATTTGAAAGAAGAAATTTCAAGTGTGCAGTTAAAAATTACTGCATCTCCACAGTGCCCATAAGGCATAAGTACTGTGGATTTTGATGCAAAAACATTGAGAGCCCTTTCCTTTTTCCATCAACTAGTAGAGTGTTTCAAATTACACTACTGTGCCAGGTCTATGCTTTTCCCTCTATTAGAGGCAGTTCTTGGTGTTGAGACACCTCCCAGACAGATTTCAAAAATCTTTGGCAAATATCTATATTTTCTGGGCCCAGGAACTACAAAACTCATCTCCATGATGGACAACTGACTTTAAAACCCATTTTCTTCGTTACTCCCCTCTGCATAAGCTGCTGAAAGTCTTAAAGTCAAGATATGTTCATGAAGCCAAACAATACCTTGGAGAATACTTTGTTGTATCTATTCCCCTTGAAACTAAAAACCAGGCAAGTGAAAACTCTCCAGATGCCTTGGCAGTAAACAACCTGATTAAAATTTGCTTTTCCCGTTAGATATCCACTACTCTTAATTATGCCAGTTCTGTTTGCAGAGCACAGTCACACGGTAAAATAGTCACAGGCAGATTACTTGACTATTTTGATATACTGAATGACATATCGAAACTGATAGCTCGTCTTTCTCACCTTCAAATGTCATCAAGAAAATTGCAATACCACAAGGTTTGTCAAAGATATTAACAAGGATTGCAGAGCTCTCAACCAACACTGAAATTTGAAGATTTCATATGAGTCTTGCTCTTTTATTCCTGCTGTATCTGTGCCACCAGAGAGATGCAAGAAATGCAAGTGACGACTTTCTCCTGGGCATTTCTCACACAAACAAAAATTGCAACATATAAAACTACATGTTTCCTTCTGCAGCCTACAACGAGTTTCCCAAATCACAGTGTTGCTACAGTTTGAACTTCGCAGTCAGCAACACAGAGTTTTCTAACTTTGACAGTACACACCATCTGTTCTACCAAATCAGGTAAGGTTTTTTTCCTTTGTGGATGTCATTGGAGAACTGCCTTTTTCAGAGATTTCCAAGTCTTGACTAAACCTAGCATAGGTATGAAAAATTCTATAAGCAGCTGGGAGAAGTCTCACAATCACTAGCTCTTGTTCTTGCGGGAGATTTCAACTTAGCATATATCTGCTCAAATCACCACACAGCAGAGAGGAAACAGTCCACAAGGGTCCTGGGTTGTGTGAAAGGTGACTTCCTGACATAGCTGGTGAGAGAGAGACTAGGGAAGGTGCCTGCTGGGCCTCCTATCTGTGAACAGGGAAGGACTGGTGGGTAAGGTGATGTCTAGAGGTCACCTTGGGCACAGCAATCATAAAATTCTCAGAGAAATAAGGAACAGTGCCAGAAGAATGGCTACCTTGGCCTTCCAGAGGGCAGACTTTGGCCTGTTTAGCAGCCTGGTTGACAGAGTCCTTGGCAGACAATACTGAAGGACAAAAGAGCCCAAGAATGCTGGACGTTCTCCAAGCCGAAAATCTTGAAGGCACAGGAGCAGGCAGTCCCCATGAGCTGAAAGATGAGCCCGTGGGGAAGACTAGCCTGGATAGACAGAGAGCTTTTCCTGGAACTCAGGAAAAAAGGAAAGAGTATGGTCTTTTGAGGAGGGGGTGGGAAACTCAGGAGGACTACAAGGATGTCGTGAGGTTAGGTAGGAAGAAAATTAGAAGAACCAAACCTCAGCAAGTACTTAATCTGGCTACTGTCATAAAAGGCAATAAAAAATGTTTCTATAGCTACATCAGCAACAAAAAGAGGGCTAAGGAGAATTGCATGAAGTTAAACAAGGCAATGTGCTGGGTCCTGCACTTGGGTTACAGCAACCCCACGCAGAGTTACAGGCTTAGGGAAGGGTGGCTGGAAAGACACCTGTCAGAAAAGGACCTGGGAGTGTTGGTCACTGCCAGCTGAACATGAGCAAGTGTGTGCCCAGGTGGCCAAGAAAGTTAATGGCATCCTGGCTTGTATCAGAAATAGTGTGGCCAGCAGGACCAGGGCAGGGATTGTGCCCCTGTACTCTGCAATGATGAGGCCACACCTCCAGTGCTGTGTCCTGTTCTGGGCTCCTCACTACAAGAAGGACATTGAGGTGCTGGGGCAAGTCCAGAGAAGGGCAACAAAGCTGGTGGAGGGTCTGGAGCACAAGTCTATGAAGAACAGCTCAGGGAGTGGATTTAAGAAGGCTCAGGAGGTCCTTATCACTTTCTACAACTACCTGAAAAGAGGGTGTATCAAGGTGGGGGTTGGTTGGTCTCTTCTATGTAACAAGAAACAGGATAAGAGGAGATGCCATCCAGTTGTACCTGGGGAGGTTTAGATTGAATATTAGAAAAAAAATCTTCACTGCAAGGATTGTCAAGCATTGAAACAGGCTGCCCAGGGAAGTGGTGGTGTCACCATCTCCAGAGATATTTAAAAGATGTATAGACGTGGCAGTTAGGGGCACGGTTTACTGCTGGACTTGACAGTATTAGGTTAGCAGTTTGACTCAATGAGCTTAAGGGTCTTTTTCAACCTAAATGATTGCATGGTTCTGTGATTCTAAAAAATTAAGCAGGTATATAGGTAGGAAAGCACACTAAACAAGTAAAGCCACAGTAGTTATTGTTCCCCCCACCCCCCCAGCTTCTATTGTGTTAGGGAAGGGCAGAAATGACATGAAAAGCATTAGAATAGTCACAACACCCAGGTGAACACCATCCTGAACCTTACTCTTTCCTGTGGTCAGTACACCACATGTGGTCAGCATGAACCAGAAAATGCGCTCACCAAACAATGGGCTGTCTCAGTTCAAAGTTATGCTGCTGCTCACAGGCATTTTCATAAGCACTTTAGGCCTGATCTCCTCTCCTTCTAGCAATGATTTCTGCATTCAGTCATTGCCAAAAGGTCATGACCAAACAGGTCATTGGGAATAACGTGCTCTATTTCAGTGATGATGGTGTAATATTTAGGGGTGTAGTTAACATTTTCTTTATTAAAACTGCTCTATCCAGGATGGTGGGGGCACTAACACTTACCCAAATAGCTCAGTAAATCTCAGCTATGCTTTTTTAAATGTTGTGCATTAGCCAATAAGTAATTGCTTTATACTGTTAATCTGTGTATATTTTCCTGTCAGAGTCTTTATTTGCCAGGATAGCTTAAAGACAGCTGTGCAAGCCAGTGAGAAAGAGGGGTTGTAAAAGGGCTTCCATGAGTTTGAAATGAGGAGATAAAGCATGTGGTCAAATCCAAGGCCATGAAGGAAGTCCCATTTTCCATGGCACCTCAGTGAAGTTACTCCAGACTCCAGCCATTGATCTGAAATCACATATCAGCACTTTTCCTTACCAACACAGGTGGGTTGCTCCACTATTGCTAAATTTAGATCGTCTTTTCTTTGTCTTTCTTTCATAACCTCTATGTTATTAGGTAGATGATCCAGACAGGTTTCCCACTGACTTCACTGAAAATTGTGATTGTCCACAGCTAAGCATTTTATAAATTCTTTTCAAGCCTTTGTGGGAGGCAAAACTTCTTATTCTGACACCTCCATGAAACACAGGGGTTTCTTCCCTTTTACGGACAAGATGCATTTCAGTATCTACGTATTCTACTGTTTTCCTTTCCCACTTACTTTGATAAGTGTATTCTCAGTATTTGTACTTTCTGTGAACCCCGTGACTCTTGGCAGCAGCTGTAAATTTCCACATATTGCGTCAACAGCTATGTCAGATGAAGGTAGAGTTTAACTAATTGTTTTGCTAGGTGAAAGGCTTTAGATGGCAAACACAAATAATTATCTTTTATCCATTGGTAAAATAAGTGTAGAAAACTAGATCAAGTGTAAGTTTAAAAGAAAAAACAGATTAAGTAACTCAACAAATAAGGAAGAAGAGATTTGCACATTATTTGCAGTATGCTTATGGCTGAATTAATTTGACAAGACATGCATTTTAACCATACAGAACCCGAAAACATATCTAAGTCTTTTCCCTATGCAAATGCAATGAATTGTTTGCTCTTAGTTACATTTTATGATAAAGGAAAAATCCCTATCTGGCTGAAGACTCTAATTGATTGTTCTGACAAACAAACTGGCAAAAATATAACCTTATGAGCTTCATAGATTTCCATAAGTAATTTATTCTGACACAGTACTGCCATTGTTACTAAATGTACGCAACACTTCTGAGAGGCTGGAGGCAATTCTTATTCAACCTTCAGTAAATATGATCATGACCTGATGCTGCATCAATAGCCCTCCTCAATCTGCTTATAGCTATTGTTCATTTACAAGAACAATGAACAATTAATAGATGGAAGAAAGGCTTTGTTTGCCTTATGTTGTCAGCTGGACAAAGGAAGATGCTAATGCTGCTTTACAGTCAGCGTGATATACTATCTAAACCACATTTGGTTTCTTTTTTAATTTGCTAAGTGCTTCATAATTTTCCTCCTTCTGTTCCAACTATTGGGTTTACAGCTGACTACTGTTTACCATATTCTCTGCTGATTTTTGATTTCTTTTTCCATAGTTCAAAGCAGTAAGTAGTTTTTTCTCTGAACATATGTAAAACAAGCTTCTCTGCTTCTTCTTCTGTGGAAATTGGACTGATATGGTGGAACAAGCTGAAAACATTCTGTTTATTGTCATTAATATTTCTCCAGAATCTTAACATGCAGGGGCATTATGACTATTAAGATCTTTAACCTTTCCTTTGAAAGCAAAGTACATTCCAGAAACTGGATCACTCACTAAATTTTAGATTTACATCATGAGTTTTTCTGGCTCAAGCCAATATGATTCAATTATGACCCAAAAGACTGACATTTTTGCACAGTACTGCATCTTTCCCCATATTTTCCCTGCATTCTGCAAACTTATTAGAAGGAAGCTTTTCCAGAACTAACTGGAAAAATTATTTCAGCTCCTGAAAAATGAAAAAAAAAAAGTAAAATAAGGAAATCACCTAGCTATGTAGAGAAGTTGAATCTCCGACTGAGAAAATAAGTAAGATCTTTTATTTTGGTCCAGATCAACCCACATAAGAAGTAGCCCAAAACACTGGTTATGTATCTATTCTGAAGGAAACTTATGCTCTGCTTTCCTTAAGTACTGTTTCACAGCAGTTGTGGTTCACTGTCTCCAAAGGGCTGAGAGCAGTGGACCAAATCTGCCATTTTATAATGTGGAGTTGGCCCACCAATCTGAATTACGCACACATGTGCATAAAACAGCAGCCTAAACAGGCCGATACACAAAAGGTACCTCCTACTGGCCCTTGCATGTTTTTTCATATATCAAGATCCTGCTCTTGCCTTTGACGACAAGAGCCTAATGCCTGCATGACTGTGGATGCTTTGATATTGCAGATAACCAACTGGGAACAAAATAATATAATGTAGCCTACTGAGCAGTCATTTGATAGCATCTATTTTTATTTATATGAAAGCCAGATGTCCTGACAACACCTCTTAAATGATGCACACTTTCCTCTCTGGTTTACCACCTTGGAAAATGTGGTAGAGCAGTCACGTCATTGCTTAAGTCATTCAGCAGCCTTGTCACATAAGGTTTGCAACAGAGCAGCAGCAGAAGCAGCTGCAGCAGCAGCAGCAAGGGTTTTTCACTGGTGTTAAATGCATCTGACAATGCAATAGACCTCTTGGGTATATTTACTTCCCAGCTAAAGAGCCTGCTCAGTTTCAGGATGAGAGAGTTGACAACACTCACAGCCCTGTGAGACTCATGCTTTTGGGTGGTGCCCACAAGAAAGCACAGTTGGCTCTAGGAGCTTGCCAGAACGCCCTGCTATTTCTAATTTTTGGCCACAAAGGAGAGCCACACTGCTTCTGTTGGAAACAGCTGCAGTGACTGCCAGAGAAACTGCAGTTTTTGCAGTCTGTGATCAGAGGACCCCTTACGCAGAGAGAAGCTGCCACCCCGTATCAGCAGCGTATTTAATGCATTTCTGCTCTGCCTAGAAAACTGCTGCCACATTTCTAGAAATTCCCCTAGGACCTCAGTGTTATCTTCTTTGCAGGAATACTTGCACTTGTAGTGGAAAGCCACAGGGGACAGACAACCATATAAACCAAGATTGACACCCCACTCAACAGACCACCTCCACTGAAATCCTGAGTAGTCAGGATTTCAGGGCAGTCACACAATAACTCCATGTTTACATAGTGATACTCCAGCAGTACACTGGCCTTTTCCCAATGCTTCTTATAAAGAGAGCTCAGAGAGAAAATCTGTTCAAAGATTCATTGATAAAGTTCAGTAATTCCAGGTAAATCCCTCTGTGGAAGCTGACTTCACTTCTAGTTCAGATCTCCCAGCCAACATGTGAATGCCTACCTCTGGTTGAACCCCATATGTGCAGAGCATACTGTCCCTGCACGTAAGGCTTCTGATGCAGTATCTGTACTGCTTTAGCAGAATTCCCCCCAAATGACTGTCTTACCTTTTCAACACAAAGAGCTGCTGGCATGCATGCTCTGAGGAGCGTCTGTTTACCAGCTGTGTTCAAAGGGTTTGATAACATGTTATAAAACTCCAGCAGACTGAACAGCAGCTGTTCTCTATCAATTTCATATATTTGGTCCAGAGAAGGGAGAGGGTTTTACTAAGAAGAAAAATAGAGCAGCCAATAATACAACTCCCCCCCCAAAAAGATATTTTTTTAAATAAGTTTTTAAAAAACCCCAAAACATCCATTAGGGGTCCAAGGGGATAGTTGTTTTCTATGGATTTACCAATTATAATTTCTGCAAAGAGCAAAATTAAAGGAAGTGTCTTCTTTGAAGCTGTGTATGACAGAGGAATGCAAATCCAAGGGCCAGATAACTGAGCTCCATGCATTCCATGTTGGTGCCCCACAAAACCTACTCTGTCGACATGATTAATTGGAATTTTATTTCATAAATTTTAATGTGAGAAACATGGCGTTCTAGACAAACAAGAATGCAGGCGTATCCTCTGCATAACACTGGCATTTTAAACAGCCTTGGCCTCTCAATTCTGAAAAAAAACAAGGAAGGAAGTGATTACTGCAGGATTTGTACAACTGTGGAGCCCGGCCGATAATGCTGATAATAATAAAACTCCCTCTGTGTAGCTGTGTTCTCACCAGGAGAACTCAAAGAGGTTCTTTGTTTGCTTGTTTGTTTTACAAAAGAGGTTTGTACCATTAGTCCCTTTTTCCAGATGGTGAAGTTGAGACATGGAGGAGTGAAATCTTGCAGAAATTACTAGGAAAACAATCCAAGAGTTCCAGCCCCTAAAGTCTTATCACCCCCTGCTACACCATCTTGTTCTTTCATACAGTAAAAGGGGATGTCCCAATGGAAAATCTACAACGTATCATTTCTTCCTTGTATGGATTAAATACAGCTAAACAAAAGGTCCTTTTTTCAGCATAAACCACGAGGCAGTTTAGATGCCCAGGGACACGCCAGAAAAAAAACCCAAAAAATCCTTAATCTAATACAAAATAGTCAAAGATTTCAGCCAGGCAGAATATTTTTGCTTCAGAAGTTTTGACTGATAACAAATTCTTTGATTCAACTTGTTAAAAAAAAAACCCAAACCCAAAACGCAAACCAAAAAAACAAAATTCAAAAGAATCCTGGCAAGCAGTATGCCTTAATACGATGTTTTTATATGCATTGTTCCTGATGATGAAAATTACATACTCATATCTGAGGCTACATCCTGCCATTAATGGCAGGTATGGGAAAATATTAAATAAGAAAATTATAGTAAAAGAATCTTCTAAAATCACATCTGAAATGAATGTAAACTTTCCTTGCGTGCCTGCGCATTTTTTACAAAAGTGTTATAGTTTATGGAAATGACAAGAAAAAACTAAATTTCTGCTGTATCACCAATTGCCTTGCAAAGAATAGTGAAAGCAAACATACCAGAAATAAGTTTACCATGATACAGTGACTTGAATCTTTTTACAAAGATTTTGCACAATTAGGGAACTATATACCATTGAAAAATACTTTCCCTTTAGATTTCATTGTGAGAATATCAACAAAAGTAATTAAAGAAGGACTCAGTAGCTTTTTCAGGCAAAGCAATATGTTTCTTAGAATGTTGCCAGAATGCTATGAGGAAAGGGAAAATATTAAAGACCTGTGGGATCACTTGCATAAATTAATCTACAACACACATATTCTTTGTCCTAGGGACAAAAATATAGAGATGAGGTAATCTGTGGGATTTAATGCTGAACAATGTATGAAAGCAACTGCCTTGACAGGTGGTTATCCAGTTATATATGAGACCACCATACCTGTGTAAGCTATGGATATGGGAACTGAATATTTCTAGCATTAAATATAAATAACCACAGAAAGCAGCCATGTTTTCACATAAAGCAATCTGGTCCAGAATGTATGCGCTGAATGGGTCTGGCTTGTCACTGCATGACTCATGACCAGCAAAAGACTTAGGATATCTCTCAAATGTAAAATGTTGTGAAAAAAATGTATCACCGAGAGCTGTCATTCTTGGTCAAAATTTCACTTGGCCAGTAGTGATCACTTTTTCAAAAAGTCAGGAGCTCCTCTTTTATCAGTGCTCACACTGCTGGCACAGATGTAAATAAGCACCCCTCCATCTCAACTGTGGCTTGACCTGAATGAAATCTGAAAGATATACAGGTTGACCTTCCCCCATTCTTTTCATGCCAAAGAATAAAGAAGAGATTATTGACTGGAATCATTACAATCTTTGAACAAAACAAAATGCATCTAAAATCTCATAATACTTGAGAGAATTTTTTTGCCCTCATTGTTTACTTCTGAACAAAAGAATTTGTGTCTGGAGTGCTCAATGGATAAGGCATTGAGTTCCTTTCATATCTTTCATCATGCTCCAAGGCAGATCATAACATAGCTTATTAATGAGCTATTAATGTTTATTTATTAGCAAGTGCTAGCTTGTTCATTCCATTAACTACTCCAATAGCTTTGCTGCTCAAGACAAGCTGCAATCAGACTTAAAACATAGTATAAACAAACTAGGTGTTGTATAACTTCAAGAAAATATTTTTCCATTTCTAGAATTTGTTTTTAAGTGACAAGAATGTGACTGTTCCAGCCTGCGTGAGCTGGGTCCTTCAAACCCATGATCTTTGGTAAACAAGTCATACCATGCTAGGTTTCAAAGCGGGCAGAGAGCTGCAGTTACATCCCCAGGGTTTCTTGTTTCCTTGTTTCTAACAGATCTACAATTGCCATTGGTTCAGCAATGCTTACAAATGGATTTTTTGTTTTTAGTTTGTTGGAAATAAGAACTAGCAATTGCCTTCCAGTCCTCAACATTTTTGTTAGCAAACATCTTAAAGTTTCTTTTTTAATGCAAAAAATTCCAGACACACAAAAGGCAATCTACAATTTTCCACTGAGTTCCTCAAAATTGGAAGACATAACTGCATATGTCTGGGAATGGAGGCTAGGGGTTTATCGGAGACCAATTTCTTGCATTGTGTTAATTTGAAGGTTTGAATCTGCTTTGCACCCAGTCTATATTTCCTTGTGATACAATCTACATGTTCCAAGTAAAACTTGAATGCTAAAGGCACTCCTTGTTAGACAGAGCAAAATAGTGAAAAAAACCCAGAGTAAAGCTACACAGGAATTAGGAACAGGAATGTCAGAACTTGTTTCCTTGGATGCTTTGCTATTGCTTGAAAAAGTAGGAAAAAACTGTATGGATCCCTAGTATCTCTCTTACCTTGAACAGATTTTACTCTCCAAGCAAGGTTCACAGCACACCTATCATGAGCAATAGATGGATTGGTGTCACCTGCAAGGTGGATATGATGCATATAAAGAAGACCATTGATTCAGGCAGGGTCTCATCTCCCCATGTTGTAAAACTAAAGAGAGTACTGGGTCTGTGAGAAGCATTAGATATTAGAGCAGCAGGGCTTATGCTGTTCCTGTTGAGTCACAGTTATTCTGATTCATTTATATGATGCTGAAAAAGCAATTGCAAATGAATGAAATGCAAAGCATATTTAAAAGCTAAAAACAACAACACACTGTTCCCTGCACGTGGACATCCTCCTATCACTCAGACACAGTATTGCAACCTGCGCTAGCTTGCCAAGCCAGGAAGACCAAAACACCATGTGCTGAAATCCAATACTCTCTTGTAACCTGGGTGTTCCATGTTGGTTAAGCTGTTATGCAGCCCTGACCTTTCCGCACAGAAAGTGCTGGATCCGCTTCCTTGTTTGCAGGGCGTACAGCCCTGCCCAGTGCACAGGGAGCAGAGGGGAAGCAGTACTCAGTTCAGCAGAAGCAGGTTCTGTTCAGCCCACCTGCTGGGTTTTGTGTGTGAAGGTTAGAGCTGCTACTCCAGACCTCCTCAAACCACCTCCCTGCATCAGCAGGTATGGGTCAGTGCTACTACGGTGCTTTCATGGCCAATGTGCAGAAGTGGTCTCAGTTTTCTCAGCCTTCTATGGCATCCTCTGATAAGGAAACCAAACCATAACCCCATAGGCACCATGCACTTGACCCATCCATGCCCTTTTCTCCCTCCCTCTGCCTCATCACTGTCACTTTCCCTACCTTCTCACCCTGTTAACTTCTGCACTACCAAGAAAACCCTCTGATAAGGTTCTAACTGCTGATCTGCTGTACCTTTTTCTTTGCTCTTTATTTCCATCTTTGGTTTGGTTTGGTTTGGCTTGTAACACTTAAGAAACAAGGAGCTTCTGCAGATCAGCTCGCACAGTCTACCATAACTTGGGATTAGTTTTAATTATTCCTTAATGAAGGCAGCATTATTTCTTTTTTTCCTATCCCAGTCCTCACCAACATCTCAACATATGGAGGCAGATAGTATACAAAGATTGTAAGGGATTCTATTTTTACTTTGTTTTTATCATTCTGCTAAGATACATGACTACAGATACTGAGGCAACTGGAGCATTAAAGTTGCAAAGATAAGGCCTAAGGCATAACTTTTGTCTGAGGAAAGGTGAGATGCAAACATTTAAATATTTGCTCCTTAATTTATTGAGCCTTGTCCAATTAAAGGCATTGAGAAATTTGAAGAAAATAACACAGAAAGGAATGATGCAGCCAGAGTTGTAAATAATTGGAATGAGCAAGGATAAACGGCTGCTAATTTCATCAGATACTCTTGGGCTATATCAACTATGCTCTGACCAGACTTTAAAAGCCAGTTGATGAACTTAAGAATTAAGAAAAAGACTAAACAGGCCAGTTAAATAGGACAAAAATTTACTGTCTGCTTATGTTATGCAGCAAAGTCAGAGCCTTGGAGGATTGATAATGCTATACAAAAAGAGAAGAAGCTGCTATGGCCTCTCATGGCAATGATTCTGAAAACAGCAAAAAAATAAGATCTAACTATTATACCTGAATTCATGGTGTAACAATAAGGTGTAACCAAACCAGATGACATATTAGCAAAGGCAAGACTTATGGCTTGTTGATGAAAGCTATCATTAACAGACTCATGCTTGAAAATGATTCTGGTCTTGGTGACAGCTGATGGCAGAGCACAAGAGAAGATTTCTAATCTGTTTGGTTTAATGTGATTCAGTTAATTTCTTAAGAAAAAAGGAGATTGTTAATGTGGATCATAATTTTTAGGCACTTGCAAGACCATGTGCTTGCATCTCAGTACCTATAACTGTGGGTTGTGAGTCAGATGCCGATATTTTGCCCTAGGGTCTTATAGTTGGAGGATTCAATTTTAGTGCAGCACTTGATGCATGTAATTAAAAGAGTCTGCTGTTTATAGGTAATATTGAGACAAGTATGCTGCATTTTTCTGTACAGAACTTGGAAGCTCTGGTGTAAGGTGTTGTGGGATAGGGCAAAACGCTCCACCTAATTAATGCACTAGGGTTTGAGATAGCAGAACATCCTGTGCATGGCAACTCTTCTCTGTATCACCTACTGCCCTTTCTAATACTGCATTAGGGGAATAGCCCAAAGAGTGGTATTTATCCATTGCTACAGAAAAAATGGTGGAAGAAATGCCTGCTGACCGAGTACTAGGAATGCTGGTTTTCAATAACTTAGCTGGGTGAATTCTAGAACAGCTGGGACATAATATGATGGCCCAGTCATCAGCCAGATAAAGAGCAAGAGGAAGGTTTTATTTATAAAAAAATTAAATTAGGGCAAAAGAGCTCATGTTAATTAATATAAGACTACAGGGAGAATGATAGTTAAAGTTGTTATTTCTTTGACTCATTCACATGGTTAGCTTAGCATAGGTATGTCATTTGATTGTTGTGTATTTTCTAATCACAACATTTATGTATTAAAGACAGAAAATAAAATAGTGATTAGCTTCTTGAACCATATCAAATAGTGTTCAAGAGCAGCAATGATAATTGAGAGTGTTTGTTTCCAGTAAGAACCCCCAGAAGACAGATTTTGAAATGATGAGGACTTTTCTGATGGTTTTTGTAAGGATGTAACAATTAGCAGAATGGTAATCAATTGAAAGAAGAGGACTTCAGTACAGGAGAAGGGAGATTACTTGATAATAGAATGTAAATTCTGCTTGTTTAAAAAAAAAAAACAAATAAAAAGCTGCATGCAGAAAACCATGATGCTGGTAAACTTTTCAACACAGGAAACAGCTGCTCTAAAGAAACTTCAGGTCCATAGGACAGTCAGCCCATCCTCAGCCATCTGTGAAGCACTGGGTCCAAAAAGAACGGGCCGATTGCTGACTGTGGTGAAAAGTCCTGCTACATCCTGCCTCTGAAGTGGAGCAGGACTCAGGTGTCTTCCCTGCACGGGGCATACAGAGGCTGCCTGGCTGCTGGCAAACTCTTGCTGACAGTCCAGGTGGTGATGAGTGAGAGAGGACTCAGTCTAGTTTGTTTAAGTTAGACTTTGATATACCTATAAACAGGATACAATAAAAGCTACATTTGATAATTTTAAGGTCTCCAGTCCATCAACCAGGATGTGTAACAGGGTTCAATGAGAGAAAGGAGCTACATTAGGAGCTACTTTAACACAGACAAGGAATAAGGAGATTATCTAGAACTAGAATTCAATTTTAAATGCAAATTAAACCAGAAAAATTACTGTTTCGCTGGTTTAATTTATCAGCTTCATTTCCTTCACTGAAAATAAATTTTGTTGGGAACATTTTGTCTGATAAATGTGTCCTCCATGCATTTTGATAACCTGGTCATATTTGTTATAAATCCAATCTTTTAATACTTCTAATCATCTTATAAATTTCAGTAAAATGTAAGTGTGCACCAGGCTCATATTAGCCTTATCAGTCATCAGTTTCTTTTGATAATTTGGGCTCTAGGATGGCTTTGACCCATTATAAAATATTATAAGACATAACCCCCATGATTACAATATCCAAAAGATCTCTAAATGATTTTTTTTTTGTTCTCCCACTTAAACCATGCTAAAGACACCAAGATATTTGTTATGATTTCAAGTCTGGTATAATTCTGTATCATTCTTTGAAGGCCTTCCTGGTTTGCAAAACTCCAAGTGAAATATGTAGGCCTGAAGACTTAAAACACAGATGTAGTTTTACCTGTTCAGAATGTGCCAAAATAGAAATTCTATTGGTAGAATGGAGTAATGGCAGACTAAAGTTCAGGTGTGTCAGCAATAAAAACTACAGGGGAAAACATACTAATTAAAAGATCATTTGTCACTTTGTCAAATCAAAAGTGATTTAATTATCCTAATATAAACAGCTTTTTAAGTCTAAATTTCCAGTCATATCAAAATAATGAGTATTTTGTTAGAGACCAAATTTGATAAGCGTTCAGATTCCAGTTCTCATACAACCTATAACAATGACTATAAAATCCTATTTTCATCATGCACATAAATAAATGTACCCCAACAGATTCTTCCCCATCCACATTACACCAGAAGAAATTGGAGATTATACTCTGAAGATATTGTGGCAGATTCACACTGCAATAACCAAAAGTTGGATGTGGATCATTTCGTGGCTGTGTAGTCTGTAAGAAGTATTGATGCACTAAGTAAATGTTCTGGCAAGAACACTTTAGGACATTCGTTGCAGACAATGGATATGCTCCTAAAATATTAATTTAGCTATCAAACTGCAAAACAAATTTGATGAAGCTCACAGATCTAGTGAGAGCTGAATGAGCTTTACTGTGAAGACTTTAAAACAGCTCAGAGGCTAATACAGCTCAAGCTTATAGTCAGTGAAAAAACAATCACTAAAAAGCCTAACACCCTATAACCTGTCTTTTATAACTTTAGCTCTAAAACATTGATTTAATTTTCTTATCTTTATTGCCTTCAGATTTTGAATTTAATAAGATTTTTCAAGCCACCTGTTTAAAGTCCATGTCTTTACTGGAAACTTTATTTGAGTTGACTACAGATCCAGGAGATCTGTAGTATGGTCTGGTATTGCTGAATGCAAGAACTGAAGAAAAATGCAGTTAAGTAGGAATTTAGACTGCAAAATGTCATGGATTACTCTAAAAGTTGACAGATTTGAAAAGGCAATTAATAGACAAGAAAAGGCTGTAGATATACATATGGATTGGAATAGAGAGGAGGAAACAGGTAAGGGTAAAAGGGTACTATTTATTTTCCAAGAACATGTGAAAGGGCAGAATTCCTAAAAAAAAAGTTTTAAAAAAGGAGCGTACAGAGTATATAGCAATCTGGAAAAATAAATACATTTGCGTATGATATGTAAAAGGCAGTATGAAAAAGACAAGAAAGAAAAAATAAGATAAGAATCACAAATGATAGAATCACAGATGGCACCAAAAAGGATATTTAGTCCAGTCCCTGTTCATGCAGGCTAAAGCCAGGTGCTCATGACCATGGCCAGTCAGGTTTTGAATATTTCCATGGTTGGAGACTCTACCACCTCTCTGTGCAATCTCTGGGCACTGTTTCTCTCCTCAACCACTTGCACTGTAAAAACATATTTTCCTGTATTTAGATACAATTTCTTGTGTTTCAATTTGTGACAATTGCCTCTTGTCCTGCCCCTGGACACCACAGAGAAGAGTGAGGCTCTTCTCCATCAGATATTTAGACATCTCCTCTTCCCTGGTTTGAACAGTTTCAACTCTCTCCATGTCCCCTTGTATGAGAGGTGTCTCAATTCCTTCATCATATTCACAGTGCTTTACTGGACTTGCTCCAATAGCTCTTGCATTGAGAAGCTCAGAATTAGATCAAAAACTCCTTTGTGAATCTATGTGGACTGCTGACAGTCACCTTCTTGTCTTGTGTGTGTGAAATGCTTTCCAGGATTTCTTTCCCCATCTTCTTCTCAGGGGTTGAAGTGAGGCTGATCAGCCTGTATTTTATTGAATCTTCCTTCTTGACCTTCTAAAAGATGAATCTTCCCTGATTGTAATAAATTTTTCAGAAATAACGGACATTGGTGGCTTAGGACAGGTCACTCAGCTCTCATGGGTGGGTCTTATTGAGTCCCAAGGTTTTATATATGCCAGTTCTAAGTGTTCCCTAGCATGACACTCTTTCTCCAGGGGCCAGTCTTCCTTGCTTCAGACTTTTCCACATGGACATACAATTGCCAAGTTATATCAGTAAAGATCAAGCCAAAAAGTACATCAAATACTTCAGCCTCCTCTGTGCCCTTGCCACCACCTACCCTGCCCCATCCATCAGCAGGCCCATCCTCTGATCTTCCTATTGCTGCTCCCACCTGTTTTTGATTTTTCTTATGGTTGGGACGGGAGTCCTGAGCAGAAGGAAAGGAGATGATCCTTAAAAACTAACAAGTTCTCTTGGACCATTTTCCTCCACAGGACCATATCCCATGATATTCCTCCAAGCAGAACCTTGAACTTGCCAAAGACTTCTCTCCTGAAATTCAGGATAATGATCCTGATTTTTGTCCTGCTTCCTCCCAGCCAAAGGATAAAAAGTGAAGGAGGAAAGAGAAAGGAAGCAATGGGAAAATGAAATGAAAATTTCTGTCCTTCTCCTTTACTTCTTTTTATACTTCTCCCTTCTTGCTTTTCCTTGCTTCTAATTGTGTCAAACACCTTAGAAACTTAGAATCATTTAGTTTGGAAAAGACCTTTAAGATCATCAAGTCCAACTATTATCCCAGCACTAACCATTCCAACACCAAACCATGTCCCTAAATGCCACATCCAGGGATGGTGACTCCACCACTTCCCTGGGCAGCTTGTTCCAATGCCTGGCCACTCTTTTCATGAATAAATTTTTCCTAATATCCAGTCTAAACCTCCACTAGCACAACTGGGGACAATTTCCTCTTTTCCTATGGGTTTTAACTTGGGAGAAAAAAATTACCCCCACTTTGTTACAGCCCCCTTTCAGGTAGTTCTATAGAGAGATAAGCCTCCTTTTTTCCAGGCTAAACACCCCCAGATCCCTCAGCTTCTTCTATAAGACTCCAACCCCTTTTCCAGCTCTGTTGCCCTTCGTTGGACATGCTCCATCACCTCAATGTCCTTGTTGTAGTGAGGGGCCCAGAATTAAACACAGGATTGGAGGTATGGCCTCACCAGTGCTGAATACAGGGGTGATTACTTCTCTAGTCCTGCTGGACACAATATTTCTTATAAAAGCAATGGATACCTTTAATATTTACATTACTTTTAATGAAGCAAACTGAATACTTATAATGTATGATGCAATTACCTAATTTTAATGAAGTGAAAATACATGAGAAAACCAATCTGCTAGATGCCTAAATCTGTTTTAAAAAATGAAATTCTACCTACCTAAATTCCAGTTTTAGAGAAGATTTGAAGACCAATTCATCTGGGTACAGAAGTTTTATTTGCTTGATGACAATTGAAACATTTTCAGATTAGTTCCCAACAGATACATTGCAATAAAATGTGCACAGCATTGTCAGCTACACCCCTCTTAATCCACAGCTCAAATAAAATGCATTCCACATGAATGCTAGTGAGGCACTGGGAAGCTTGCCAAACCAAAACCATAAGGTATTGTACATTTAATTCCTTAGAGTGGAAAGTCAGGGAAAACTCTCTTATGTTATTTGAACTGTATTATTTGAAAATTATGCTAATCTTTTGAAAGTTGGAATTGAAATATGGCTTCTATTTGTATGACATCATGAAAAGCAGATGAACCATTTTCCTAGTGTTTAAGGCAACATAGTCTGATGACAGGTAAGAAATTTTGTGGAAGACTATAGGAGAGATTATTTTGGGGAAGTTCTCCCCCCCTTCCACGTCTCCCTCCCTGTGCTTCTTTTTATATTCCAATTCACTGCAGAAATTTTATATCTGTATTCCTGAAAACATGGTTTCCCTTCATGGACATTTGTGCCTTCATCCCATGCTGTGATAGTCAAAATCTTAAACATCAAGGACTACCACACAGTAGACACAGACTAAGAAGAAAATACAGAAACTGTAGTAGCACACAGTGAGTATAACAGATGTCACAAGGAGATTGATCTGGAAGGGAATATCTCCTCACTTTTAACTAGACTTAACCAAATTAATAGAGATAAAAAAATCTAACTTTTGAAAAATTGTTTTTAAAAATGCAGTCAATATAATTTCTAAAGTAAATTGTGCCTAGCATATGCAGCAGCTACTTGGTGGGACTACCACTCTGTTCAGTTTCCCTACCTTTTTTTTTAACCCAAATGCTGCCTGACATCCCAAAATCACTTGGTCCAGGCTTAAATGCTGTGATGTTCCTGACAAAATCATACTTTCCAGTGAAACTGAGTTTACCAGAATCTCTGCTGTTGCTCTGTTCCTTCATAACGTGGTCTGTAAGATTTATCTGAAGAAGGAATAATTTTGAATTCTTCCTTTGTATTTGAACAGGGCCATATCTTACAGGAAATCATCCAGTAAGTATCTTCAACATAAGAAATGGGGATATGATGTCTACTCTCATCGCAGCTTCCAGCCACTTTATGTTTTATATTTCCTTATCTTGTCAGATTTCTCTTCCTTGACCTACTCACTTTCAAAGAATTAACTGGTTAAGCTACAGAAGACATTAATTAATCATGTATTATGCTCATGTCTCCTTGCAGAATCTCCTCCAGTACATCAACACTCGTGTTGAACTTAGGTCACCAGGATACACCCAGTTTCCACTGCCAGTAGCACTAATATGCCATATGGAGTAGGAGATACCAGCTTGCTTGCTTGGGGATTTCTGGAGCAGGTTGTATCTGTCAAGTAGAAGCAACCTCAGCTTTATGAGGAGTCATGTTCTTTACAAAATAAACAGCCATGGCCCTTTTTTTACATCTGCAGTAACTGATTTGTTCATGCACTCTGTGTCTGTGGGTAAAGCATGAGACTGGTTGCAATGATGATCCGTCATTTGACCTCTGTTTAATACCTGCTTCCTAAGATAAGGCCAAATTAGTCTGTGTTTTGTCAAAGTGGAATAGTCAGTCACAGTCATGGCTTTGGTCATGATTGTAGTCAGGAAAGAGTTAGAATTGGTTACAAGCAATGCGAAAACTTTAAAATATATTCCATTTTCACATTTTTTACTGTTCTCAGTACTGGTGTTAAGAAACATTCCTTGCACAGACTGTAGTATTACCCAGAAAAGACAAGATAAAGGGATTCAGAGTTTTCCTATGAACCATAAATACATGCTTATTTTCATGGTATTCAATACAGCCATGGGAAAAAAATCCTCTTGGTGCTGTGGGAAGTCCCCTATACCAAAATTATCCTCCTTTTTTTCAAATCCATATGGACTTCGGATAATTCTTGTACTTTTTGTTGGTTTGTTTGCTTTTTACCAGCAGTAACATAATTTTTTATACATGACTTGTTCTCTTCTTTCAGTAGTCAGAGCAATAGAAGAGTGTGTGAGCACTATTTGCAGGCTCAGAATAATCTGAAACTGAGATTAAGCATCAGCATGTGAAGTAGAAATTTAATTGTGTAATTGATCATTCTGCTCAGCAATCTCTAGCAAATGGAGAAAACCAATCTTTAAATATGTGGCTGCAAATACAAGTGTGCAAAGCAATGTGTTAAGCTGGATAGGAAGTGAACTATGCACCTATATCTTGAAAAATTTTAAAAGGAAGATATACAAGCAGGATAAGAGCAATAAACATAGATAATTGCCTATCCACAGGTAACACTGCTGTCAGCTTTGTAGAATGCAGATAGATCCAAACCAGAAGTCTATGAGAGTATCTATGAGAATTTGGAAAGTCCTCACATTTATTTTAAAACAAGCTGGAAGCCAGATACAAACACTGTTGCAGATATGAAACCACAGTTTGCAATCACTAAGCTGTAATTTCTAGCTGGCTTCTTTAATCAGGGACCATGTTGAGCAGGTGCAACTATTTATTCTGATATAGCTTTATTTTATGGTACAGACAAGAGGATGTACACCAGTGCCACAATGAAAATCTATAAATTCAAAATTCCTCCTTTGTTTACTGTTCTGTAATGAGTGGCTATTATACCATGCTTTTCTTAAAAAATACATATTATTCCACAGTGTAAGCCCGATTTTTTTACTGTATTTGTATTACTTAAGTCAAGAAACAGCTTTTAAACTGCATTATACTACTAAGGGAAATATTCTCATCACGTGATCAAACTATCATTTAAACCGTACTAAAAAGTCAAAGAGGGAAGGGAAAAATATAATACCCAAGCCTGACATACCCAAGCAATTTAACTAGCTTCAAAAAGTCTCCATTTTCCTGTACTGTTCAAGTCTTGCTCAATGCTTACAGGAATGCTCATTTTTCAGACTAGCCTCTCCAAGTGAGAGATTTTAACATGCTCCATTTCAGAGCTGGCAACTCTGACGATAAAATTTTTAGCTACACTCTTCACCTTTCTCTTGGAATAAAAAACATGTGGAATATGACATGCAAAATGAGTTCAGCCCTGTAGAAAGTGCTGTAGAGACTCAACACTACTAAGATCAATAGGAATGAATACATGAAACATGATGGAAATCCTTGCTTTTGACAATATTCAGGTCATGGAGTTCACAGAGCAAGAAGATGGATGGAAAACTGTGAGGGAGATCAGTCAAAAATAGATTTAAAAAAAGAGTGCTATAGCTGTGAAATATTCTGCAACCAACAGAAAGCTTTGTTACAGGGTTGTAAAACTACACCTAATAGAAGTGCTACCCGCTCTGCAGAGATATGAATTGGAACGATGTTTTGACAGCAGTGTTCTCTGGTTGCTGAATGATTTACTATCCAGGAAACATTAGTCAAGTATTAGTTGAGCTGAAGTATTTTATATCATCTCAGAGGCAGAGCAGCTCTGTTTGACACAAGCTCTTACACAATGTCATTTGCAAGCATTCTGTGGAACACCACAGGTTTACAGGGAGGAAGATTTCCTTGCCAAGAAGGATTTATTCAATACACACCTAACCCTTGTACGTCAGTGACTGCCTTGCACTGACCTCCTGAATGCCTTTCACAATCTATTTGAAATACTACTGCTGTTGTTCTATTTTGAAATGCAACTTGATAAAGCCAAAATTTCACATAAATCATGTACCTCAGTTTGGCTTATCATAAGGTTAAGAGGGAAGAAGAAGATTTTTCACTGTCCTTAAAGAGATGCTGGTATTTGAAAAGCTGAAGCTTTGAAGCTATCCCTTGGTTCTGAAAGCCTTTTACCACAGGCATCTTGCACAATGTTGCTACTTAGCTCAGCATCCTTCTTGGAAAATGATGCTTGAACAGCAAACAGGACAAAAAAAGCCAAATAGTTTCTCCTCCCTGTCAGAGCCAGCCACAAATAGCTGGCTCCACACACCAGAATGGCTGGGAGCCTGGAGCAGGCAGCCTGGACAGGGACACACTCACCTCAAGGGCTTGGTACTGCAGTGCTCAATGAGCTGCCCCTGCCTATGGATGGGGGCAGGAGGGGGAGAGAGTGGAGCCACCTAGACTCTCAGGAGCCAACAAGACCTACTCAGAGGCAGAAATTAGCCTGTCTCAATCAGCCTCCTGAAACTGGACCCTTCTGGTGGCAGGTGCATCTTGGCTTTGAAAATGACCAAGATAAATCGCATCATTAAAAAAAAAAAAAGGATAGGGAGAAAAAAATTTACAGCTTTTCATTGGCAAATACAATCACCTAAATCAAACATTAGAAAACCAAAACTGTCTGGATGAAAAATTAGCCTATCAGTGCAGCTCTGTTGTTTTGTTACACCAAAATAAGGAAAATAAAAAAGTAAGCTGTGGGATTGGAAACAAATGTAAAGGATGAGACAGGAAGCAAACTCCAGGATTAAAAATACTATATTTATGATCAAAAGTGCCTATGAATTGCATGTATTTTCTGGAAGTGCTGTGACTTTGCCAGTTACTTCATATCTCTAATTTTATCTTCTTTATTGTCCCCACAGAATATTACATGGGTTGCCTTTTCACGATAGAAGCCTTTGATGAAGTGCATACCAGCAATATGCATATTTTTCATTGAGGGACCCAATGGGCAAGAGAAATAAGATGTTAAAAAGAAGAAGCTCCCTCTTTTTTTCAAAGGACATTGTTACCGATAAACATTTAAAGGGAAAAATTACAGGCAGAACTTTGGGCAAACAGATGGAAAGAAAATCCACTAGGGCTGATACATGTAAAACTTCATACTCCTGGCTTGGAATTCTCACAGACTGTAAATGTAAGAAATATGCTCTCCTGGTAATTTTTCACAGGTTTCAGCTATTGATCTTAGTGAGGGAAGGATGGTGAATTGACAGGATTCGCCAGAGCAAATATTGAAGGTTAGGTAGTCCTTTTTCACAATATGACATAGATATCCATACGTTCCCATGTATAGTCATGGTTTAAGTATTATGTTTAAATGCCTGCAAAATTGAAAAGAAGTCCCTCAAAAAGTCACTGACACAAACCCAGCACCTTGTTTTTGGAGGATATGCAGGCAGGCTATTGTAATAGAAAGGAGATTATATGGAGGTGAGAAACCTTAGCTGTAAAGCAGAGTGCTTCATGGATCCTGCTTGTTGGGCTGCTCTAAGTCATGTATGTGTTTTGTACAGATAAGTAAAGTATTTGGTGAATGTGGGCATGTGTCAAAGAAGCAATTTGTTTAAGAACAAATAAAGTGGGGCAATACTATACCCACCCTCAAGCTGAAGATTTCCTTCATTTTATAGGAGAGTTTCTCTTAACTTTGATTTTTTAAATCAAAAACTTTAAAAACTTTGACCTCAACTTGCTTCAAAATGCAGCTAGCCCATGTCCAACATTATTTTTAAAAGTCCCTTACCACTTTGCCCCAAGTGTATAATCTTTTCTACATTTCAGAAATGCACTAAAACCTGCAAGTGCAGCTGCTTGTAACTCTTATCGCAGAGGATAGCATTAAGTTATTGAGGTACCTAAATTTAGGGGAATATTTCAGTCATGCATTTTTTAGAAGAGAAGAATGGCATTTGAGCTGGTTGAATTTTTATTTTAAAGGCTAACCAAAAAATAAGTCCCCTGAATTATGGGGTCCTAGTTTGCAAACTTCCTTCACATTTTTCCAGTTTTTCTGCTTTTTCCCTATCATTTTATCATTTTATGACCTTTTCTTTGCTATAAAGTAAAATAGAATGAATAATGTCAGGTATTAGTTTCCTTCATTGCTCACTCCAAAACAATAATTTTTCATTTCCTTCATTTTTTCCTTTGCTGTTCTAACTTTTTTAAGGATTAACAAGGAGAAAACGGGGAATAAAAAGTGGAAAAAAAGTTGAGTGTTTCCATTTTATTGTACTCAGATGGTAAAACAGTAGTTGTAGGCATGACTTTAATACTTCATTTTTTAAACTGAGACCAAAAGTCTAAATATTTAAACTTTTCACAGAACAAGAGTTATGATCCAAAATATTTCACTTCATTGTTTCATGATGAAAAACCACATCGAGGTTCTTCTTTGTGTGCACTATTGTGTGAATACGATTTGCTTTGAGTATGATTCAATCCATTTTAATGCTTTTCTCACACTGTGCCTCCAGGCAAAGGCAGCTCTTATGCATCCTTCTGCTCTGTGGATGTGGAACAGGGCTGCAAGAAGGTACATTCCCCTCCTTGGGCATGGGGCAAAGTTCCTGGCTGGAAACTTTGTCTCCAAAGAGGGAGCTTGGCAAAGCAATTTCCATTATGTACCTTAGGGGTAAATCAGAAACAAGACAGCTGAGAGGCTGCAAATCAGTGGGACTGTAGCTGGAAACTGGAGTAGAAAACACCTGAATTCCTGCTTTGTGGGGAGCTCCAGTGAAGAAATGGAAAATGAGATTCCCAAGCTGTTTTTGTGGGTGCATAAGGAGAGGAAAAGTAATGGAAGTTGAGGAAGAAAAAACTGGCATTCCTGAAAAAAAACCCAAAAGTGAATGCATCATTCTCGGTCATGAAATCGCTGACATATAAAACTATCTGATGTTTCTTGTAATCAGCTTTGGCCACTCACATTTCTACCTTCAGGTCTCAGGTCAGGTACCAAAGCTGATCATTCCATGCTTCCCCTCGAGCTCATCTCCACATGCTCACTGGGACAATGAGTGCTCTCAGAGCAGTGTCACCCTTCTGGGTGTCAGGTAGCAAGATAAGAATCAACTGCATTTTGGGTTGGATCAATTTCCTTTGTCCTGATGGAAATATTTTCACCTATTTTGGGTTTGTAAGTGCTTTTGAATAGCAATATTGGAATTTTTTTCATTCAAATTTCAGAAATTTCTCTATTGTTTGTTGGCAATTAGTTAAGTTCTTGGAGGTGGCAAACTTTTGTTGTTGGTTTGCTTTTTATTTTTTTTTAATTGCTCTTTCTTTAAGTCTACTGTTATTTGTCGTCAGTTTCATTAAAACAGTAATTTTAAATTTAATGCAGCAATACCTTATTTGTTTGTAAAAACTTCTGAGTTTAAAACGGTCTGCAAGTGACATAAAACCAGAGACAAACAGGATGTTTGTAAATTTTTGGAGGAAAATATTTAGTGAAACCTCAGATTATAAAAATATGTGGGCCTTTATTCAGAGACTGCTCATCTACTGCTGAGTATGTTTTTTCATATTCAATTTTGTGTTGAAATTTTCATTTTTCCTTGAAAATTAGTTTTAAGAATTCATCTGAATAATTATCTTTCCTTTAGTATGGAAAGGTATGCTACTTTTTTGATGAAAGCTTAAACTTGATTAAATTTATTTTCCTGTTAAATTGTTGATTTTGTGGAGTGGCTGAAGAAGGGAAGTCTGGAGTCCCAGTCACCCCAGACACAGTCCACAGGACTGATTAAATATGGGAAGGTTTGACATCACACTGAACCTTCATAAATGCTGTCTGTGCACTTTCCTGTGGTCTCACTGATCATTTGCACTAGCTTCTATTTTGTTCTAATTATTCTAATAATTCATAAGTACCAGGGCATAGACTGTACTGCAAAAAGCATGTCCTCTTCATTTTCTGTTTTTGCTTAGGTATATTTAGACTTGAGACTGTTTTGAAAACTTCAGTTTTCAAGGATTAAGGAAGAAACTTGAAAATTTTGGATAAGAAACTATGTTTCCCTTATACATTACACAGTGAGAAATTACATTCCACCAACCTGTGTGGAAGTTATTGTCTGAAACCTAAGGAGCAGCATATGACCCTTTGAAGAGTCCAACCCTGAGACAACAGAACTGGTTACTTTGAGAAGCAAGCCAATGCTTCTGCATACAATTCTAGCTGGAGCAATACCCCTCCACAGCTGTCGCCCTGGTTTTACAGGGCCCCATAAGTTGTAACACTGTAACTGTAGTTTCCCATGCTTTTTCTGTAAACATGGTCCCTGTTTTTCTTAACCGGCCAGGATTGTTTTGCACTTGTGGAATTGTTTTTCATTCCTTTCCCTGGGGTGGAGAAAGATAATTGACCATGTCTTTGTCCTGTAAAACTTCAGGAGTGTTGACCCTTTTCACTAATCCTTAATTGTCTTTAGAAACATATAAAAATAGGTAAATAAAGAAGGGCAGAGCTTTTGGTCGGTCCTGCCTAAAGATGCAACTGCTGCTCTGAGACCCGCGTGTTTCTTCTGTTGCCAGCTGTGCAACACACAGCAAGTCCATTTACAAGTGCTTAGTGCATGCCATGACCTGCTGTACAAACTATGACAGTCTGAAGGCCTCTCCACTAATCTGTTTATTTTTGATAATGGAAAACAATCTCGTCCTCAGCTATGAAAAATATTTTTCTGTTTGCAAATCTTATTTTGCAAGACTGCCTTTCATTGCTTAAGTATGTCAGCTACACTGGCCATGAAGCTTTGAGTTCAAACAAAAATGAATAGTCTGGCTGAATATTTTAAAATATCTGAGTGTTAAAGTAAGTGGATGATTCATAATGATCAGCTTCATCTGCAATATTCTTTCTTTTGCTTTTGCCTTCAATGAGTCATGAGTATGTCTGGATTGCTCTTCAACCATGAAGGAGTGAAATGTACTCCTAATGGACAACACAAGGGTCACACATACCACGTACATCCCCAAAAATAGAGCTCTCAGTCCCGTTGCCATGAAATTTTAGTCCTTCCAACAGCTCACTTGTGCCAATTAGCCTTTTGCTCACTGAATAGTTCCATTCCCCTCATCAGGGAGGTACAAGTGGCACAGGGAGCTGCTCGTCATGACGGCACCAGGATGTGGTCTTCTCACAGGGATGGCGCCGTGCTCACAGGGTACTCTGTAGCCTCCTTAAGCTGATTTCCCTTACAGTTTCTTCTGGATCCTTGCAAAGGCTCCCTTGTATATTTATGATTAAATGTGCCTTCATTCATTACTGCTAGGTCTTTTCTTCCAAAGAGAAGATATTGAACTGGAAATTATAAGGCTCTCAAATTCCACAGCCATGGCATCATTTTGAGTTTTAACTGTGGCTTGCGTAACTCCTCATGTTTGCTGTTTGCCAGTCTCAAGTGTAGGGAGTTCAACAGGATTCCTTCTCTGAACTGTATTACACTGTTTCCATTAAGAAAAACAAATTTCAGGGCCACAGAGCAGTTATGACTCAGTTCATATCCTTGGGATCTTTATTTCACATAGCAAACACTTCCCAGTCTGGTGTCTGAAAATCCTCTCTAATTAGTGCTCCTTCACAAACTAAGAGGAAAACTATTGTTACAGTGTTGTCTCATTTCATGCACTTTTATTGATGCTATGTGGATGATCTGTAACCTTATGTGCTTTTAAAAAGCAAGAAATATTCCTTTGTTGCGACTAACAGGCATAGCTTTCAGGGTAATGAGTACTTTGATGTCATGGAAGTCAATGCACATGAGCTTGGAAGAACAAACTATTCTCATTTGGGGAGAGTTGGGTGCATGGGCTGATTTAATGTTCCTGCCACAGATGCTGCTCAGCCGCCTCAAGTACAAGGTCTTATTACACCAGCAGATCTGCAAGACAGTACATGTAGTTCCCATCTCACACGCCCTGACCAAGGAGGTGGGTGGCAGATGAACATGGAGACATTGTGAAGACAGAGATCCCGATACATTCATTAACAGCTTTTGAAGAGAGGTAGCAAAGAGCATCCATCTGCACCTTTTCTTCAATGCTTTAAGTGAATAATTTTCTCAATGCTGTATGAAAGAGAGAGAGAGAGCAGCATGCAGGGCCACTGAATCAGCTCACAGTGAGGACAGCATCACACAAACAGCATCAGGAGGTGCTTATTCAGAGCTGCTGCTAAAAGGGCAGTAAAAGAAGTTGGCAACGCTGGCAGGGAAGAATGAATGCCTGTTTGTATCCTAAAGCAGCTGTCAGACAGGAAAGTAGACAGCATGCTGTAAGATTGTTTTGTTTCATTTTTACAGATACATAATGACAATAAAGAAGAAATTATGTCATCTTTATAAATATGCAAAAATAAAGAGAACAGAGCATGCAAATATTTCTTAGAGGTAGTGTAATTTGGACATTTGGTTTTCAATTATTTATTCAAGTCTGTAGTGAGTGCTTAGCTTCTGTTGGTATTGTTTGCTATCTAGTACAGAAGGATCCTACAAACTCAGTATTAAGAAATCCAGCTGCATTTATTTCTAATATTTCTTATAGACAAAATCTCAAATACATGCCGTGGAATTCTGCTTTACATGGACTCTATTAATCTGATATAATATTTGTGCCACTGTAAACAAAGCTGGAGAAAATCACCCTCCAGAAATGACCACTGATTTCTATGTAGGTGAACAAGCATATATTGAAACTTGCAAGTCTCCTGTCTAAAACAACATGACAAACCTCATGCTGGTGGCTCACACAAAAATGAAGAGGGCCCTCAAATTATAGTTTGGTGAATGGCATGCTAACATGAAAAATTTCTGTTTGTTGAAGTACTGTGGTCTCTGAACTGTCTGGAAACGGGACTCCAGCAAATTCTTTTCTGGGGATTTTTTAGGTGAAAGCCTGGTTTCAAGAAGTTTAGTGAGGATCATGTTGCCCACAATTAGGTCAGTACGTTATCCCTGGCAAAATGGGCACAACTCAAGAGATCCTTTCTGCATCCTGATCACCTGTACAAGAGCATACCCAGACGTTCTCTGAACTTCTTGAAACCCTCCTCCTCCCAAGAATCTTACTGCCTGCAGAGTCACCTGGCACTCAGGCTCCTGACTTCACCAGCCCTTCCACGGCCCTAGGAGGGAACCAGGGTCATGGCTGCTGGCTGCTGTCATCCCTGGCAAGGGGGAGTGATGTAGCTGAACGAAGAAGAGTCAAACCCCTCAGGGTACATCTCAGACTTTGTGCTTAAGGACTCATTTCCCTTACTCTTGGATTCCAGCCTAAGGACAGACAGAGAGGCAGTCCTGGGGTGCCCCAGCCGGCAAGGAATTTAAGCAAGCAGCTGTTTTGGCTTTCAGCCTAGCATGAGGCTATTTCACAGAACACAGACGATGAAATCCATGAGTAATAGATTCTCATTTCAGTCAATCCTTAGTTCCAGACAAACCTTAGCTTCAAAGCAGGTGTCCTCTCTTTGCTGGTCCCTTGAGAGGATACCTCAGCAGTCTGCCTTAGCAGCAGTGGAATTGGGACTTACGGAGCTGCTTAAAGCAAATTGTTTTGGTTTTCGACAGTGAAGTCTGTTAGATCTGTTATTTTGATACATCTAGATTACCAGTTCATTAATGAGTTGAGATAGCCATGTTCAAGCAATCCTACTGATTTCATGAAGTGCTGTGCTTGTGTTGCCACTGAATAGGGGTGTACCTCCTAGATGGAGCCAGACGCTACCACTGGTGTATAACATGGTCTTACAGCACAGTTAAGATATATTTTTCAAATATGGGCAAGTAGCACATTTAACTCATTTCTCAAGATCAAATATCTCGCCCTTAAGATGGTGACAAACTAGCAACATCTACTTCCTGTAGATACCTACCTACCAAGACGGTTCATCCCAATGTATTTTGGAGTAGTCATTTGGTAATGAGATATTTCACTGTCACAGAAATTTTCATGTAGTTGCATCTGTAAGTTAGGGGTTTTAGCTTTGCAGTCATGAGAAGTGGTGTTATAAATCATACCAAGCAGCAGACAGCCCTGTGAAAAGATACATCAACTCTATTACATGTAGATTTCAACAACCTTCAGAAAAATGCAGGACAGTATCCTCATTCCACAGAAATGAATGCAGACTTCCAAGGGGTCACAATGCCAATTCTTGCTTTCTTTAGCTTTGAAATGAATTCACCAAAGGTTTTCTTACTTTAAAAATGCCTTATTTTATTAATTTTTAAATTTTAGTATATGAGTGTATATCTTCATGTGTACATAATCATAATTTTATCTCTCCTGGATAGTGTTTTTCTTATCTCCAAAGAAGGTCAAAGTTGATTTACCTTCTGGAAAAATATCCTTGTTCTAACTCTGTTAAGTGATTTTAAGTGGATTTAAGACAACAACCTAAAGTATTTAAAATAGCTTAAAAATCCATTTCCATTACTTTGAATTTTGTGGTTCTTTCATTTCACAAGTACTCCAAATTAATTCATCAACTTAGTGAAAAACTTAGTATTCATTAAAGGAATAGCGAAACAATTAAAATAGTGGTAATTCAGAAAAGAGACATCTCTGAGACAAATACAAGGACTATTTTAAATCTTTTGTTTTCCCTCTTGTCCTGGTTTGGCCCAAAGGATGTCAATCTTGGAAGTGACCTATGCTGCAGGAAGTAGTACAACTTCCTTCCTGAGAGAGAGAGCCAATAAGCCGGTAGTTTTAAGTATTGATATGTAAGTAAACCAATTAAAAGTTGATCCACCTGCAAGGGGAAAAACCACATATAAGCAGAGAACCTCTGATCCTCCTCCTCTTTTGCCTGTTGCTGCTGAAAGAGAAGTATCTCTGTGCTTCTCTCTCCAGTAAGGTTGGGCCTTCTCCCTGCCCCCCTTCCCCGGGGTCGGGGTGGGGCAGGGAAGGGAGGTTTGGAGCGGCCGTGCAGCTGCAGCTGGGCATGGGGGAGGAACCCGGCCAGAGCTCTCGGCAGATACAGCTCAGCCGACGTGTCAGCTACACCAGACAGGGCCGGGCNTGTTTCCAAAAGAACTTGTGTTGCTAGACACAGAAGAATAGGATTTTCTTCGTTGCTGCTGTAGAATTGTCATCCTTAAAAGGGTACCCCATGGACTGTCATGATCCCCTTTCAGTAGCTGTGGGAAGGCTACTGGTGTGGGGGGAGGGATCCTCCACAAGCAGATCTTTTTGTCCCGGGCGGCAGCTGGCGGAGAAGCTGAAGACCCATAAAAACTGTATTTTCCTACAGGAAGTCCATGGTATAAGCAAAAGAGACTTCTCTCCCTAAATGAACTAAGACCAAAGCTATCTCAGAGGTGGTAAACTGACTAGAGGCCAAAGTGTTGTCTTTTTATGTGTTGTCAGGGGGAAAGAAATAGAAAGGTCGGGGAGGAGGGGTGGTCTGAGAAGTTTGTTCTGGTTTTTTATTGTTTTTTTTCTTTGTCTTAGGACTATTAATAAACTTTCTCTGTATTCCCTAAAGTTTGAGCCTGCTTTGCCTACTCCTAATCCTCATCTCACAGCAAATATCAGGTAAATTTTGGTAAGTGTGCTGGCATTTAGCCAGAAACTTGAATTGGCAAACTGAAACCACTACACCTCTCCAGTTCTGATTTGTTATAAAAAGGATTTAATTTCAAAGTAATTATTCAGAGAACTTTCATTTCTATGATGCTTCTGAAATCAATTCCCTGTTCAGGCTGCCCCCAATAGGAAAAATGTTTACTAATGCTTTGAAAATTAACCTTACTTCTTGACTTTCATCCTCATTGTGTACTGCTGTTCATTCTTCTGCAAGTGTTCCAGTTACTGTTTTCTCTTAAGACGTGACTATAGACAGTACCATTACTACTGTAAATAACCCCATCAACACATAAACAAACATGCCTGATTCACTATTTACTTAGTTCCACAATGAAAGCATGGGAATTAATTAATATAATTTGTTGTAGAGGAATGATTGCAATCCTTTCTTTTCTTTTTTTCATTTTGAGTCTTAACAATTTTTAATCAAGGGGAAGACTCCTTGTCAGAAAATTTAAGCCTCTCAAACACAGGCTTAGTTATGTTTTGCAGACCACCTAAAAACAGTGCATGCATTCCCAAGGTTTCAGACCACGGACTGTAAATTACCACTGAGGTGACTATCTAGAAGAAATTAAAGATCAGATGCATGGTGTAATATGTCTAGCATTTATTTTCATACAAAAAAGCAAGATCAGTTCCTAAATAATCCAGCATCATTTGGGAGAACCACAGAAATCAAATAAACTGAGCAAAAAAGAAAAATGTCAGCATTCTCTTGTACAGACAAAAAAACCCCAAACAAACCCAAAAACCAAACCCCCTATTAAATTACATGTAGGGAAAAGCAAAGACATTTTTTCTGAGTCAAACTGTCAGCTTTGAATATAAAACTCGCCAAATTCAGCTTTTGTCTGTAGAGCCTGCAAGCCATTAATTAGTAACTTGTATGAAATGAGTGATCCGAAAGAAGTAAATGATCTGTTATTTTAGTTCATTTTTTAAATGGCAAGTTATCTGGAAAGTTCCCAAAAGAAAAGAAGCAGGAATTTGGAGTATTTTTTCTGACACTTTAAGCACAATAACTCGCATGATGTTTTGGAGAATAAGTCACACACTTCCTTTGGGTGTGTATCAAGGAGAATTCATGCACTTTTTAAGAGCACTATACATCACATGATGAAATGGAAAACTTTAAGAAAACATCAAAATCCCAGTATTTGGTACCAATGCAAAAGGTATGGAGTGCTGCCACTAAGTATAGGAATAAGGAAATGTATACAGATGAAGGGTGACCAAGTTTTCTGAGCAAGCAGTCATCAGAAAGCACTGGTTAAACTGGAAGGGCACAAATATTCACTGATTGGCTTGAAAATACTTCCATATGTGCCTCCGAGCACAGAGCAGAATGTGGGTCCCAGCACTTGTGCTTTGTTTGCTCCTTCTGAACAGACACAAGAGGTTAATTAATAAAGTTGTCCTAATGTTCACAAAAAGAAATTCATTAGACGCCTGCATTTAGTGAGGATTCCTGGAACAAATATTTTCCATGACGCAGGCATCTTTTGAGTCTCTGGTTAACAGAACTTTTTATATAACAGCGTGTTTTCAGGCTGGGGCCAGGAGATCACAGCTGGACAGCACCAGTTCCTAGCTCTGTGAAAGGACTAACATTTGTGAAATTCCCTCTCCTGGAAAGGCAAGTCCTCAAAATAGCTGTGTCTGACTTGGAAAATAGAATTTCATGGCTCCTTAAAAGGCATTTAAAGGGATTATACTCCAAATTATTCAGAAGAAAGAGAGAGGTTCATTTTTAGGATAGGAATGCAGAACCAGCAATAGGATGCAATTCTCTTTAAGATTAGAAACAGAGATTGGTAGCCAGATACTGGTTTTCAAATTGCCAGAGGAAGATTAAAACTGAATCTGTTCTTACTCCTAAGAGAGTCATGGTGAGCTGGGGTTACTGAATGAATCATGCTCTTCATGATGACTCAGAGACCTTGAAAGAGGCCCAATTTTTAAATGGATGTTGGGATTTGGGGGTCTTAATAAATAAGGGCTTGTTTTTAATATACAGATAGTTTTGTTATGCCAAAGTTAGTAAAGAATTTTCCTTCTGGCTTAATGCAGCATGTTACTGTACATACAGGAGTACATTTTGTACAGTACTATGTAATGAGGCATATGGGATTTATCCCTGCAGATTTCTAATGTATATTTTCTATTAATTTTCTTCATTTTTAATGAATAGCATGGTCAAATGAAACGGCGAAGTTGTCTCTGAACATCAACACAGATGGAAGGATGGGAGCTGAGAAAGGACAGAGAGGAAAGATAGTATGGGGTTGGAAGAGCTTCTGGAAACTTGCATGCTGATGGCACAGTATGTGAAATTCTTTCTGTGTTTGCATTCTGGACCTAATTCCTGACTTAGTTTACTTTCCTGTTCACTGCTGAGTGCCAGCTTTTTGCTGCTGCTGCTACTACTGATCTCCTGCTGCTGTGAGGTGAATGTTGTACCTACACACATTGTGTACATGCACCCCTGAGCAGGATGATTTCCCTCTGCAATTTAGTAAGCTCCTTTTCAGTTATCTTTAGAAATGAACGTAAGAATAAGATGAATTATAGGTTCCAGTGGCATCATATGTATGTTTGAAGTCCCTGCTGGGTTTTATTACATTGGTATCTCTGTGCAGTGCACAGAAGACAGTGCACAGCACTTTAAGGTCAGACTATGAAAGGACATTCCTAGGAGTTAAAAGTTATACTTTCCAGATGGAAATTTTGAATTTCAAGGACAGAATTTGGATTTGACTATTCCTCACTGTAAACTCACACATGGCTTTTTAATTAGCCTATATCCCAAACTGGACAACTTGTAGTTTCTACTTCCTTTTCCAGAAGTCACCAAAATTTTAAATCAACTGAAATTGGTTGACCCCATGAATTTCTGCTGCTCAAACTTGGAACAAAAAATAGCAGCTTGCAAAATTTTGATACCAGTAATTAATAGACAAAAACCATCCCAAATTAACCTCAGTATTCCCAACCTTGTATGGGCTGCAGAGGGCATAGTCACGAAATATTACTTCAGACTAGATAATATCCTTGGACTGCCACTATAGAAGATAAAGAAGGTAGAGGAGATCTGTCTGCAGGAGCACCTTCTCTGATGACTAGAAGAGACATCTGTGAATATATTCCTACATGTTTGCATTAAATGTAATCATAATTTCATATTTTTGCAAAAAACCCACTGCCATTCCTTCCTAGTTGTGCTGGGATGCAATAACATATAGAGCTATTCAAACCCCACAGCTCTGATGAGATCATGGAACAGAATTAATCATGAAGAGTTGGTCAGTCCAGACTGCTTTTTTTTGTCTGTAGGCAATGAACCCACCATGAGAGGACTGCAGCACAGTCTGTGCACTATTGAAGAAACCAGGACCCACTGGATGCCGCTACCCGTCAAACAGTTGTGTAGTTTTGTCCAGGATGAATAGGATTCTCCTTCTTCCTCTGGCTGACTGAAATTCAGCCCTGTCACTGAAAGATCTCAAAAGTGGCCTATGCTGACCAGGGAAGAGGTTGTTTAGCTGGATGGAGACTGGGATAATATTTTTTTCCTTCCACAGGAACAGCACTAGAAAACAGCCCCACTTTCACAATGCAGAAGTGAAGTCTGAAGTGTTTCTTTTCCCTGTTTGAAATAATAATTCCAACTTAGTAAAGAAAAAAATTAGGTCAAATCCCTGTGGTTATTATGTTATATATGATTCAACTCTCTGTAAGCCAACAACCTATGTATTTGCAAAAGTGTTGTCACCCTGGGAAATCAAACTCAGTCCCAAAAGGCAAAACCTGAATGTTTTTAAAATCTAAAAGGGAAATATTCTTGAAAGGATATGTGCATCAATAAGTAAAGAGTGTGTTTGGATAGCTTTGTTTCGTTTGCTTTGCAGTCTTTGGCAGGACTTAATTTTTTTAAAGTTAATTTTAAATTTTGACAAGAGAAACTAAACCAATAACTTATAATATACAAGTGTTCACTTTATCCTTTTGTTTTATGAGCTGCTTTTGAATTGGTCTTTTCAATACCTTTGCCTGTCACTTAGATAATTCAGAAGAACTAGGCAGCGATTATACAAACTCACAAGGTTTAGTTTCTGTTTCCAGTTCTGTCAAATGCATTGTTCAGTAATGAAGCATGAATTGCACTGTGTTTGGCACAATTTAAAAATTAATTTTATTTTTATTTTATATCTGTGTTTAATATCTGTGTTTTCCATATCTAGTTCCTTCAGTTTATAAGTGTTCGGTCCTGTAAATTTCTATGGTCTACAATATTAATGGAAAATGTATAAGGCACAAGATATTTGGAAGTCAATTAAAAACCACTCAACTTTTAATTTTAGCAGTCCCTGACACATGATTAACATTTTGTAAAGAGGGATGGGACGCACAGAGTGGATGCAATTCATCCAGCACAGGTGTACAATATTTTAGTTACATTTGTATACAAATGTTACACTGGGCTCAGTACCTTCATTCAGGTTTACATCTGTGCATTCCTAATGTTCAAGTGTTCTTCAGAATGGATTTTCATTAAGTTTTGTTCATACACCAGCATCATGAAGTGGAAAATGGCACAGAGGAGGAGTTGGGTGTCCTGGTCCCAGGTCTCTGTACAGAACTGCTGGCCACACTGAAACCTCCAGTCCCAAGAAGATGTACACAGGGCACTTCTCCACAGCCATGCCACTTTCTCCCCCTCTCAGATCATCTCAGCTGCCCACACCAGGTCCTGCACTTAGCTGAGCTGAACAGGACCCGAGGACTGAGGGAAGGAGAAGTCAGAGATTACTGGAGGGAGCAGGCACGCAAGCAGTGGCTCCAGCTGAATCCTCCCAGAGTCTGCACAACCTGGAGAAAATTAATCAGCCATAATCCATCTATTGGACACCACCATCCATATGCCCAGAAAAGACAATAAATCCAAACAGTTCCAGATTTGGCTGCTCACAGTAGTTCTTCCAGCCACTCTGCTGGGACTGCTGTGGGTGTAAGCTAGAAATGAAATGAACAGACGCATTCATGCTTAGACAGAACACACCAGGGAGGCACACCACAGATAAACAGCGAGAGGAATCTCCTGCTTTGTAAATAGCTTGAAGTGCTTTCCATTTAGTCGAAGGACTCAAAGGCATACTTGTGGTGGGATTTCTTTGCGGAGAGGTTTGTTTCTGTTCTTCAGCACAGAACCAACAACAGTGGTTTTGGTTTTCACCCATCTCGTTTATTTGGTCTAATGATGGAAAGATTTCTTACAAAGGAAAATCTTGACTAACGGTTTAGTGAGCCTTGAGTGTAATTATTTTTCCTTAAAGAAAATTCATCATTTAAAGACTCCTGCAGCTAATGTGTGATGCAGTGATCCCTGGTGTGTCTCCCCAGATAAAATCAGCACAAGAAGCACAAGGGTTGCTCTGTCATGTCACCTGGGTTCTAAGAAGGGAGTAAAAAGGAGGGAAAAGAAGGCAGTTTGAACTAAATTATACTAAATATATAATTATAATAAAAATTATAATAAGTATATTAGATTATGATGGCTGCTGAGGAGCTGCAGACACTCCAGCCTTTTATGTCTCCCTGCAGGAGCACAGCTACAGCATATCGTTCCATGGCCAACTGCATGGGAAAGGAGCTATTATCCAAAACTACACAGTGCACAAGAATACATTCACACACCACTGAGAAACATTGCTAGCAATATACAGACATATGTACTCTGTTCTGGCAGAGCTGACCTAAGTGCCTACAGCAAGCTTGGAAACTGGGAGGAGGTTTTCGAGTTTTTGGAAAAGAATACATAATTTCCATAGCACTGAATGGTACAAAACTAGCTTCAGCAGGAAAGGTTATTTAAATAATGGAGAATTCCAGACAGTGGATTGTAATAAATAAACTACTGGCAAAATGTGATCTATCATGAAGATTTTTATGTCCCTTCTTTCCTTTCACAAGTGCACTGTAATGGGAGTCTCAGACTATCAAGAGGAAGGTTGAATCTGTAAATATCTCCACACATTCTTTTGGGCAAGATGTTTAGCATAGCTAACCCCTCGCTGCTGCAGTAATTTGCTCGGATCAACCAAGTCACCTTGCCAAGAAAAAGCAGTTGCTTCAGAACATTTTCAGAATACTAAAACCAACACCAGATGAATACAAAGATCCTAACAGGTAAACAACTTTTCACCTGAGGTGAAATGCTATTAAACATATGTCCTTCCAGTGACGATAAAATCCAGATTTTAACCCCAGACAGGATGCCTTTCCTTAGTGCAGACAACTACATCTCATTTACAGGAAACTGATCAGGTGAACAAAGTGGTAATCAGCCCCCTATGGACGTTTTCTGATGACTCAAAAACTTTTGTCAGGATTTGGTCAGACAGAAAGGGCCACCTAGTTCAGTTCAGTCTCTGATTTTGTCAATATACAACTCACAGAGAAAAGTAAAACCAAGGTGTATCATGGGGCTTCCTTTTGCCTATCTCATCTTTTCATAGCATGCTCTTTAGAGATTTCTTGAGTCAGAGCAGCTTTTTTCTTAATGGCCTTTCATGGATTGTGTCTTTCTGGATCCAATGAGTCTAATTGTATCATGACTGTACTTTGCACTTACCTTCTCCATGCAAGTGAATCTGATGGGGGTCATATAGTCCTTCTGACACCAATGGACTATATTCTGTTTTTTAAGTGAATGATGTTGACTTTTCAAGAGGTCTGAACAGGGAAATTTTTTCTTTGATATATCCTTCATGACCCAGTTTGAATGGAGTACCTGTGTACTAACACTAGAGATCTCAGGCTATCTGCTACCTAATGACACATTTCTCACAATTTTCTACTCTTCTGAGGGACCAGAGTTCATTCATGAAAAAGCAGCAGCATTTGAAAATTATACTAAATGGTCCTTACATGGAATATCCTTTTGGATCCTAGAGCTATCACTAGCAGAGGAGAGGCAAATTTCTCTACCCAAAATGTTCTGGAAGGAGTTTGGACCTGTGATACCTTTACAGACTTGCATTGGCTTTTACAAATCATGGATGCTTTCTGCTCCTGGTCTGGAGAGTCCTCTTCAGAGTCCATGTTATTCAAGAGGAGGACTGAAATTTAAGCTAATCTGGATCTAAACTAGGGTAATGTATGAGTTCTATTCTTAATCTGAAATTACAGATCCAGCTCTTCTCTTTGATCATTGTGCAGAGGAGCAGGCAGTACACTCAATCTCCAAAAGGGAGTACCAGTGATAGCCCATGCCACATGTTGTCCCCCTCCCCTAATTAGCCGCTTCAGCTATCTGTCCTCAGCATGCCAACCAGATTGCTGACTGGAATGTTTCAGGCATCTTTGAAATCCTGGCTGGTTTCCAGTTATGTTTTACAGAATGTTTTTGGCACCTCCACTTTTATTTATGAAAAAGAGAGAGAGTAATCATTTGGCTAGAAGATGAAATTTTGATAGGCAGGGAATGTATGTTTTGTAGACATTCAGCAGAAATTTCAAACATATCAGAGGTCAGCACTACATGGCCTGCTAGATGAAAAATGGAAGCAACCAAAGTGACCATTGTGACAATATGAGCTTACCTGTTACTAAACTAGCAGGTTCACCATTTCCCCTGGTGTGAGCTCTTAAATTATTAAAATAATCAGCATGTCAAGACATGAAGCAGTTGAACAAACTAGTGTTTAAGAAAATCAAAACTTGTTCACAAGCCAAAGGTTGATCTCACTCATTTTAGGTGAAAACCATTTGGTAGAAGAGCCAGATCCATGGTGGTCTTCAGCCAAAGTCAATTTATTTTTGTTTATTTTGTCGTGGCAGCCATAGCTTCTGAGATTTGAATGAAACACACTAAACTGTAAGATGTTTCAAAACAAATGTTTGGGTGTCTGCACCTCCCTGTTTTTTTTCCCTATTGCCTCTGTCTCCTAGTATGTATGTTGCCCTTCTGCAAGGAGGACAGTAGAGGTAATGTGAGGGGATTTCCAGTGTTCAGATTCCTGTTCAAGGAAACCCATTCTCAATGCTGAGCTAGTTTTCTCAATTTACAGTTGGCAAAAATATTCCCAGTTTCAGTTTCAGCCTTGCTCAAAGGATTCTGTCTCTCTGTAAGGTGTTTGGAATTTGCATACAGATCAATTAGCATATGTATATATTGTATTTTTCCACATATTCATATAAGGAATTTAATCCAGAACTTTAAAATGCACCTTCATTGAATTCATCATAAGATTCATTGCTTCTTTTTACTTAAAAGTAGAAAATATTTCCCGTCATTTCTCTCTGGAGTTATAAAACCCCAGAAAGGGCTTCCAGTGTTCACCTGAAGCACTCTGTTCTGGAGACTCACCAGTAGCACTCATATCCCTTTTACTTGAGCGTCCAAAGGAAAAGCACCTGAGCATTGCAGAGCCTGGTGTCTCCACAGAGTGAAATCAGGACATGCATCTCTACCTTATGGCAAAGCATGAAGCACCGCGTATTTCTATTTCAATGAAAATTCAGTCTTAGGTGTCTGTTAAATATACATTCAGATGATGGTGCTGGCACCCTGCTGGGTATCTTTTTCACTCTTTTAGGCTATAGATAGTGCAGTACAACACAAGCAGATCTGTAAAACAAAAAATTCAGTACAAGAGTGCCTGCTGTCCATACTGCACATGGGAGGGTGTTTCTGTTTGGCTTTACTCCAGTCCCATGGACCAAAAAACTATCAGCAACTGATGCACATTACGTGCATTTCTGGAGAACATCTTCCAGCTTGGTATAAACAGCATGAAATCTGGTTCATGTGCTCTGACAGAGCTCACAAACCAAAGCATAGAAAATAAGCGTGTTAGAGACACTTGGCTTAAAATGCACTTCTGATTAGAAGGACACTAATGTAGGCCTCCCCTTGGGCAGCTGAGATGTCTAGGGTTGCAGCGATCCTTCTCTAGTTAGTGGAATGGAGATATTTCAGAGTGCAATTGAGACTTGGGGAAGACTGTACTGCAGTTCTAAGAAGCCTCTTTATTTCACAGTAAATGAGCAGAATTCACTGCTTCAGAAAGTCAACTGAAACTTGGCTTGATGTCAAAGACATTCCTGTTACTTGGAGATGAGATTTTATAAAAGACTAAAAATAAGAGGATAAGACAGCAGGATGAATCTTTCAATGCAGAATTGATGCTAACAGTCTGCTTTATCAAACTGCCCTGTAGGAGTCTACTCTTGAAGGATGGTTCTCTGCCAGGATCAAGGAATAGCATCTGCTTACAGCTGCAGTTCTCTTTGAAGAGATTTAGAAGCCAATAGAGAAATGAAAGGACACCCATGACACCAGATATAAATAATGATCTGTGTAAATAAAATATTTGTCTTCCTTCTTTGAGTGAAGTTCCAAAAAGTGGTTCTTTGCTGTTAGCAAAAATTGAGAAGCGTCAGCAACTCTATTAGCAGGTCCCTTTGCTTGGTGATTTCTTTTTTTAAATGGAAACATTTCGGGACCATAAATTGTTTAAGAAACAGTAGGAAAGATTTTTGGGTTTTGAACAATGCAGTCTATTTAGCCAAACGTAGCTAATGTAGTATAGAGACCGCAACTGGAAAAAACTGTTAGTCATGCATCAATTAGCCTTGTTTGCAGACTGAACATCATTAGACAGTGAAACCACCTAAATTAATCTAAGCTAAAAACACACGTTTGGATTGTATCTTCAAACAGGACTCAAAGACTAGGACTCATCTGTCAGAGGTCGGACTGTACCTGAAATAGTCAGGCACTGGAGCCTAGCAACCCACCTGCATTTCATGTGACAAAAATCTACTGTGGACAGTGGGATCATTTTTGGACATAACATAGTCTACATGCTCCATCTGTCCTTGGAAAGAATGGCATACCTAAGACATGGAGGTAGACTTTTCTTGATGAAGTAGAACAGGGAAGAGAAAGATAAAACACTGAGACCCTGTGACATCACTCTGTAGCCTTCCAAATTATCTCTAAATTCCCGGAATAGCCCAGGGAGAAAGGTCCAGGAAATATGTATAAGCAGTTAGGTATGTTGGTATCCCCAGAAACATGCTAAAAACTGAATTCAGCATGAGAATAATGTTTTTCATCTCGTAGCCCACTTGTCCTCTTCATTGCATTTCTCCTCCATGTCCTTATATTGCCCTCTCATTCATCACCACAGTTCAAGTGTTCAATAAATCCATGGTCTGCTGAGGACCAGAATTATAGTGCCAATGTTCAGTCTCAACTGCCTTACCTGTGAAGCCCAAGAAGCTGAAGTGGAGGAGGGCCTCAGAATATCATCTCCTAAATTTTTTCTTCTGTGCACCACCTCTTGCCATCACATGCCTCAGTATAAATATTAAATTTTCTTTCAGGTCCTGTCTCAGGCCTCTCCAGGACTCATCCATTCATTTCTCTTTCCTAGTCCAGATTCCACCTGAACCCAAGCTTAATAATAACTTCCTTAAAGCACTCAAACTCTCTCTAGCCTCTTCATACTCTTTATTCTAGTTATCAATGCCAGCTAAGCCTTTCTGCTGCCCCTCAACAATCCCTGCCTGCCTCATTTTATGCTAAATAATGCAAATTATGCTCTTCCTGGGCCCTCCATTTGTGCTGGGACAAACATAGATGGTATCACTAATTTGCTTCTCACTGATAAAGAAGACTGCTTCAGAAGAACTGAATGCTGGGGTTTTAAAACACTACATGTACAATTTAGGTGTCTAAAAAGCAAAACCAGGGCATTCAAAGACCTTAAAAACACAGATATCTGCACTATGTATGTGCAGGAGAGGTGATCTCTGTACCTAGAGACCTTTGGCATATAATTTTAGATACCTCAATAGACAATAGGAATTTGCAAAGGTCAACAAAGTCAAAAAAGGCTAATTAGATGCTCACAACAGTTCGGAAGGAATCCTAATTTAACCAGAAAAATTGCAGCCAATGAGTCAGAAGCAGAGCAGCAGCAGAAGAAACCAATTCACAGTCTGCATCTTCACAAACTCCATAAAAGTATCCTAGATGATTTGTCTACTGTTCAAATGTACTCTACCAAAAATTGTGTGGTTATGAAGAGATGTTCAAGGGATGAGGGGAAGAAGCATTGTTTTCTGTGGCTAATGTTGGAGCCAGAAATCAGAGGTGGAGAAGAACTACACAGAGTGCTGAAATAAAAAAAAAAAATACTGAAAATGTGGCAGCTTGACTTTCAGCTTTTTGGTTGCCAGAGTTTAAACATACAATAGCTGTGCAGTGTGTGAAAGTGAAAAAAAAAACAAAAACCAAACTTAGCTACATAATTTTATAGTCACTTTTAAGAGTCTTAGTAGTGTATTTTTAACTTGATAATTTAACTTGCCTGCCTCCCCATGATACTTATAAAAATAAAAGAATACAGTCCTTATTTTAGCCAAAAGCACTATATAAACAAAATCCAAGGAATGTATTGAATTAAAATGTTAGACTACAATGATGGGTGAACTTGATTGCATTTCCATTTCACAAAGCAATTCACATTTGCTACTAATATGCTAAAACTTGTGCCAGTCAAAATAAGCTTGACTATCACAGCAAGTGAAAATTGTCAAAACACACAGCTCAATTCTTCTCTCACTCGTATTAATTTTATGCTGGAATCACTTATTTTTTCTTTTTTTTCCCCAGTGATATTCCTGACATGACAGCTAACGAGCAAAAGAGACTATTTGGGTAGTTCTTAAAGAAGTTATTGGTTATCAATCTTAGACAATCCATAGTGGTCTTGAAGGAAGCACCCAGATGAACAAACTAGGAAAAATATGCAAAGCAGAAGAGTCTTGGGACAGTTCCATATGACTACTAGATCCACTCCATTTCTCATGCTTTGCTTCTTGCCTGGAGTCCATGAGCCACTATTTTTCCCACTGGTCAGAAAATCACAGTTGGACCACTCCAAGCACAGAGAAAAAAAATTAAGCTCTGCAGCATGAGCTCATGTCATGCTTTTTTTTTTTTGGCTTGGAGAGACAAAAAGAGGCCTGGTTAGTCTTCTCACTCACTCACTTAACAAGAAAAATGAGAGCACAGAGTGCTCTCCCTTTCAAAAAAGTGCATGTGTGACCTTTAGTGTTATCCTGCTAACACTAACCGCAGACTCTCGTCCAGTCAGGCAGCAGCAGGCATTTTTGTCCTGCATGGCTAGTCACCTACACGACATCCTTTCTTCCTTTTGTTACTGCTGTACTTTCAGTACAGGCATTCCTTCTACTGGCAGACTTTTGGCAAGGCTTGTGGTATACAGCTGGTTGCACATCCATCACACAGCAGTCACAGCATTAACTCATTCTTGCACTGGCTCCATCCCAAGTTTACATCCTTCCCTTTGCAGCAGTTCTCAACACATTACCCTTACCAACATTTTCTTGTTAACCAGAGGTTTGCTATTCTGGGGGTCTAGAATGTTCTTTACCACATTGTTTACCCCTGAAAACCCTTTGATGGCTTCATAACTTCAGTTATGGCTTTTCTCACCACATTATAACACACCTGTGTGCAGGAAACAAGATGAAGTTTTCAGCAAAAGAAAAAAGTTCGAATTAAGTGATCAGATAAGCTGAAATATATGCAGCTCTGACAGTGCGACACCGGATGACAAAGCACTTCAAAACCTGAGATCAGCCTGAGGGACCAGCTAAAGATAACAAAAAAGTGTGGTCATCTTGGACCACTCCTAAAAATGCTGCGCTCAACAAATGGCAACTCAGCCAAGAGATTAGCAAACAATTGCCACAGTCAACAGTCTCTGCACAAAGCTACAGTAACTTGCTGATGGCATTTCCTACCGTGGGCCTCAGGGAGCAGGATGCTTCACAGCAGAGCCAGTGCGTGGGAAACCTGGCATTGAGCAGCAAGTGCATATCAAAACGGGTTTGATGCTCACAGTTTGCTAATGTTGAGCAACATTTAAACAATGCCCTTTGAAAGAATATTTTCATTTTGTGGGAATGTTTTTGCAAAGAGGCTTTCTTCCCTTTGTAAACAATTACGGAAAAAAGATACACAGGTTTCTGACAACTTCTATTGTCAATCTCCATTTCTTAATTAGCACTTTGTTGGTTGTACTTTTCTTGAATTAGCTTTTTACTTTCTTATTCCCACACAGCGTTGAGATATAAAACTCTTGACTGATAAGTGATGCACCTCAGAAATGGCAGGATGTTGAAGACGGAATTCAGGTAATGCAGATAGTTTCAATTTCTCTTTTTGCCTTGCAGATTACACATCTAAGCAGGAAGGAACTGGTAATAGCAAACTGGTGTAAGTCATAAATGAGGTCTAAAGGAGAAGCAAAAGACAATGGCATAGTATACCAGTTTCATCTTTTATAAACATAACTGCCTTTTGTGCTGGAAAGGAGTTATTTATCCACAGCAAATGGATAGAAAGTGTCTGACTTTGCTTTTTGTATGAAATGCCATGTTGAGAATTGGGCAGATGTTGCACAAGTTAGTGGCTTCTCCAATCAGTCGTTACTGGGTTTTTCAAAACACCTAGACATCTTCCCTGCCTGCTAGCAAACTGAAAGGTGCTAGGCACTACCTTCTATGACAAAATAACAACTTTCACTCATTTTGAACATCCCAGAGAGAAAAACTGATAATAAAGCCAATTTGTTCCTAATAAAGTAATTTTATTGTGTCTCCCATCATATTATTCAGCACCTTTTAAGAAAATGCTGTTTCTCTGTGATTGGAGTAGGGATAGAGCAGTGTGAGAGAGCTAACAAGTCTGATAAAAGAAGCAATTTCACATTTATTATGTTTTTCTGGGTCACATCACATTCACTAAGTAAAAAGTAAAGTAAGAAGATTTGAACGGACAAAAAATAACTGACTCTTTTTGGGTGAGAGATATGAGCAAAGAACTGCCAGCTTCTCACAACACAGTGACAGCTGAGCCAGGGATAGACAGTCTGGCCCACAGCAATGATTCTCATCCTCCTCTGCCTCAGGATTTGAGCACTAACCTGCAGGAAGACAGGTAATGGCATCGTGTTGCAGAGGCACAGCAGCATCCCAATGCATTCACTGGTGGAGAAGCTGCTGCTTTCCTCTGTGCTTCTCCCTGCCCTTGTGGGACTCTCTCATGTTGGTGGTTTTGTTTGTTTAGCTTGAGTCATCCACATGGATTGCACTTTGTTATGCTTTACAAACCAGTTTCTTTGAAACACCTTAGTAGAATGGTTTCAATATTCAGACTGTTATTTCTCTCTTAATAGGTGGTCATGCCTATATCTGGCTTCACTCTTAAGGGAATTTGGAAAGGAATGCTCATGGTACTGGGACTTGTGAGAGCCCCCCTCCCACTGCCTAAGAAACTCAGCAGGTAAGAAAACACCACCAGAACCTGGACAGCTGAAAGATCAGGTGGTGGGCAGGTTTCCAGTGATACCAGGATATCTGGCTCTACAGCAATCCACCCAGAAGGCTGAGAGGAAACTGCCAGCCTTGGAGTCTGCTGACCAGGCTCCCCATTCTGGGATATCGATTTCCAGACCTTGGACTTGCCTGGCTTTGCAATGACTGAAATGCCACTGTTTGTGTTGATCCTAAGAGCTCCTTGAAAAGGCAGTAGTAAAATAGTGTTTGACTTTTTGAATGTGAAGACTTCTTTCCTTTATGCCTTCGTTTTCGGCTTGGTTGGTTTTTCACCGGGTCTCAGAGAGTGCACAAGAACGTCCTGCCTTTTTAAATAGGGCTCTTTTTTATTTATCATTTTGAAAATTCCTAGGCAATAGGGATTCTAGTTTCTAGGGCAGCTTTAGCCATCTCAAGCTCTATGCCTTATCATGTTTTATTCCTAACAGTAAATTCTGAAGAAAAACTCATAAGCAGAAACCTGAACATGGGGAAATACAGAACATTGCAACAGATAGAACATATGTTCATATCTAATGAATTCCAGATTTACTCATGACCCTATTTTAAACAGATCTTGAGCCATATAAATATTTGATTTATGGATGTGTGTCTAAGGTTACTAAACAAAGTGCTTAATGCATTGGCAATGCCTTTGGGAAAAAAAAACAAGAAAGGCTTGTAAGTTAAAATTAATATGTCTTCAGGAAAAGATTTCTTATCATTGGAAGTTAGCTAAAAAAAAAAAAAAAAGCATTATTTCTGAACTGAGGGTTATTCTGAGCCTTATCTCCACCTTTACCCCAAGAGAAAACAAAACTGGGAGAAACTCAAGTTCTCTATGCGTGAAATAGCTTTTGGAAGATTACCATGTCCATTCTCATTTTGTTTCTCCATCCTGTTCATCTCACTGAACATACAAACACAAACATTTCTTTTCAAATGCATATTCAGTGTTTTCTTAGAACAAAGTATTACTAGGTGCCAGGTCAGGAAATAAGATACAATAAAAGTGAATCATTCTTGTCCTGTTTCTAGAACATGACTAAAATAAAAAATAGAAACTTGAAAGTGGCAAGTTTGATTTCAAAATATCTAAACTCTTCAGCACTTATCCAGTGCCAGAGAGATTTTATTTTATATGTGACATCAGCATCAACATAGGAAAACATTACACAGTAAATGCCTTCTGAAAAACCCAATTCTTTATGGATACATATATATTTTATTCTCAAACTGATTATTTTAGTCCCTCACAGTTCAAAGAATTTAGAGCTATGATCTATGTTATTCACAGGGGAGTGAATGGGTTCAAACCCATATCTATTTATTTCTCAGAGTCTCAGTTTGTACTGGGAACAAGAGAAAATGGCAGAGACCCCTATGATCTTCCCAAAGTCACACACAACATTCCTCACCTGCAGTCAACCTCCCTGAATTTCACCAACCTCTATCCAACTCTCCCTCATCCAGACTCTCTTAATGGCCTCTTCATAACTTCCCCTCCTCCCTCGGGTCAGTCAATACTCTTATATCCCTCTACTTTCTCTCCCTTCCACTGCAACAACCCCAAATTTGCTGCTGGAAAGCCCCTGACATTTGCCCTGATGGCACATCCTATAAGGGCCACTGCCCAAGTGTGTACCTGTGGTGGCCAAACAGCTGCAGCTGTGCAGGCACAGTGCCTGTCCCACGGGCACATCTTCCCCCTTCTCTTCAAGGCTTTGGAATGTGTTCACTGCATATTTATAGCAGGTCCTAATGGTGTAGGCTTTAATATCCACATGGTTTTCCTTGCCTTTGCTGGAAATTTATGAGTATGGTCTTGAGAACTTGTTACCTAATTCTTTGTGATCTTGCTCACTAGATTTTTGATTTACCCACGGATCTTAACTAAAAGTGCAGTTCTTAAAATCAATTAAATTAGGGTGTCTTTTCTTGCAGGGACACTTTCAGATCGATCTCAGCCTGTTTCATATTGATTTTTCACTTGCAGAACTCAATCAGCACTGCTAGCTCCAAATGAGCCCAAGCATGTCTGCATGAAGCTTTGTGAGGGTGTAACATGCAGAGGGGAAGAAAAGCACTGAAAAAGTGAGAAGCTGCAGTGCTGTTACCAGAGCAAACCAGCATCCTGAAACGTGGGGCTCCATCACCTGGAGCTCCATTAACTCCGGCTGAGTAAATAACTGCCTGGCACAGAGGCAGAGTGTTTTCTGAGGCTATTTATTAGAATTTGGTTTTGAGGGAAGGAGAAAGAAGAGTGGAGCTGTGAATCTGAACTCCAGTGGTAACTAAATAAATCTAGTATATTATTCCTAAATATAGAGTTATTCCTGAGAGGCAATAAGAAATATTCCTCTACTGGATGGTCAAGGTTTAAGTGTTAAGTTTGTGTTTGTGGACTGTGATAGAAATATCTTTTTTATATTATTTCCTTACCCCCGTTAAAACTCTTAAAAATAAAAGCTCAATGAACATGAAGGCATCTTGTACACACATTTAAGAAACCAGTCACTGATAACATGATGAACAGGGTTTAAAAGTAGGGGACTGTTCTCTGTCCTGTAATCATAAAGCACACAGTTTTGGTGTCACAGCAAACAGCACGAGTCGGAGCTTCCAAAGCTTTTAGTACTTCAGGAAGGTTAGGCAAGGACTCTATAGTGCTTTTTAACTCTTTAGTGCTTTCACCTCCTAAAACAGCAGCACAACATTGCAAATTAGGATAAGCAACAGAAGGGAAAATAAAACTGGTTCCATTTGACATTTTAGGTAGTGAGATAAACTAGCACCACATCCCCGGATTCAGGGCAGTGATCTGTGATGGTGCTGGTCTAGGTGTTTTGGAGGAGAAGGGAGGAGTGGTACCAGGCAGACAGGTGGTCAAGGCATCCTTGTGGGACAGGCCAGCCAGGATAGAAATGATAAAAATCCATGGTCACACCCAAAGGGTTAATTAGTTTTTTACTCTTTACATTAAAAGTTGTGTAAATTAAAGGGTCAAAATGAACTGCAGTGATTCTGAGCTTCCAGTCATTGCAGTAACATGGCTGTTTGGGTTCTCTGATAATTTGGATGTAATGAGAACATTTCTATGAAAGACACAATTCAGTCAATGGCCAGCATGCTAAGCCAGCCTGACCTGGAGACATCAGTAGTTTATACTTCAGCTCCTTCCCAGTACATCCACAAACAAGCCACTGTTAGGTAAATACAAACTTTCATGAGTTTGTATTTACTCTGCACTGCAGCTCGAACACAGTCTGGATCATTTTCTAGCAATGATGGCACAGACATCCATTCCATTCTGACGCCAGTCATCATGGTTGCCTAAAGCATTCTTCTGTCAAAATAGCCACTTGAATTAGGGCCATGCTTTCCACTTCACCCTCTTGGCCAGCGTGAGTGAAGAAGCACAATGGATTTCTCTCCAAGTGAGGAACTCCACATTGCTGCCCCTTTCACACAGCAGAAGCAGAAGAAAGCTGCCAGGGGGGATACAATTGCTCTCCCCCTCAGAGGTCTTGTGAGAAAGACAGTCTCCTGCAAACCTTGGATCCATGCAGCTGGCCGACAGCACATTAAGGATGTACTGATGGGCCCTTCTGACAGCCAAGTTCTCATTAAGGCAGCCTGTAAATTATGACCTCTGGCTTGCTCCAGGTAGATATAAATCCAGTCTGAATGAAAGAGCTGTGCAGCCAGGAACCAATGAATGGATCACGGGGCCCAGGACCCTGCATACTGCACCATGTCATACTTCTTCCCCCCTCTGCCAGTAAATTCACGGCAGAGGGTCTTATTACAGAGAAAGGTGCAAATTCATCATCAGCCCTCCCTAGAGCATATTAACTGAACAAGTTTCCTTAGAGACACAGCAACATCAGGGATTTCTTTAACTATAGAGTATAGGTATGATAATGAAAGCTTTGTGTACAAGCCAGGAGATGTTAACTTTTGCCAGCAGGTGCCTGGGATGTGAAGTCCATTTCACAAAAGTCAAATGCTTTGAGTCTGAGTATGGCAAACAAGGGTACCTGACTGTGTCTTTTAGTTGATACGTTAGTTAAAGAGAGTTCACTAAAAACCATGATTTTTTTATTTAACCCTTTTTGGTTTCTGTAGTAAGTAGACCAGGTTTGTACAGCTAATCTCTAGAGTACTTAAAGTAGCCAAACCCTGCAAAAAACCTCCACAAAACAGAGCAACCAGGAGCTTCCAGACTTCAGCATGCACCACTGGCTATATCTAGATTTCATCTCAGAGTGAGACCTGGGAATGCACCTTATTATTTCCGATGTCTTGGTTGTAATAGGAAGAAAGAATAAATGCATGAACTAGGAGGGGTCTGAAGTACATGCCAGCAAATCCCCCTGTCGGGATGTTCCTCAGACTACTGCAGACATGTGGTGGTATGTAGTTGGTGTTGGGACCCTGATTCTGCACCAGTGCTTCACTCCACTAGAAAGTGGCACTGACAACCAGATACATTTGTCCCATCCACTTACCACAGAAGTTCATTCTGCATCTCCCAGAGTCCCTGTAGCCACACTGTCTCAGAAAAGGCTCACATCCAGCTGCAATGAGCCATTTTTTCCAGGATAATGTTCTGCAGAATCCATTCCCTCATTAGCTCTTCACATTGCCTTACAAATGTGCATGCCAAGTGTGGGAGACCATCAGCAAGAAGTTGTTGTGGTCATCCTTTCAATGTACTGTCAGTTTCTGTATAAAAGGGACTAGGAAAATGTAAGTTTCATCTAGATGAGGTGAAATCAGACCCCTAAATTTGCATAGTGCACCACAATATTCAGTGAAATTGTGCATGAATGTAAATATGCTATTTTCGAAAATGTCACTGTTCCCAGAACCAAAGTTGTTTCAAGCACCTTGAGGCACACAGGGTTGTAAGCATGTATCTACTAGGATTATTCTCCAGGAGTCATGATTTTCCTCTGTGTCACCATCACATCTGACACCTTATTTACCCTTTTAAGGGAGGAATTACGTTGCTAAAAATTGGCTTTTAGTAGCTGTTGAAAATTAAAGGACTCATATTCTCACAAATAGTTCTGAAAGTTAGATGTTTGCTCCAAGTGAAAATCTGCATCGGTACCACCATTAAATAGGCAGCTGACTGCCTGTGAGACAAGTTGAGTCACTCAGGAAACCCCCACGTCACTACTAAGTCCTAGGAAATGCTTTCCCAATGCAACTTTCTAGAAAGTGCTGGGTAAAATAACTGCTGGCAAACAGATCAAATGTAGTGTTAAGGCACTGACATCAGTCCAAGCCATGTACCTTCTCAAACAAATCCTGAAAGGGAACAATTATGGGTGTTGGCATTAAAGAAAGCAGAGAGACTTTTAATTGAGGACTGCTGGAGGGTCTCTTGAACCTCACACGTGGTAGATAAGCATTTTTGGGAGAGAGGGACACCATGCCGTGGCAACTGCCATTTTAAACATGTCTTTTTTTCTGTTTCTATTGTAGAGTGAAGTCTGCAAAGTCTGTGCAGATTCAGAGGAATAAAAACCTGTGTGTATCCTAAAAAAAGCTCCTACCATTAATATTTTTCTTGGCATTTGCTTTTTATAGATAAATTAGTGGTTTAATTAATCTGTAATCTGGAGAAAGCAGGAGAACCCTGAAAGAGTATTTTAATGAAGGCAAACAGCTAAATCTCAACAAAGAGAACCTGAGAGAGACAATATGGTGGAAAAAATCGTGTCTGAATGTGATCTTGCAGAATGCATCCACAGGACATAGGGACAAAAGAACAGTGGCAACACCATGGGCTGGAAAAGGAATCCAGGATGGATGTGCTGGGAGGTCCTGCTCTGATTTCAGCAGTCGCAGCAGGACAGATGAAGCTCTAAGAAATTTTGGAGGTGAGTGAGTTCTAACAGATAAACCTAATGAGCCAACAAGGGCAGTACAGCAGCTGAGAAAAACTGATGATGCTACTTATAACCCTAATGATGCATCAGAATGGGGGTACTGCTCCGTTACTGTAAAATCATATTGATAAGTAAATGCATTTTTTCCTCCCTTTTAAAAATAGATCATACTCTAATATTCCTTGGAAGGTGACTTATTCTAGAGCAGACCTATAAAATTCCAGACTAATGGATTTAATTCCATGACAGTTATCAGAGAATCAATGTGACTTTATTAAGAGATCCACAAACAACAACTAAGAAAGCAAGCCTACAGCCAGCATACTTAAATTCACACTGCAGGAGCCAACAGTAGGGCTTGAAAACATTTAGGGGCATGCAGTGAAGTCTGAAAAACACAGTTGTTAAGAGCATACAGCCCTGGGTTGTGGGGTTCCCAAGAGTGTTGCTGGCAATCTGCCACAGACATCTCCACAGAAGCCTGGCTCACACAGGTAACACAAGCTGACATTCTCCAGAGCTACTTTTTTCTTGGCAAACATTAGTCTGAGCTGTTTTAGGGAGGAGCTAAAATATAAAATCTGTAAGGCAGATATCAATATGTGCTCTTCTATATTTCATCTTTTCCAGAGAACTTCTGATTAACAATGTGATATAGCAAATAAAGAGCAACTTTTCATGGAGCCTCGTCCAACACCTTGCTGACCCTGCGCCCCTGCAGGGCAGGCTCCTCCTATTGCTGTGAGCCTTTCTAGCAAGGCTCTCATGGAGCTTCACTTGCTGGAGGACTGTCTGCAAAAGACAGATGCATAAATGTCCCCACTCTCATGATTTTAAACATTCCCTTTTTGAGGGGTATTGCTGATTCCTGAAAAATGCTTACTGCTTCTTTTTCTTTTTTTTCTGACACCATCACAAATACAGTAGCAGAGGGGAGCAGCTCTTGGCAGGGAGAAAGCAGAGGGAGCCTCTCTCTTCCCCTTGTGAATGCCAAGTCCTAAAACACTAGAAAGTGCTAAATATGTTTAACCACAGTACAAAGTAGTTTATATTTTAAATTAATTCCAGTTGATTTCTGGTGCTTTATACCTTATTTTTTTTCTGGGTAAGCACAATATATCACAGATGCTCCAAGGCAGGAAGTGCATACTTTCTATAGGCCAACATTCATTAATTTTTCCCTCACTTCATGCCGCTTTTGTCCACTAAGAAATTTTTTCTTAAGCATTTTTTTAGCCAAGAGACGTGTTCTCAGGTGTAAATGTGAAAATAATTTGTAGCTCTAGTGAAGGGGTCTTGACCTAGCCAGAGGGAAAGGCAGTGGTGTGGTGTGTCCCAGGCCTAGAGGCTATAAACTCCCTGCTCTTAATTACCTACTTTTGGCCATGTATGCACCACAAGATGGAGGTATTTTTAAGCAACTGTAGTTTTCCATACTCCCAGTACCTTCTACTACAGGCGGAGTTGGAATATGTGCAATTGATACAGAAAAATCCTTACATTTTGCGCTGTAAATGCACTTGCTTTAAATAAACACTCTGTACAGTGAGTTTAAACATTTATTTAACTGTTTGGTTATACTCTAGGATCATAAGACCATACTGCCCAAGTCTTTCACAAGTGTTATCCCCTCAGGGAGGAAATCATGCATTTCCAGCCCTGGAAAGCAAAGGAAGAAAGTGGAGCAGGATCATCACTGTGTGTGGACTGGTTTAACTAAGAGCACTTAGCTACAGTGGAGCCATCATTGGAGCTAAGGTGAGGCTGAGCCAGGGCAACCATGGGTTCAGGGAGAATCAGCAGCAATTATTTCCATATAGCATTAGCATATAAACAGAGACATTGAAATCAAAAAGAGGCATCTGAAAGAGGTAGGATGAAGAAAAAAGAGACTGTAGTCTGAAATAGATCTGCCTTCCCACTTTCAGAACACAGTTTGAAATACCGAATGATGTGTGTGACAGATAGATGAGCTGTGGTAGAAAAATGTTTTTGGTTGCAGAGGTGCTGAATTCAGCACAATATTTGCTTTCTAGTCAAGTGCAGTTCTACTTTGATGAAATAAGGGATGGATCTTTTACAATAGGAATGAACAAAGTCATCCATTTAGGCTGCTGCCCACTGTTTGAGTTATTGCTTTTCATTATCTGTATATTTAGGAGAGCAGACAGTAAAATAAAAAGTGGTGTAACTTATAAAACCAGTGTAAATATGAAAATGCTGGGGTTTAAATTGCCTTGTGTTTCTTTCACTCAGTTTTCACTTACACAGTATTAGTATTAATATCTTTGCAAGAAAAACTGTCCCTTGGCTTGCATCACTTCATGCCTTATCTTGAAGATAAAGCCATACCTATCCTCAAATGAGGAAGAAGGTACTGAGATTGACTTCTTGAATTTAAATCATGACATACAGGATAAATAGAAATTTCACTCATTCCTATGGTAAATGTCTATGACAAGATTGTAACATGATTGAACCAGATATTGGAGACATTTTGGTTGAAAAAAATTTGTATTGGCTAGGAATCCAATGTTAACATATGCAACAAGAAGGAGTGGATGATAAAAAGGATGATAAAAAATATACTTTTACATGACAAAAACACAGTCCTGATTCCAGGAAGTAGAATGAGTTTTTCAAAGGGAGTAAGAATTAGATTTTTATTCATCTATCTAAACTGGAAAGTCTCCATTTTAAGCTTCTGCTCTCAGCAGCTCTGCGAGACACAGAGTGCTAACTTTTGTGACCTCATCTCATCCAGCATATGAAGAACTTTTTGAAGCAAAAGTATGAAACTCAATAGGGAGGGATCTCCTTTAGACAAACCCTTAGTTCTCAAGATTACAATGAAAATACAGAGGGGAAAAAAAAAGAAAATAACCCAGACAGATTTGCTGTGGGTGATGCTCAATCCCTGGCAGTTTCTCTGTGTTCCAATGGCTCGAGGAGGAGCAGAGGCTCAAGACCTCCTACTGTAAGTTCCCTGACAAGGTATTTCCCTTCCTTTAGTTACACCAGTATCCCTACTTGACATCAAGGAAAGAGCTCCTGAGTTCATGGTCTTTAATGTGCAGTATAGATACCTCAAGTGGTACCTGTAGCACAGGTGCTTCTTGAGATGTCTGACTGAATTCCTGTCCAGTTACTGTAATCCCCACTAAGACCCCAGCTTTGGCTCTGGCCCCTATGAAAAGCAAGGATTTTTGGTATTCAGGAATCTCCACAGCTAATTTGGCTAAAAATTACCCCAACGCATTCCTTTCCCAGAAGAACATCCTGGATACCTCATTAAAGCAGAGAAATGGTTGGGAGAAGTGACTGCTTTCTAGAATTTTGTTGTCATTGTTGTTCATTCACATTTTGGAGAGTAAATAAAGAAAATATAAACTTTTGAGGCATTATGCACTTGGCATGCCATGCTGAGAAAATATGGTTTCTATTGGTCTGGAATTTCTGCCTGGAAAAAACTTGTACAGATTCAGAGCAAGGCTCTGTTGTTTTGACTATATTAATGGAATATTTTAAAGCATTTTTTTTAATTTTTAGTCAACAGTCAGAATATGAAGGCGTTCTTGGCCACACAGCATGAAAATGGACTCAATAAGACCTTTGAACTAGAAAACAAGTGGACTTTGGATTGAGTTACTTCCTTCAAGATTCATATTCATTCTAAGAAAATAAGTTCTGAGCAATTATGTAAATTTTTTACTCAACTGAGCAGTAAAGAAGTGAAATTGAAGGTTTAGTTAGTGCTTATGCAGTTTCTTAGGGAGGAATATATTTTGGCTTTACAGGCAAGGATCTGAAATACAGTATGTAGAGAGGAAAAGCAGGTACTGTTCATATTCCAGAAAAGACAGCTGGAAATCATTTCAAATTTAGAACTACTGGCATGCACAGTGCATCCATTAGGTATTCCTGTTAGTCAGCACATTCTGACAATCATCCTTACACAATGAATTTGGAAAAATAAATGATAAAGACCTGCTGAAGGAGAAAAATAAAAAACTACAGTTGTCTATACAATATTTCTGAGAGCTTATGATTCCAAAAGTCCTTTCAAACATCTGGGGAAGCTCAAGAAAACGAAGTTAGAAAATGGTTATTTTGTCACTCCATAAAAAGTGTTCTGGAATGGAAAAAAAATCAGCAATGCACTCAAGCATATAGCTCAGTCTGGTGTCAGTTGCAAGGAAGCTGGAAGAGAATAAAAAGGGACGAGTGAAAAGTAATATGGATGTTTTGCTTTAAATATGATGATAGTAAGCCAATGAACGATCAAGATATTATAAGGCCCAAAAGGGGCTCCAGGCTTCTCCTGATTTCTGTAACTGCTCGGTGGCTCCTCTTCCTCAGTGAGGACTTCAGAACCCTTCTTTCACCTGTTGTTTTTGGCAGTATTTTTGTCCTTTCCAGCACTAGCCTAAGCAATGCAGACTGGTGCAACTGTGTTCACATGCCTGTGTTTCTGCATGCTCTGGACATCACATTTTAGGGGCAGGACCACAGCCTTATTCCTTGGGGCAGAAGGACTAGCAAAAGGACCTCTTCCTCTCCTTCCCACTCCTCAGATCAGCCAGTGCCATGTGTGGTCTTGTGCCAAATAGCCAGGGGACACATCCCCTTCATTTCAGACAAATTTTCATCCATGGTTTCTGTGTTCCAAGATTTATGGTGGGATGGAAACTCAGTATTTTTCCACAAGTGTCAATGTCCTGATGGGATGAGATGAGAATGGGAACAGCTTTGGGGAACATTCAGACTGCCCTTCTGACTTCAGGAGCTAAATGCAGGCCTTCAGCTCTATCACAGGGTCCACAAGGGTTTTCCTTGCTGGTAAGTAGTGGTAGCTCTGAAGCCTTCTATAGGAAGAAAGCAATGGAGCTTGTTCTTTTGGTGTATTATTTAAGAAAATTAAAGAAAAATTCAGGTAGAAATTAAGTCCTGATTACTTACCTGGTTTATTTATTTTATAGTACATTTGGGGACTCTGTAAACGCTCTTGCCTTTGATGGTTGCATTCTTTGCAATTGAAGGAACACCATGATTAACACTCAGGAAACATGTTGCTGTTTCTAAAATGTTTCACCATGGTAATTAAAGCTAATGGTAGCAGGGCTTGTGCATGTGAGCTGTACCTGAAATACACAGGAGGGCAGCGTAGCTGGCATTTGCAATAATGCTTCATTTACTTACACTCCTGCTAAAGGCCCTGCAAAGCCAAAGTATGGTTATTCTCACACCTCCAGAAGGATGCTGCAGCTGAGCATTTGCAATGGTTACTTTGCACAGGTCTTCTGAGCAAAGGGCAGGGTGCTCCTCACTCCCTTGCTGGGGGCTGCGTGGTGATGTCAGTTCTCATCCACCCCGAGGCCCAGGCAGCCCGTTCTCCCAGCTGCCTCTTACACAGTGAAATGGACAGTAATCCAAAGGAGAAAAGATCATCTAATGTGTCAAAACCTGTAAAACAAGTTCTCATCACCTTGGGATAGAGTCAGAATTTGTCACCCACAGCCAATCAGTATTTGTTCTGTTGTCCAGCACCATGGCTCCAGGCTGGTTTCATAGGTTATGATGCTGGAAAACATAAGTGGTAATAATGGACTAAAGTGACTTGGTTGCAGAAAATTTGCTTCTGAAGAATATATATGACAAGAATATTTAGGTGATCAAAACAGTGAAAGAGTAATAGTAGATTTAAAAAAAAGTTTTTATTTTACTAGAAAATAATTAAGATGTTTAGGCATCAAAAAATAGTGAGTTTCAAAATGAAGACTTATTTCTGCATTAAATAGAAAAGTATTGATTTTTAAAACATCTAATTGTTACCTTTATTCTTTCCTTATTTTTAACTTAAAATAATTATTGGAAATCGAGTTAGACATAGTAAATGTTTCAGTTGAGCCAAATCTGCAATTTTTGCTGGAAAACAAAAGGCTGGATAGGATGTCTTGATGACAACTTATGCCTATCTTGTCTCAAAATATTGACTGACTGAATACTAAAATGTTCAGCTTAAATACATATCAAGACCTCACATCTGAGGCTTCAAAAATTACACTGGAAATTCAGAGGATATCATATTTGCAGTCTTTTTTTTTCTTGAAATGGTATAACCTGGAACATCTATTCAATTCTTTCCTTTTACTATTTTTTCCTTTTACTTCTCTTTCTTTTTCTTTTTAAATTACCTCATCTTTTTGTACTTCAAATCTGAGACTTTTAAGGTTCTTTCTTGGAAGGCTTAGACCAATTCTTATTTTTATTTAAACCAGGCAAATAAAACTTTGAGAAATTTAATATGAATAAGACCATGCTGGCATCAACTAAACAGAATTCATAGCATTAGTGGAATGTGGTAGCAAAGTTTATGGGATTTGAATTTCATCTGAACAGCCTCTAACCTTTCAGGTGTCTGTATAGTCTACCCATTTTAATCACTTTTGCATAGGAAATACCTAATAGGAAAGGAAAAGGCCATAGGTCAGAAATAATTAGCTTAGTAACATACACTCCAATGTTCATGCCATGGCCTGTTGCAGCTACCAGAGACTCCCAAATATTCATTTCCATGCATCTGTGCTAAGCTGCTCAAACATTAAACTTGCAAGCATTTTCTCCTTCAAGCCCCAGGCTGCACTTCTTCATCTTATATTCAAATATCAGAGACTTGCAGCTTCTTAGAGCCTTGGTCTAACGAGTATTTTGAACTTTTTCATTTACTTTGAAATTGACTCCTTCTAAAGACTCTGGGCATCTTCCTGTTGCTGGGGTCCTTTCTGATGGGTGAATGAAACACGTGTTACTAGATTCAGCCTCACAAACAGGCATCCAGAAGAGAAGTTGTCTCCAAATTGGTTGTGCTGGACCATGCGCATTAATTCGCAGTAGTACCCGTGAAACAGTAATGATATAGATTGCTAGACCTGTACATGCACACACACCAAGAAGAGGTCTTCTGGCTCCTCAGACTTCATAATCCTGCTCATTCCTGGTGTGTGAGTTTTGTTAGACACAACGTTCTCCCATGAAAAAGTCTAATTGCAATAATTCATACAGCAAGGCCAGACTTGAAGAATGGTTAACTACAACTTGGTTTATGAACCCTCTCTTTATGATAAGTAATATTATCTTAACTTACAGAACATAGTTTTAGTTTTGTTCATGGCTGTTGGGGTTTCTTATTAAATAAAACACAAGATTTCCACAAATGATTGTTCCTCAATTTTAATCAAGAACAAATGAACCAAAAAACCCATTCAAACAAACCCAGCTCCATTTTATATGAATATTAGTTTGATTTATTCTGTTTCTGTTAAGTGTAGGACTGGAAGAGTGTACAAAAAGCTTCATGGTATTGTACAAAGATGGGAAATTGTTTCTTACCAGAGGTATTAGCAATAGCAGAAATGGGAAACAAAGATTTGAATGCAAATGTTTACATACCGAACAGAAATATAATTGAGTCAATGAAAATACATTTTTTGCCTCATCACTTTAATCTCTAAGTACTTTACTTAGCCACAGCACATCATTGGAGCAGATATGTATTTCATTTCCTTATTTAAATACAAACTGGCTTTAGAGCAATATTCCAAGTCTTCTTCTGTACTCTCCACATCTGAAAAATGGATAGGATGTCAGCTTGTAAGAAATCATGAACTGGTCCATATATGAGCCCATAGATAGTAGTTGCATTTACTGTACAAGATGAACTGTTTGCAATTCAGATAAACTCCATACAAATATTGTATGCAGCTGACCAAGTGAACTGACCAAAATCTTTAGATATTTTCTACAAAAGGACAAAAGTTTTCTTTACCATTGAGCTAGTCCTTACCAGCCAAAATAATTGGATGTCCTTGTATGGTATGGTAAGTCATTCTAAATAATATTTATTTTATTAATCCTAACTCACATTGCTTGAACCCTTGAACTTCGACCGAATTTCTGCTGTAGTAGAAATATGATCAACCACCTACCCCAAACAACAAAGCACTTGAGCGTGCTCAGGAAATAGAGAGTGAAATTATGGAAAAAAAATTAAACTTCAAGAAATACAGAAGTTTCCAGGACATATCTGGAACAAACTGACTGTGGATTCCATCAATTTTGTTGATGGCAAACCAAGCAACAACAGCTCAAGATGATCAGACAAAATGCTAATGGAGTATTTTCATACCTAATCCTATAACTGAGGAAACCTGGGAGTAAAGATCTTCCCAGAAGTCCCTGTTGACTTTGAGGGAGAACCTGCAGCCCTGCATCCAGATCCAGGATCATTGTGGGGGTCAGAGAGGAGACAGACCAGGAAATCTCATGCTCCTGTGCCAGGATGAAGTTCAGGACGGCAAGAGCCACCATACTGACCTACCCAACCTCCCTCTGGGACTGTGTCATCTTGCACACAGACCAAGGATCTCATGGAAGAAACTGTTATGCTGAACTGCCCAATTTATCTCCCTTACTGCATCCCACAAGACAGGGAATGCCTGTGAACCCTAAAATTACATCTGTGAATAAAGTGTTCTCGTACCCAAAGCCACAATAATACATTCCAGACAATTGGAATGGAAGAAATATATTGCCTGCTTGGAGACTTCAGACTTTTCACTGACAACACTTTACAACCATTAGGCCAAGAATCACTTCATGTCAGGGAGAAGTGATAAACAGAAATGGCAACACATTTGTTGCAGATCTTTGTGATGTTGGTAGGCCCTGATGATGAGGTGAAGGAAGACCCATTCTTTGCTTCTAATCAGTCTCTCTCCTAGGCCAGGAAAAGGTTTGTCACATTAACCTGGCACACCTGAGGTTAAGAAGCGGAGGTAAGGATTGTACATACCTGACCTTACAGGTCTTGTTGAGGTTTGTGTAATAACAAATACGTTCCTTCATTTACATCATACAATGTAACCCAGGGAAAGAGAAAAATCCCCAAGCTGCACAGGTTCCTATATACTCCTAGAGGAACTGAAAGAAAAAAAATATGAGCTGACTGCACTTGCCAGCAGAACTAATTCTGGTCACTAGAACGGGGGATGGCAGAAGGAACACCCAGACAGAAAGCCAAATGAGTTGACAGACTTCCTGCCAATGCATTGTCACCAACTGCAGGCCAAACTGAACCAGCCTGCTCTCAGTTCTAGGCAATGAAACACTTTCTTCCTACTCTGCTGTCTCTGTTAGCTGTAATTTAGCTAAATACTACTAATCAGATTTTGATCTTTTCTCCCTTGCTAACTCTATTATGGGTAGACCAAGAAGACACAAGGAAGAGATCCATAAGTAAGTAATTTGCTGTAGCTTCATCTTTGCGATCACATATGCCTTTGCTCATTTGCCATCACTAAATACTCACAGATGAGAAATAATTGCACTATTATATCTCCAATCAGCCTTTATATTTGTAAAATTGTCTGGGTTCATTCTCTTATCTGAGAATGACTGGCTTAGCTTTAATCTGTGACGAAATGATTTAAAGTAAATCCAAATAAATGTTGCTTTTCCTCTGAAATAAGATGTGAAAAAGGATGAATTTTTCTGCATTGCTTTAATTTAACAATATAAATTTACACCTAAATTCATATTGCTGTTATGTTCTCAAGCAGCAAAGTCTTCGGGGATTTCCTGTCTGTCTTTCTCTCCCATCTGTTTTCTTTTTTCTTTTCAAGGTTAATGGCATGATTACCCAAACACAGTGATTTATTCATCCCTTATTATTCCAAGGAAGTTGTTAACCAGTCATGGATTGGGTGTTAGGTTATTTTAGGCTATTAACAAGACATGCAAATACTCAGGCATGTACCTGTGACTGACATAGAACTGCACTGGTAAAACACATACATTTCAAAGTTTTCCCCAGCTTAAATTGCATGGGCAGCATGACTTGAAGGAGTTGTCCTCATCCATTAAGGTCTTCATTGTACAGAAATTCTGCTAACTCTTTCTGACTTTTTAATTTCTCTTCAAAGGGTGCTGGCAACATGCTGGGCACACCAGGCAGACTCAGCACAAACCAGAGCAGGAGATCAGTTATCAAGCAAGTAACATTATTCCTCTGGAGAAAGCTAATGTCCTGACTGAAGAGGTCATGAAGGGAGGTTGTTTTGTTTGGAAACAGTGAGCTGTTTGGCAAAAATGGAAAGAGAGTCCAAAATAAATTCCCTGAGGTAGAAGCTGTGGAATTAAGGAAGTGACAGCATTTGCACAGGAGAGCTAAGAATGGGGGTGCTTCATAAGTAGGACTTTCTTCACTCTCCTTTTTGCTTTAGGAAAGAGACAGCATAGGAATTAGTAGGGAATAAGAAGAAGTGTAAAGTCCTTTTTCACTGTGACTAAAAACTCCATTTATCAAAGGGATCAAGATTCAAGGAGGACCCAGCTGTCACCAAGCACAAGTGAGATATGGACATAGGAAGGGAATTCACAGAAGGCATTTCAAAAAACCAACCAACCAACCAAAATCCAAACCTTTTTGAATTAGTGAGCTACACTGAGGTGTGTGCCTTGTACCTCCCTTTTTGGTATAAGAGACACCAGTTGAATAACTTAGAATCACAGAATGGCCTGGCTTGGAAAGGACTATAAAGATCTAGTTCCAAACCCCCTGCCATGGGCAGGGACACCTTTCACTAGACGAGGTTGATCAGAGCTCCATCCAACCTCCCCTTGAACACAACAGGCATCTACAACTTCTCTGAATGAACAACTTTAGCCTTAACAGTTTGGAAGACAACAGCCAGGCTGAAGTGTTAGCTGAGACCTGAAGGAAGGGAAGGCAGCAGTGAACTGGAGCAGCAGGAGGGAGTCAGTGCTTCTACAAGCAATTTGGGTAGGGCTTTATTGGGATATATGTCCGGCACCAGTCAGGCAGATCTTGCACCTAACAGAGTCAGTCTGGTAGCCAGTAGCCCTGTCGATGCAGTGTAGCTGGGCATCTAGCAACATATGGATGGGCACTAATAGACTTTTCTCAGAAGATGAAGCAAAGTGTGTCTATTTAATAGCCTCTTCCTTTCAAAAGCACGAGTTAATTCCAGGAAATACTTCAGTATAACCCTTACTTCTGAGTCTCTAGCCAAGGGTCTGGTCATGAAAATAAACATATTGAACCTGCAAATTCAGTCTGTCTGGATCTTGCATTCAGATCCTAGCCACAGTGTTTTGTTCTACTCTTCCCCAGAAGGAGCAAACAGTGCTGCAACTAAAGGAGATGAGACCATTTAATTTTACATAAGAAGCTCCTTCAGCCCTGGGTTAATGCTGGGTGCCAGTTTTAGGAGCACAAGACAAATATTTGTTTTAGCAGAGAGCATGAGAGCAGATATGAATCTTGCAACTACCTGCTGATTTGACCCAAACATTGGAATTAATAGTCCTCAGTTAGTGAGTTAAAAAAATATAATCCTGCTTCAGTCTTGAACCTCTCTAAGGGGGAAGTGGAGCACCCTATGGCTTGCTTCACTAGATCCAAGCCGTATGGTCTGAACAGAAGTCAGCAGAAGGCCTCTAACCCAGCTGCATAAGACTGGCCAAGAACCACCTGAGAACCTGGCCACAGGATACGTTGCAACACATTCATTTCCAAAATGAGAGCAGGTTGGACAACATCAAGAGGTCACTTATTTTACCCATTGGCCCCAAGGCATTATGAGACATACCTAAATCCCTTAGAGCTGTTTGTCCAGAATGTCTGCTCTCTTGCTGGGGTAAAGTACGCTTCAGACCTTTTGTCTCAGAGGCAGCTGAACATGTAAAATTGGATTTTGAAATCCAAGTCATTACTACCCCTTTAGCATAGAAGCAATGCCCATGACAGTACCAAAACCACATGTAGATGTATAATGTAGCACATATACTAGTTTTATAATTTAAGAAAGAATGCTATGAAACTCAGCTCTGAACAAACAACACTTTCTGCATTGCACTCTCCTGCAAAAAAAGTTGCTGAACTTTCAGCTGATCTAATCCATTGCTAACTGTATCCTCTTTCCCTGAGCAAATATCCTGCTGTGCATGACTAATTAGCAAGCTGGTGCGGGGCCAGGGAGCCGAGCAGCCCTGCTCACCTCAGCGAGGCTGTCTGTCCGGCTGTGGCCCCGACAGCCGTCACGGGGAGAGTCTGCTTCTTACATCACCATCGAGCAAGTGCACATTCAGCCATTCCATACATCGCAGCACACACGGCTCAGCTGTGTGCCCTGCAAAGCAACCTAATTCCTCTTCTCTTACTTCATATGCTCTGTTTGGAAAAGACCCATTAAAGACCAGTGTAAAACAGCTATTTTAGAGAATCTGCATAGTGAGACAAGTTATTTTTTAAGACCAAGTATGACAAATATTTTGGAATGTGTTCAGCACTGCTAAACTCGAGATTTTGGCAAGGTTCTTTGAAACTTGTGTCAAACATGTACTTCACACAAACATCATGATTTTCACCCAGGCTACAAATGTCCATTCACCACAGCAACTTTTAATCTCCATCTCTTCATGACTTCAGTAAAGGACTTGCCTCTGTCTTCAAAACTGAGTGTATACAGGAATCCTTCTCCATCTTGGCCTTTCAGATCACACTGGACATGTACCTGTTTTGAAGACTTGGCTTTAATCTTGGGGTTTGTTTCATTTGTAACCTGAATGAACAGTCCAAAGTCTGATCAATAGACTATAAACATATGAGAAAATAGATGCCAAGGTTCTAGGAAAAGGAAAATAAAAATCTTGTTATAAAAGTATTCCAGCATTGCACACTAATTTTACAGCCAACATTAAAAACTCATTCATTGTCACAGATAGAAGAATAACTGATTAAAAATGCTGAATTTCCCTCTCAAATTATTCTTTTATTATAACCTGTCAGAATACTGACTCACAAATTTCTGAATATATAATGATGTTCTGAACATTTCTTAATAGAAAGCTTTGTAAATGAGCTGCCTTATGATAATGAAATATTTAAGACTGCTTCTTTTTTATTATTATTTTCAATATCTGTGACTTTGAGACCTGAAGAAAACAAAATTAGTTTTAAATACAATACAAATTCCAATATTCTCTTTCAGTCACTTCCAGTAACTTGTCTAAACATCTCTGCAAATAGACAATGTGCACATTCCATTTTATTAATTTCCCTACTAGCTAAGAAGCACATTTTTTTGCATGAACTTTTAAAAAATTGAATTCCTACACAGACAGTTTCTCATGGTACAGAATTTACTCCTTAAATAACATGCTCAGAATGCACAAATGAGTCATTCCAGAGTAGATGAAGACTGGCCTCTCATTTTCCAAGAATGTGTCTTAACTAGGGACAAGAGCATTAACCACATCTCTGCAGCAGAAATGGAAATTGCAAGAGTTTGCTCTCTAGCTCAGCTATAACTATTATTTGAGAAAAAATAAAAAGGAGGGGATAAACTACCTCTCAAATTATAGTGTGCATGGTCCTAATCCCTTTCAGAACAAAGTCAAAGAAGTGAGATAAAGTTATCTTCAAGCTCAGCTTAAGCTGTTTGGCTTTGTTCAGGAAGAAGAAATTACAGTGCTCACTTGGATCAGTTATAGCTAAGGAACATTTTAAAAGTACTGCCCCTCAGCTGTTCTCTAACATATCTCCAGCACCATGCAGACAGCACCAACGTAGAATGATTAATGAATCACATGAGAATGAAATTTTGGTAAGCCAGGCCACCAGTAGATCGATATTTTACTAGAATAATGTGCTTTCTATGTGTTCATTGAGTAGGGCTATGGCATGGGTAGGTAAAGACAAACTATTTGACCTGTAATAAATTATGTATTTCACATGACTAAGTTGTTACAGAGATCTGTTTCATGTTACCTACCAATATTTTTTTTCCAGTTATGAGGTTTGAGATTTAATGAGATCTTCCTGAGTCTGAGCTATGTAAAAGGCTGCATTTTGATACAGTACACTTTGAATCAAAGTGCATTTTTGATGCATAACACAGGAGAGCTTTTAAATTGCATTCATTTTTGAACATGATGCATACCGTTTTCCAAGAGCAAATGACAAAATAACATGGACTGAACTTCTAGCACTGCTTAAGTCAATGGAATTTTGTCACTGATGTTGATAAGGACAGAATTTAAATTAATTACTGTATAAATCAGTATTAGACCCTCTTTGCTGCTCTTGGGCTTTTAAATCATCCCATGATTCATAACAGTGATATGTATATGTGTAACTGTGTTTATTGCAATCATATCATGAAGTGCATAGCATAAGCATATAGATAAGTTATATTTTTATCTAAACAAACCATTCATATCTGGACAGTGAAAATTCAAAGCAAATTCCAGGGGGAGTATGATGGATTCCTCCCAGACACCAAGATGAAATACTTTGTTTTGTGTGTAAGCATTCTATGCCTTTTGAAAACAGTCAAACAAACAATACTCAAAACTGGAATAGTTCCTGCTCTGCAAGTCTTTAGCTCTCACTATTCCCCTCTATTATATATACAAATTATAGATACAAATCCCCTCCATTATATACACAAAATTATATATAATCATTGTTGTGCCTCATAAACAAGGCTAAACTCCAGAGCTGTGATTCTCAGCACATTTCCTGTCACATCTTTGTCCATGTAAGGAAAGCAGGGGATAAAAAAGGAAATTTTGAAAGCCTGATTTTCTGATATTCCTTACTTTTCTTTGCAGTCTGACTCTCAGGAAGACATACGGTAATTTTTTTGTGGTAGAAGATATTGTGCTGAAATTTATTGATCAGACAAAAAAACCTCAAAACAATCCAAAACTGGTAACTGCCTCTACTTAGGGGCACAGTGAGAAAGTAATCACTCAGCTTTTGGTGGAGACACTCATCTAAATCAGGGATAAGACTCATTTTCACCAGTCTCAGCCTGAGATTCCATGCATAAAAAATCATGTGATGAAATGTGGGTATTTATAATGTTGATGTCTACATCTGAAAGTTAGTTGTCTTAAATTTTCTGTGCAGTAACTAGAGAGAAATAAGCATTTTTAGGATATGAGTCATCTCATCCTACTGCAAATATCTAAAATATGTCATAATAATTGTGCCCAAGAAGTTTCTTACCAGTGATTACAAAGGAAGTCCTAAGTAGCTAGCTCAGATGGATGCATCTGCATGTTTGAAGTTCAAATTTCCTGAGACAAATCTAATCCTATTTCATGATAAGGCATAGGGGAGGGACCTCACCAAAATCTGCAGGAAGCATATCTAGCAGGAGCCTTTGATGCACTGGCCATGTTTGTTCCCAGCTGCAGTTTTTTCCCAGGGCCATAGCATGGAGAGCTCAGATAGCCAACACAACAGCCAAACAGTGGACAGGGGCTCAGGCTGAGCACCATGTGCAACAAGCCGATGTTTCGTCATTTATACAAGAGCTGTAGGCACAGCACTGGGGAGTGGATATGGGAGTCAAGGCAAGAATTGTCATCACATGGAACATGATCATCGGGATGCAAAATATATTATTAGTAGTAAAGGATGGAAAATATGCTGCTGGCAAGATGAGTAACTGAGGAAAAAACATAGACTAAAAAAGAGTTTTACAAACGTCCAGTGTTGTGTTCTAGGCAAAATCTTCTATTATGAACAAGTGAACAAAAAGAATCTTTAACTATGGAGGAAGAAGTGAAAGATTTCTAGATTGGTTAGATAATGTAGAAACTATCGAATGACAAAGCAATTCAAACTATTGTGAGTGCAAGATAGGGAAAAATGATGAAACTCACTTTGCAGCAGAACTATGAAGTTCGATGCTACCTAAATAAGAGCAAAGAAGTGCAAAGTAAAGTAAGAACCAGATTTGACAACTGTGTAAGTGGATGATGAAAGGGGAAATTTCTGCATTATTAGTTCAAAAATTTTATTGAGTAATCATGACAAGATTGATTATTGATGAGGAGATTGAGAAGACAGAGGTGAATTTTATACCACCAAGGCAGGAACACAAAAAAGATATGAAGATAAATTGTGCCAAAGTGCTAAAAAAAAAGGGATTAAAAAATGGTACTATAAGCAGTATTTAAAGAAATAGAATAAAATGAGAGCATCACTGAAGACAGACCCTCTTGAACCAAGTATGGAGGTCTTGGCTGACGGAATTATTCTACGTTTGGAGGAAACACTATCATCCTCCCTCAGGCATCTGACATTTCTGATGTCAGCAGGTGATAGACAGCTCAGATGAACATCTACGGCATGTTTCCTGTTGTTCTAGAAATATGCCTTCTTATTTACTCCTTGAATTTTTTACTCCAACTGTTCAGCATATTCTAAGAGTTTTCTAGTAAAACTGTGTAGGCAATTATGGTGGAAAGTGTGAGAGAGGTTTTGTTAAGTGTGTCACCAAAGTTGATATACTCAGAATGTTTTTTAATGTAAAACAAATTATGTCAAATTAAAACACCAGTGTCCTCAAAATGTATTTTAAATTGGTTCATTGTCTCTTGGCCCCTTGCCCTTTGAAATGTGTTCAGGAACAATTTCCTCTTTGCATTGTTTTCTATAAACATAAAGCACAAGCATTCAAGTAGTAAATTCCTTTGCTACACACGGTGGAAGGACAAAACAGTAGGAGAGTCAGAACCACTATTTTGTGTGGGAGAAAGATGAGTCACTGACATGAGATAAAATTAAATTGGTTCTTACATAAGTTCATCATAACCTTTATTTCTTCAGCATCAAAGCTGATGACTCAGTATTTGTTTTTAAAGGGTGCTCATTGTCATATAATACCTGGCCGTCACCAAAGATGATTTATATGACATGTGTCTATATCTACATTTTATAGGTCTCTAGGAAGATTGCTGTAATTCATTCATGACCAGATATAGATAATTATACCTCCTGAGATTCTGTCTTAGAACCATCATTCTTCGCAGCTTTATGATGAAAAATTAATAGTTTCTTCTAAATTCTCTAAAAATTATCTCACTTTTGTTTTGGAGCAGAAATAAGGGGAACAATGGGCATCTGAGCTATCTACAAGAATGTGGATATATATTTCTCTTCCAAGAATAAGAAAAAATGGATCAGAAACATTTGTTTTCCATAGTTATGAACGAAAGTAAAAATTCCAGTGATTAAGTCTGAATTACTAAAATCTTGATCAAGAATTTTAGCAGGGCATGAATTTGGTTAATTGTGAACTGATTGTTCCCAATAAATTAATATATTTTTGGTCTTACTTAGTCTCAAAGTAGTTTTATTCTAAGGAAGTTACTTTGAAAGCCAATAAATGCAGAGTTCAGCACCCTCCTCCTGCTAAAAATGTAGCACTCCTGAAAGTGTGCTGGATGATGCCTTGAGTTTCCACTTCCACACAAACTTTAGCCAAATCATCAGTATTGCAAAAACTTAAAGGCTGACCCCAAAGCATACAAAATTTCTTCTCCAGAAATAAAGGCCAACATCCAACAGAGGGTTTTTTTTTATTCCTACTCAGATTCTGCCTACCTTCTTGTGCACGATGACTCCAGGTGGACTGCAAGCGGCTGACACCTGTCTGCTCTTACTCCTGCAGAGTAAGAGCCTCTCCACTGTACCTTTGAAGTCTTCATCTCCACTTTGACTAGATCTGCAATTGCATGTGCTTGGACATGGTACTCCACTCTTCTTGAAGCTCCCAGATTCTTTGTGATTGCAGTGGGAGCACAAGTACTGTGACTGGATGTATGAGAAACACTCCTATTATGGAGAAAGAATGGACTGTTACACGTATAGGAATTTTGGTGGAGCAGCCATGTGATAAGTAAGTGGCCAAAATTCTCTCAAGCACCAATGGACATTAGAAGACTGCAGTCTGATGTCTTCTGGAATGCAGACTTTTGCCATGTTCACAGTGCTCAAAAGGCAGAAAGCCCATGGAATGTAAGACAAAAACTCACAAAGAACTGGTAAAAATACGTTGAGACATCTTGAGACTCTTCTGGCTAGATCAGTTGATCAGCATAAACACAGCTGACTAACACTTGAGAAGGAAAAAAACAATGCAGTGATTTTTAATAATTTTTCTCCCCAAAATAGAATAGACCTACACATAGCTACTGAGGAGTAGCAACAGTTCTGTATTTATGCCAAGACATCTTCATGTAGGTTGGGCCCCCTGCCTTTTTTCCTTTTTTTCTGGACTATGTAAAGCTGACTATTTTCTGTAAGCGTGGAAGGAAAAGCATATTTTGGAGGAATGTGAGAATTGGTCCAAAGCCCACTAAAGTCAGTGGAACTCTTTCCATTGACTTAAATGGGCTTGCATCAGACCCTAAATGAAGGAAGATGGATCTTCAAGTTCTGGTCTAAGGAAATAATTCCATTGGGAGTGGCATGGAAAAAACACATGAAGGTGAGAGAACTTGGAGAAAACAAAAGGATCTGAAATATTGGCAACAGCAACTGTTTCAGTGTTTTTTGAGGTTATAAAAATAGATGGGCTTTCTCTGATGCAAATTCACCCCCTGTAAGCAGACTGATTTATTCCTGTGTCAGGAACATATCAAGAACATATGAGACTTATCTCCTGGGTTTCTTCCTTCATTTGTGCTTCACCTCAAAATTGACTGCCACAATGGAAATGACACAATGTTGTCAACTCCTCCCAGAATGCTGCCTGATTTATGACAAGCAATTTCAAATAAGTGGTTTTCCAATTTTCCATTTCTTTCAATTCCATAAGAAGTAAAAATTCTCCAGTGTCCCTAGTGTCCCCATATGGCCTCTCCAGACTGATCATTATCCAAAACTGACTGTTTTATTAGCTGCTGAGTTTTCAGATCCCATAATAAATACCTCAGAAATGCAAGTGGCACTTCTGTGTTAGTGTACATGAAAAACAGCTTCCAGGTGAATTGGATAAATATTAAAAAGAATCAGTATTTGGGGAAAAGGTTCTCATTTAAAACAGTACTGATACAGTTTTGAAGAAGATAAATCAAAAACATCAGTTGAACATAATTAAAGCAGAGAGGAAAAAACTTTTCATTTAGATTAATGCAGAACAGCTGCCCATTAAAATAATGCAAAAAAAAAAAAAAAAGAACCCAAAAGAATTCAAAATAAAAGGGCTGAACACAAAGGTGCAAATTTAAGCCAGATTAAGAAAACATATCAAATCAGAATTGAAGTTTTGTAGGATAGATGCAGTCATGTGCATTCCCATCTTGGAGAAGCAAATACAGAAGAACAGCCAATGTTATTGGCTCCTACAGGAACTTGCAAAATTTTTCAATTGGTCTCTTAAGAGAGCTCTGCTTTTCAAATAGCATGGCTGTAGATGTATGCTGTGGAAGAGATTTGGATACAAAAGCATTTGCTGGACTCCAATTTTTCTGTCCTGGTATAGATTAAGTGTGCTGCAAAGACAGAACAGGCATGCCAACTAGCAGTCCTTTACAGTGTGTTTTATCCTTTAAATTAAGGAGGACTTGCAGCCTCAAAAGACTTAACTGTGAGGCAGGAGCAAGTGAAAAATTGCTCCCTTTTGCCATCAGCACTGAGTAGTATGAAAACATATAATTGCTTTCACAGAATGGTTTTCTTTTATTTTTATTCTGAAATGTTCCCATTTAATATATTAAATATTTTCAAGGGGAGGGAGTCAGAAGGAAAATATTTACATTAGGTTCCAAAATGTATAGTTTTATCTTTCATTAATAAAATTAGAGAAATATTACTTATTACATATTAGAGAAAAATTACTTATCTTTACCTAGAGAAAAAGCACATGATGGCCCTCTGTATTATTCTTCCCATTATGTCTTCTAACATGCAGTACCTTTGAGTATCAGGGACATCAAAAATGCAAGGAACATCCTTGCCTATTCCGGGACTGCTTTGTCCCTTGCTGGACATTCTGAAGGAAAGGTGATGTATGAATTTGCTTTCTCTATGTAATATAAGTCTTATGTTTGTGCTCAAAATGAAAAGTGAGTGTCTGTGCTAGTCTTCTTGTTTTACTGACAACTGATTCTTGAATTTTGGACTGTATCATTTAAGAAATTTCTCTTTAAAGCCCTTTCACTTTATAAAGCTCCAAAATTCACCTGAAAAACTCCTCAGTTTCCCTTGAGTTTGAATTCTGAGTTTCTGAAGTTTTCTTCAGTTACCTGCTTCCACATGCAACTGAGAGAGAAAACGCAACTTTTCAACATCCACTTGTCCTGTCACACGTGTTACTTTAGATGTGTAAGCTAAACTGGACTGAGGAACTCTCACTGCAAAGCGTATCAGTGAAAAGAGTGAATCACTGAACATTAAGTACCCTTGAATGGTAAGCCCAGAATTTAGCCTTTCTCACTGCCCAGTGGAGTAGTTTTAGGATAAAGCTTCTATTCCTTGCCCCTGTTGAACTTTGAGGGCATGGGAAGATTGTTTTTTCATGCAGAGTGAAGCCTCATTGTTTATACTTCCTGGAGAGGGGATAACATCCCCTGGAGTACAACTACCTTGTTTTCAGGATGCTACTGAAATGGATCTGAACAGTCATGTTCTAATTCTCTTTACTGCTGATAGAACCCTGGTTGGCTAGACCAGAGATGCCTCAAGGTGCGTGAAAGAGCTCTATCACAGATGCCCACCAGGATGAGAATCATGGCTAGTACACAAGTTGTTTAGGAAGGTGATGGGGACACATCATTTTGATCATCATACACTGTGCAGCATAAGGATGAAAGGCTGCAGGCTCCCTGTGATCCTTTTAGAAAATTTTCTTCCTTACTTTTATATTTCTTATTGAATTTTGCCATAAGTAAATAGAACAGTCCAACTTTTCTAACTACTCATCAATAGACCTCCATCCTAGATTATGTGTGCCTGTGAGTGCATATTTGTTTATTTTTGTATTAGTCAGAGCCAAGTATTGACATTCTAAGATTTTGGCTGGTCAGATAAAAATCTCTTTCTTTGTAAAGATTGGCCATTTTTCAAGCCGCAAAAACTTTAAACAGTTTCCTGGCAGATACTGAGCAAGCAGGTTAAAGTGAGCAGTGTGATGAAAGGGGAGACCACCTCTTTAATCCTACAAGTTGCTGAAATCTACAGTAGGTTTTTCTTTTTCTCTCTTTACTTGTTTATTTTATTTTACTACTTTTTTTAATCTGGTTAAATTCATTACAGTATATGTAAAGAAAATGTCTTAAGGCACTCTGTGCCTTATACAATTTTTTTTTTAAACAAAGCCTTGCATAATCCTCATTCTGGTGGATACAATGTCTGCATTCACACCTGCTCCGTGGTTACATCAGGCTCCCAGTGGAAACTGGGGCAGCCAGTAGCCTGTTACTTGACTTCCATGGAGATCTGCCTGGATAATGTTTGCAGTCTTGGGCTCAGATCAGACCTGTAAAATCCTAGGCTAATGTGAATCTGGCTCTATATGCATGTCTAGGAAAGAAAACAGAAAAGTTCTTTGCACCTCCATAATGCAAGGGCTCCTTAATGATCATACAAACAATTGCAGAAGCTGCTGAGAAGGAATTTGGTGAGGACAGGGACAATGGATCCTTTCAAAGTGAACCCCAGTGTTCTGGCCAGGTTTCTTCGTGCGTCTGTAGGTGCTGGGCCAGCGTTTCTTTTGGTACACCATCTCAACAGCACCACCAGAGGGGCTCAGGCTTCTGAGAACCCAATGCAAGACATCATCTATGAAATCCGAATGTGTGTTCTGAGCTCTACTCAGTCTGTCCACAGGCTCTGACTCTGGGATTAGAAGGCACTTTTGGAAGGACGATAGGAGAAATCTGCAGTTAATCAAAATTAATGTCCACTTGCTTTCTCTTCTTTCCCTGAACTGTATTTTTTCCCCCCTTGGTCTTTCTTTTCCCATTGGAGTGTTTTTTCCTATGTCATTACGAATGCAGTAGCAGGGTCACATCATCTGTCAAAATGGCTCTAGGATTGCCTGTCACTAATTTTGTGATTATCAAAAGGATTGCCCTCAGGGCAAAATGTTCCCTTGCTTGGGGGGGATTGGTTCAGTTCCTGCAGGAGAGATCCTTATGTAAAAGCACAATCCTCTAAAGAAACAACATGCTAGAGGAAGCATAAGGACAGAAGGGCTTTGTGCCTTGGGAGATGTATCTGCACTGCATGTGAACCACATTAAACTCATTTACCATAGGCCAAATACAACTGCAAAAGGAACAGGGGTTTGTGTACAATGCCTAACATACATACTTAATATTTATTCTCTCAGAAAGAGTAAAGAGAGTCTTGTGTTTCTAAGTCAGAATAAAGATACAGCCAGACTCAGGTTCTTGTTAGATGATTGGATGCTAGAGAGTTTTTCATATTAAAATGTTTTATTAGAAGCATACTGAAATTCTGATTAAAAGGAATAAAAGCCTGATATCTATCGGTTCCATCAAAACACTAAAAAGTGTCTTTCTTATATACTTAAAAAATATAGGTAAAGAAAATTTACTTGTGGATTTAAACCTTAAACTATTACAACTCAATGCTAATTTTACTAATCAAAGCCTTATATTACAAGCAGTGAGCAGTGCTCACTAACTTTTTCCCAAAAACATGCTCCAAGAGTACAAGGCTTGTGCAAAGCTTCTACAATAGCAGACAAAATCCCGACCCTCTTTTGGCTCTGCCTCAAAAATTATTTTCTGTTTCTATATCCCTGTGATATTCTAAACCATGTAACCTAAACAAAAGCAATCTCAGATGAAAAGAAATGGAAACTGAGCACATTTCAGATGCAATAAATACAAAGAAAATAGGGACTAATAAGTCTTTTCTTGGAAATTTGGGATGAAAACCTGGGTATGGTGAAGTCTGAGAATTTTGTCATAAAGAATGAGATTTTCACCCAGTCTCCAATGTTTCTGCTCAGAGAGTGAAGCATGAACACTTCTTGACTTTCCTTGGCTCATCAGCTGTCACACGAAAATATTTTTATCAGTCTTTCTCCTGGAAACTGGTTTTGCTACAAAAGTAGAGAATTGCTAAGACAGCAACTTCAGCAATGCAGTTTCTGGGGTGGTTTTGTTTTGGTTTGCTTTGTTTTTTACTAATGTGATTCTTATTTTTCATGCCATGCAGATGTTCCACACACACTCCAAACTTCTCAGATCAGTTTTGCAAAGTCTTGGATGTACACCAACATAATTTATCACATGACTAACATAAGTCAAGAGGTTTATAGAACTTGGCACAGATAGGTTAAAAGTCCATTTCAGCTGTGACAATGTGGTGAACTCTAGTTACCCTAATTGATCTTACTAATAAAGAACTGTCTAGAATATGTTCTGTCTGACTATTGGCAGGAAAATTCTAGAAGGGAATTTTGTAGGTACACACATGATCTGTTTCACATGAACCATCAAAAGTCAACAGAAACCCATGGTCCTAAATTACCGAGATGTTTCAGATAAATCCAGCCTTAGTGAACTCCCCAGCTTGAGCCAGGCAGTGGGTAGAAAGGAGCTGCCATCTTCTCCATCACAGCCCCCCTGCAGAAACAGAGTATGGAGCAAATCAATGCATGTCCTAATGGAGGAACAGATAGTGGTGATGACCTGGCTGCTCCTACAACATTCAGGGAACAGGAAAGCTTCTAAGTGGATCCACAGTCTGAATGAAACGTCTCACCACATTTCTGAATTTAAAAAAATAAATGGAATAATTGCAGGGACCCTCTTTCTTGATAGAGCAAGCTGTTCTTACAGTAGTATATAGTTGAATATGTTTTCCAAGTAAAATTCCATCTCTTCTTCAATCCATCGGCTCACAGATATACAGGTTTTGTTTATAAAAAAAAAATGCAAAGAAATATATTTTTTGCATATTTCTGAAATATCTTGGGCTATTAAGTTGAACTGTTTGTTTCTTCCAGATACCAGAATTAAAAGGAAGAAGATGGAAGCATTTTCAATTTACATTAGGAAAAAAAACCCCAGGAAAATACTAGCAGCAAATTACAGATAGCATGTCACTAAATGTGTCTCATAATTAGAAAAAAGTTCCATCTTCTCAAAGAAATAAGGAAGCCCTCAGTCCTCCTTAAATTATATCTCTAACAGCCTTGAGACCAACGCAAATACAGAATGATGAATGAGCTATAGCAATGTATAATGTACTGATGGAACATAGGTAAATGCATTTTGCTCTTACAACTCTATGAACACGAACAATAAAATCTAATTGCAGACATCTTCAAATATTACATTAGAGATAATGACTTTGTGTAAATATCAATGTGTTGCTTTTTGATATAAATTACAACTCAGAGCTCTGACAACTCTTCACAATTTTCAGAGTGAAGTGTTCATTAGGTTTTTTAATTTTAATTTTGAAAGCATTCAAAATTAATAAATTTGAGAGTTATTGCTGCTCCAGATGAAAATTAAAAATTGTTATTCCTTTGACATTTTATTTCTCATTTTCCCCTCAGAGGTTTAGAGCAAATCTTGTTATTTTATTTAATTTGAAATAGACCAGATTTCTTAAAACGATCAAAACATGGCACTTCTGATCTCTATACAGATTCTGCATGCCTGCATGTATATAAAAACCATGCAAAGACAAAGAAATAAATACACCATTATTCATCCTCTTTATAGAAATATAAAATTGCTAAATACTGGATTCTATTACTGTTACACTTGACTCTTCCTGCTATTCTGCTCTGTTCTAGCAGTGCTCCTGTGAATTTTATTGCATGTCTGTTCAGCCTTCCAAAACCAAGGAATAAATTCTTCATAACTGTCTCAAACTGTCTGACATTTTAAAGCACTAACATATTTGAAATAGTTTCCTATATCTTGTGCCCCTCTGCATTTTATTTAATGTCTATGTCTCTTGCTAATTAGGACCATCTTTTTGCTTCTTCTTTTTTCATTTGGAGATTTTACATTTAAATTTCACATATTTCTTTTCTCTAAGACCCCTCTGGTGTACAGTTATTGGTTTCATAGCTATTCAGGTTAATTTGGCTATATTTTTTTTCCCTTCTAGCAGAGGTTTGGGGTTTTTCTTACTGCAGTTATGAACGAAGGTTGGTTTAAATTTAGAGCAAGGTAACAGGCATTCACTTTATTTGGTTGGCCAAAAATGCTACTCAAAGATTTATTTCAATTATAGTTTCCCTTTTGGAGTTTGTATTTCACTAACACTGCACACAGAATTTTGTTTAAGAAACAAGTCTCTTTCAAAGATTTTGTTATGATTGGCATTTTGTAAAATAAAATCCTTAATATGTTATGTGAGTGCTTCCCTGATGTTATATGCTAGAATTCAGCTAAAAATGTTGTAATTGAAAGAAAAGGTACTAATGGTCAAAATGAAGAATGAATAAAACAGCCTAGGCAAATACCTGCGAATTCAAAGAAACAGAAAGGAAAAACTCTTAAGTTCAATGGCATATTTTATTTCAGAAAAAAAGTAAATTCTTTCTTGAATTTGCAGATCTGTCTGAATATTTATCTTGATTCAGTTGCTTCTTTATACTCTCTAGTACAGATGGCTCTCTCAGTGTCTATACCTCTGCTGTTTGCAAGAGCTGCACTATTTAGCTGGAGCAATGGAAAGATGCTTAAGAATATTTTCAGTTTCAAAGCATCATGGAGTCTTTCTGTCAATCTGCTTGTGTAACATATATTTTTAGTACCTAGGAGTTCAAAGCTGCTAATGCGCTGTGTTTCTGAATGACAAATGGAACACACTAAAACTGGTGTTACACTGTTTTTTTAAGTAAGTTTTGGGGAAATTCGTGCAGCTCTGAGTGAAACTCTACCCTGCCTTTAGCCGTCCAAGTATTTCCTTCCTCGTACAGAGGGCTGAATGATTCATTGTGCCCAGGACCTCTGTTCACCGGTAGGTATGAAGCTGACGTGACTAGAGAATGCAGCCAGAGAACAGAAGCTCTTCTCAGGCTGAGAATCTGAGACACCGAGCAGCAGCTGCAGAAAGGAACCTTTCCTCCTCAGGATTTATTAATGATATAAGGTCTTGACAGCTGAAAAAAATGGTACCCATTTTTTTTTGCAGGGTGTCTGAATTGCCTTGTTCCCAATTATGGCAACAGCCAAGGAATTTTTCACCAGGAGATGTGCAGTGAAACTAGACTTGTAGACTGATTGAATACATAAATGATTTTTTAAAACTGAAGTATTAAAATAAAAGAGACGTGTCTGCTGAAAATTAAGAGACTGAGAAGAAGAGCTTGTAATTCCTAACTCTATAACTTTACCTATGCAATGAAAATCACATTCAGTTCATTTCTCAGGTTGAATTAATCCAAGAACACAAAAAAACAAGTGACTGACACTTCTGGGTCATGACCTCATATTTCACCTAACTTTAGTAAGCCATTTACTAAGCCTCAATTTCAAGCCATTCTTCTAGTCTCTGTCCTTAGTTTACAAAGATAAGTATGCACTTCCAAGATCTGTCTCTTTGGGTGGGAAAGATCACCTCCTGCAGATGATCCGCTCTCTTCCATGACAATAGAGGAAGACTAGATGATCAAGCAGGAAAGACTCTTTACTTTTTGATAGCCACAATTATGTGAAAGCAATCCTCATCCAGTCTACCCATCTCTTACACATATTTTCTTTCTGGAATCTGACAGCTCTTGGTCATTCCAATGTCTTCTGTTATGAGTATTTTCTCTTTCTAGTTCATCTAAACCAGTATAAAAACTGTAGAAACTGAAATGGAGGTGGAGGGTTGGAGGAAGAAGAAAAAATAAAGGCTAGGTAAGGGGGTAGGCATAGAAATAGAAAGCTATGATTATAGAAATCAGAGTTGTATCAAAATAAGGGAAATAAATAGAAAGAACCATAAACTCAAGCAGTCTAAATATAAAACCAGAATATGGCATGTCAAAGAAATAGCCGAGAAAAAAAAATTTCAAAAGCCATAAGAATTTGTGATATATCTTTCTCAAGCATATCAGGAATAGGAGGTGTGCAAAAAAGACTGTAGAGCTAAAAGAAGCATTCACAGAGTAGAAGATAATGGTAGGAAAAGACTAAATTAGATACATATATTTTGATATAAGTTCACTGTAGGGGAGCTTGGGAGGAACTTTGTGGAAGAATCATCAAAAGTACTGCCTGAAACTGAAATTCCAATACAAGTTATAGAACTCAGAAAGTCAGTGTGCTTCTCTTACTGTTCATTTTTGCAAACTGTCTAACTCGTTCAAAAAGAAAAAAAAATTAATCTATCTAATTGTCTGAGATGTCTGTAAACAAGTAATAAAACATAGGACATCTGTGTCAAAAGGGACTAACTTTGGACTTAATGGAAAAGAAAATGCAAGGAATTAGACTGAAGAAACAAAGCAGTTCCTTTGCACGATAGACTGGCCATAGGACCTTGTGCTCATATGGTGTCCATGCAGCATTTGTACACCAAAACACAGGAGGAGATTCTTTGTGTTGCAGCACCAGTTTACATGGCAAAGAGCTCAGGCCATCTGGTGACCATAAACTTTCACAATACGATTGAATTTCACAGTAGTTCTGAAGAATTTGAAAAGCATGACTTTCACGACAGTTGGAGATCTGTGGTGATTCACCATTGCAGTTGAGCCCTAGCCTCTAAAGATGCAATAAAATGCAGTGAAAGAATGATTTCCTGAAACTCTTGATGTGGAACTCAAAGATAAGAAATTTACCTTCACACTGTCATCAGGGTAAAGAATTCAATTACTGAATTTAGAACAACACCTTACAACTAGCTTACAACTAGTAACTCTGATGCTAAATTTTTATCATTAGGAGATCCACAGTTAAATGCCTAAAAAATTACTTTTCCTTTTTTTTTTTTTAAGGCGTTATTAATTGACTAATTAATGTTAGGTACTTTTACAGGGACATTACAAGATATTTCAATATGAGGCTTTATTTTCCTAATTATTATCATAAACATTGTCTATTGCTGTGGACTTACACTACAGAAAATACATTGACCAGAAAGATTTTGCTCTAATTGGCTACAGTTTAAAACAAACAAATACCTCTCTTTAGATTCAGTGATATCATTCCATCATTTTACTGATTTAGGACAGAAAAAAGATAATCATATTTGTTGTGGTTTGAAAGCAAATTAGTGAGACGCCCAAAGTCAGAACTACAATTTAATAGGAAAATTAAAATACATGCAATTGGTACAAAAACGCTGATAGTCAGGATACAACCTGACACTCTGTTGGTCAGGGTGTTGGTAGCAGTCCAGGGATAGATGTGGCTCTGTTGAAGCAGTTTTCTGAGGGTCCGGTGAAGAAGCTGCTGCTCTCTGCTGTTTCAGGGTCTAAATTATATTCAGAATGGGGATGTTTGGTTCCCCCCCCGGGCGGGGCATCTCACAATGGGAATGGTGCAATCCATCAGTGGAGCTTAATGGCCCATTAACAGAGAGAACTTCGTGAGACCCTCTCTGCTAATGGCCCACCAGCTGGCCCATTTGAAGTCCCGCCCTAGGGCCATCAAGGATGGCTGAAGAACACTGCCCCACCCAGCCCCGAACAGCCCATGGGGGATGGTGATAGAATACACACTATTGTAATCTAAGACAATATTAAAATCAAGCCCTTCTGGAAAAGACCTATCTGACTTTGTCAATAGATTAACCTTCTTTTTTTATGCATATCTATACTGGAAAAAAACTTTTATAAATATGTTGCACACAGATCCATACACAAAAGTCATCCTGATAGCATGGAAAAAAGGAATTAAGTGAAAATGTGTTTCCATTAATGATATTAAAGACAAAATTGCTCCAAGAACAGAACAGATAAAACTAGGGTGTCTATAGGTTGTTGACATCTGTGCTGTCTCATCCATTTCTGGTTTGTCTACCAAATTCCTTAAAAAAAATTCCCTGCACATTGTGTCACTTCTCTCTTGTATCTTTGACCAGAACACCCCAGTTTCCACTCCTGACTTCTAGCTGTTTAACTAAACAAGAGCAATGCATGTTTTCACTATTCATGCTGATTTTTTTTTAATAAAAGCATATGAATGTCTCTGAGACTTTTTTCTCTTATTGATTTGAATGAAATTGGCTGATGGACCAGTGAAGAGACCAATAAATGGATACACTAACAGTACATTCTCATCAACACCATTTCCCTAGAATACAAATGAAAATTGTTCAACACCTCCAAAAAGTAATTTTTAAAGGGATGTGGGCCGCTTATAGAAAAGGGGAGAAAGATTCTTAATTGCCAAGTCACAGTCAGCTTAGAATTTGATACCAGGATCCTGGGAGGACAACAGGTAAGTGTCCATCAAACTCAGAGGTTTTTTGCAGCTTACTTGGGAATTACTAAACTGGAAACTCCAAAAGATATTAATTTGATAAGAATTCAGGAAGAGTGAACTATGTGTAATATTGGCTCTTTACCTCCCTCCCTTGTTCTAGCAAACTTTATGCTTCTAAATACAAGAGTGTCCCACCTCTTACCAATTGTTGCATGATTGTAATGCATCTGGCCCCCAGAAACACATGCAGAAACTCAGGTCAGTGTGAGCTGAGGATATTTCTCCCAGCTAGGAGAATCCTTGCAGCCTGAGCCCACGCTGACACCAGATCTCCATACACACTCCTGTGTCCATGTTTATGCATACATTCTGGAAAATGGAAAATGTCAGATACACCAGCAGTCTAACTGGATGCTAAAAAAAACCATAAATTGGAAGCCAGCACCAAATACAATGCAATTGAATTAGGGAAAGTACAGCCAAGGACCATTTGAGAGGTTAAAAGTTTTTAGCTGAACTCAGACTAGAAGTATTCCTGGCTTTGACAACACAAAAAATGGGGAAAATAATACTCTGTTTAAATATAGCAACAATCAATCTTCATCTCTTTGAACGAGCACTACAAACTGTAGATGAAATCTTACATCTTAGCTAACCTTGGCTGACAATAATCTAATATTAACAGCAAACATTTTCTCCATGTGTACACTCCTCTTCCCACTGTGAATGGCTTACAAGTGTTCTTACTGCTCTCTTGGAAGTAATAGGGTCAAATATTGATTAATAAATAAGCCAAAATAAACAGCCCCAACAAAACAAACAAAAAGCCCTCAACTAAACCAAAACCAAGAGAAATCCACAATCCCTCAGCTGTAAAGTAGAGATTTTATTGGGATGAAATATGAAAGCTGCTGGCAGTTCTATTCAACACCTCTATGAGTTTCACAAGAAATCATAGAGATGAAGAGAGCTATTTACATGTCCTGCATCATGCAGCAGTTCTAGGGGGCATGTGAACTTCAAGATGCATGATTTACTGTGTTTGAAAAATGGAATGAGTAAATCTCTGCCTGATTCACTGGCACATGAACAAAGCCATTTCAGGAGACGACCTTGCTCATCTCTGAGCTGTGAGTGTCATTGAAGTCCCCTCAGTACAGAAACTCAATTCTGATTTTGAGTGTTTACTTGGTATTTCCATAGAGCTACAGCTCAGTCAAGCAAAAACTTTCTATGTGTGAACACAAGTGTTTTAAGGCAGTGTTTGGAGCTCAGGAGCCCTCTTTGTTAGCATAGCCAAAACAAAGTTAAAGGGTAGAGGGGGATTAAAAAAAAAAAAAAGCCACCACTTTCCCCAGCAAATAAATAAGAAAACCAAATGTTACTAAGAACTCACTGCCAAAACATTTTACTTAAAAATGAGAAGATAGTAGCAGACAGGAAGAAAAGCAACAAATTAAAGAAAATAAAAACAATAGCCATGCAGTCATTATTTTCAGACAGTTGTTAGACAATTCCTATTAACACCATGCCAATATTCCATATATAGGGACATTTCTCTCTACTCCTAGCTATGTGTAGTCCACTGTATATCAAATTTCCCAGCAGATCAGACTACCCTTGACTCAAGACCTATTGGAATTTTTGTGCTGGAAATAAAAAAACCTATGAAACTCATTATCTTTACAATCATAGTCCAAGGAAAAAGTCAAGCCTAGAGCAATGTGAAAAGAACATCTTAATCAGCTTCTCAAATATGCAATGAAATTCTGTTTCATTTGAGCAAAGAAACAGAAAAAGCCTGGCCCTTCAACTGGACACTTTGCAGATGCTCTTTATTCTTACTGAGGGGTTTGCTTTTTTGCTTTGCTTCAAAGATTTCCATATGTACCATTGCAGAAAGAGATAAATGACCATTTCTGTTTGTTAAGGTTATAGGTATTATTTTGTTTTGCTTCTAGATGGAATTACATATATCTCTCCTATTAAAAATAAGACAATTGTTTTACAAAAAGTTAGGAAACAACCTAATGTTTAAAAAGGCTGCTGACAATTTCAAATAAACATTTATTTTTGCCATCAAGTTGCACATCTTGTGAAGACTCATAGGTTTTAAGGCTAAAAAGACCTTTCTGTACATGTCATATGACATATGCAGGCTCACAATTACTGAAGCAGTGCCTGTGGTTTTGGGTTCATCCTGTGTCTTACAGTTACATCTATTAGAGTCCAATTTTTCTCTCTCTGAAATGAGAACTCTGCTACAGGTGTTTTGGGGGTGAGAGAGGAGGATGGTTCATTCTGCCATCTTCTTCCTTTTTTCCTTTCTTTCTTTTTTTTCTTTCCTTTCTGAGTTTGTTCCTTCCCACTTGTCCTGATTTCTCAGCTTTGATTTGCTCAGCTTTGTTAAGCAAGTCCCCTCATGTAGGACACACACAGAACTTCACCCATTTTTGTAGCATTCAGTAGTTTTGGACCGTTCTCAACATCCTATCATTTATACAATTCTCTTTCTCTTTCTTTACAAAGCCATCTCCCATTTTTATTTTTTTTTCCCTCTTAATTCCCTCTGGTTGCTCTGTTCTTACCTTTCCATCTGCTGTAGAGTTGATGGTGTGTGTAACACCTTGCAGCTGCTTGTGAACATTTGTGTCCTTTAAGTCTCACCATTTGCAGCTTCTTCCCCCACTCCCATTAACTTCAAAAATTCTACCTACCACTTAAGCTTCTCATTTGGAGAGCCCTTTCTCAACTCCACTGATTTGAGCTGTAAAAATCTTAGTAGACATTGGTAGTTATTTGCTGATATGCTGGGTGTCCATGGCGAGGTGCTGGCAGTGGCAGCTGCAGGGTGGTCACTGTGAGGAGGGGACACTGCCAGCAGCTCCTGCTATCTCCAACTGACCCCTCACAGGACACGGCTGAGCCCCCCAGAAGATGTGGGGACACCTCTGGGGCGTAGTGTGGAAATATGGCATTACTCATGTGCCACAGGCAGGAGAGATTTCTGAACAATTTTTTTTCTAAAAGAGGAAAAAAACCCCAAAAACACAATAAAGAAAGCGTAAGACATTGCCTATGGGAATATTGCCAAATTTTCAGTCTGGTTTTTTTCCCTAAAAGAGATCTGTTTGAGGTATTTAGGCTTTTGTAGTGTTTCAAAAATTGTATTATTTTGGAATATATATTTTCACAGGCAAGGCCTATTGAGACTAAAAATATTACTAAGAGAAACATTACATGGTTAGGAAAAGAAATTCCCCCATGACACAAATTTGGGGTTTTTTCTCTTTCTTTGTATCTTGTCTGCATTCAATGAAAAAGAATTTCTATTTACCTCCTCCCCCAGATATTCTCTTAAGACCACAAATTTTTCCCTGTATGAAATATGTAACTTCTTGGAAAATAAAGCAATATTGATTCAAAATATTACAATACTACAGAAGGTATTAGTTTTTCATAAGCTGTTTTCTTCCTGCAAATTCAATGCAAAATTTTACATAGATTCCTAAGTTATAAATGCTTTTAATGGAATAAAACATTAATACTGAAACCCCAAGTTCACAACCTGCTTTTAAAATATAAAAATAATTTTCATTCTGAACTCCTGTACTTTACATTTTCCAGCTCCCTCATGCACACAGAAACAACCACTGCAAATAGAAAAACAAAACATCTGAATGCTCATAGTAATTCCTGTTTTCCCTGAACATGTACCGGTCCTTCAAAAATCCACTTGAATTACAGGTTCAGCTGACGCTTGAGGTGATACTGCCACTTCTGTCGAAAAGACTGTGACAGATATTTAGATATGTGACAAATTGTCTAACCAAACTGAGTATGTTGCAGTTTCTCATCTTTGTGTGTATTGAAGTCTGACTGATTAAAGGGTTGTTTACACCTAAAAGGGAGACTGACACAACAAAATGTAATATGAACTACCACAGTATGAAGGTAGAGTCCTGTGAGGACTACAGTCTAGATAAAAATCAATTAAACCAGTGTTAAAATTCAGGCTGTGAAGGTTTCTGAACCACTGTTTGGATTAGCTTTGAAGTTTTAAAAAATTATCTATTGCATGGCTTTGTAAAATGAACCTTCACTTGAACTACAAGCATACTAGCAGGGAAAAATTAGTTTAAAAGCAGAAAAATTATTTTAAACCCTGAACTGATTTAGCAATATCATCTGGGAGAATAAATACATTAAGTTCCCCTAGATCGAGAAGTAACAATAATGTATTCCCAAAGCTGAATATTAGCCTTGTAAGAGTTGAGAAATTAATTCATACCATTCAGTTTCAGTTTTTCTCAACAAGCTGATGTGCTCTCTGAAGAAACAGAAGCAGATTATTAAAAGCTTTTTTCTTAAACTCATCTAAATTTGGGGTTTTTTAAACTATATTTGTATTAGCGACATGGATGGCCATCAGGTAATCAGAACAGTGCAGCTGTTTCACCAGGATGCAGAATATGGTTAGAAGCTACAAAAATTTGACAAATTTAGCTTCAGGCAATTCCTTACTTGAGAGAGAGAAATGACAAAGTAACCAGCTGGTCAGTCTGAAAATGCTCAATTTATATTTTTCCCTAGCAAAAGTTTCAGTTTTGCAAATTTGGTTTTTTTTTATTTGTAAGGCAATTTTAATTATATCTCATGAGAAAGAAATAAGAATTTTGGAGGAAGAACTCAAACTTCTTGTTAAGATATTTGGAATTTTCCCCCAAATGTTACTCTGCCTCTGAGTAGATGCAACACAGAAAATACGATCCTCTCATACCACACCAGGATTAAGCACAAAATTAGTACTCATTCCTTAAAATGCGCAAGAAAAAGAACCAACCCAGGTAACCTTTGCACTTTTGTTCATGCAAGGACTGATGAGAAGCAGTGACTTTTTTGTGTTTTCACCTCTGCTACTTCTCTTTCCACTGTGCACTTTCTTAACATGGTACATGATGTAATTATGATGGGCAAGTGTCTGTGCAAGCTATGGGAGACACTCAGCAGGTTCCATGGTCAAATATATCAATACTCATGAAGCTGTGAGAATGAATTAGCTTCAGGGTCAGCAGAATGAGTGCCACATATGTGTCCCAAGTGCCATGCAATGCTGGATCAGATCCCTGCGCCATTACACTCCTGCAGTGGGATAGTCTGTCTCCAGTTTCTTAAGTAAAGAAAAGAATTTTGTATGGAAAGTTACACCCATGACTTCTATCTGTAAACAGGATTGACTGCTAACAACAGCCAAACATTCATTTTTACCAAAAGTTTCAGCTTTTCCAGATGTTTCTTCTTAGCAGGAGGTTTAAACATAGTTGCTAATACAATCAGTGCCCCAATGCCTCTTCATCTATTCATGGAGACACAGAAGGGTAAATGAAACAAAGGCAACTTGGTCCAAATCAGGGTGATTTCAGAGCAAAGTCAGTCTGCTGATGGAAAAATAAATTTTGTCAAAAAGGGAAAAGGAACCAAAAAGAAGATGTAAATTACCCTAATCATGGAAAACCATGCAAACCTGGAACAATTCAAGTGTTTGTAATGCCTTCAAAAGGCCATATTTTTCCTTAAATTTTACAACATGGAAGACAAATGTTATATATTTTTTTTCACCCATCATGGTGCCTCAAATTTGAGAATTCCTTTAAGGAATTCCTTTTAAGGGAAACATTTTCCAGTAATGATTGTCTTGGGTACTGCAAAAAATAAAAGCCATGATAACAGGCAAATCAGACAGTGATTCTACAAGCAGGGGGAACAAAGGATGTAAATTGATTGTTGAATGATCATATTGAGATTTCAGAGATGGACAAAGGACTGGTTTGAGATTTATTCTGACAGAAGCTGACTGCCCATGTCCAATGTCTCAGTCCAAGGCAGCACAGAACAATGTAGGAAGGCAAATTCTTTCAATGCCAGTAGAAGTGAGCCTGGTTTTGTGCTGCAGAACCTCCAAAACATTTTCTACCCATGGAGCAATCTAATTCCAGCTATATCTTTCATCATCATCTATGTTCAAAATCCTTGGGGGTTAACTACAAGGGCAGACAAGGATTGCCACAGTTATGATGCTTACAGAAGCAATTGTTTAATGTATCCATTCCCTTTCACAGAAATCATAATTCAACTGACAACAGCCTGTCCTGACATTCAGTGCCTATGTTTTGGAAAGCCTACTATAAACCAGGAGCTTTAAGAGACTTCTTGCTCAGAATTATAAAAGATTTTTGCTAACATCTACAGCACATCAGAGGGTAAGCTCTTCCTTTTCTGTTCCTTTAGTCAACTCCACAATCCTTCCCCTATTCCTCTCAATGTAAATTTTGTTGACAAAAATAAATCCACAAAACTATGGAGAGAAAATGGACTTTGAACGACTTTTTCTGAGGCTTTATGTGGGTTTGAAGATATGAATCAGAGGGATTCCTATCACCATAATTCATTATTACATTTGGCTTACCGTTTTCTTTTGGAGCTTTTTATTTTGTTTTACCTTCAGGATGCAGACACATCACATTGTGCTGCAGTGCGTTCCAGGGTTAGAGAACTGTAGCATAAGCTGCAGCAAGCTTTACTTGTTTATCTTGAAAAATTGCCTTTGAGCATCTGCTGTGTGGAAGAATGTTAATGGAAGTGATTTGAAAATGAAACAAGGTACCCAGACCTCCTGAAAGGTCACAGTCCTGTCTGAAAATTGCATGCATGTGGTAGAATCTCAAAATACACATATATCTGCATGAACACAGTTATTATTAACTAGTTTATCAGGCTGACATTTTTTCTGAATGTAGAAAATTATTGTGATGAATGTGAGAAAGGAATGTAAGCTAAATAATTCTAGCAAATCCTATCAATATTATATGAACGTCTGGACACAAGAGGAATTACCTCTGGTTTGACTATGTCAGGTTCTACATTGCATGTAAAATGATAATCTTTTTACTTATTGATCGAACTGACTGAGAGTTTGGGCTTATACTGTTTCCATGATCCATTTTATTAGTTTTATTTGTAACGTGAGAGGATCAATTAACAAAAATATAGTAAGCACTTTGTACAAATTTACTACACTTCTTGTGAAACTGCCATTCTGATCTGATTTTATTAACAGACACACTGTTTTGATGCTGATACATGTAGCCTCAGAATTAACATGCCCAGCTCTGTTCTCTGCTATAAGGAATATTTTGATTATCACTAGGAATCAAGGATGAGTGTCTAAATTAGGCAACATTAATTCTCAGAGGTGGCCCATAGAGCACCAGCTGTAACAATGCCGTTTGCTGCTCTGTTTTGTAAAACAAGCCAGATAGTAGCTGCCAAATGTATTTTGTCCTTGGTGTTTCTGGATCTCCTTGTCATTCGTAGACCTTCAGGTGTCTTAAGGATGAGGTACATTTTAGTACACCATCAGCACCCTTGCTTACTGATGCAGAGAGTGTGCTCACAGCAGCTTGTGATTCATAGCTGCTGTCCCATTTCTGCATGCATACCTGCCACCTATGGGAAATATGGCTCCTCCCTAAGACTTCTGGATCATTTTCTGGGAAGTTCTGAGCGTGTGAGATACAAAGCTAGTGAACAAGTGAGCAGTGTATTCAGTACATTCTAAACAGAAATATTCGTGTTGCACAGATAAACTCTATAGCACACTTACTTGTTTGTTTAAGTAAGGCAGCCTACCTGGAAATAGTTTTTCAAATGAGATACTGCATATGTGGTACAACCCTCCACAAAACCACATATTTGTGGGGTTCATCACTGTCGTGTAGTTAACTAACACTTTATATCATCAGCACATGTAAATAAAACCCAAATATCTGACTTTAGAGGCAGTGGTCTGTGAAGGGAGAATTTTCCAAAGGTAACAAGAATCATAGACTAGGTAAAACTGATATGCAACATTTGTGTGCATTCACAACAACATCTGGGACATCCTGGTAGTCCTGGCTATGAACCAGCATCAACAGAAGAAGTTGTACCTTTGTTACAGTGAATTACTCACCAAGAGAATCAAGCAATCCAATTGTCTAAAACTTAGGAAAATTTATGCTCAATAAGTGGCTCAAAAAACACAAATCGAGTAACGAGATATGAAAAGTTTAAGCCCTCTGCTAAGTTCCTCAGACAAGTAGCTTTGACAGGTCTGGAGGAAGCAGTGAGCAACCTCAAGGCCTTCTCTATGCCTCCTACAGATATTCAGATACCAATGTGTTTGTAAAACTTACAAAGAGCAACAAACTTATTGACAACACTGAATGCAATCAGAAAGGCTCTCCACACAGAGTTGCTGTTTATGATGAGAAGCTTCTTTCTACTCTCTTTATAAATATGATCGTACTTTTGATGTTTCATTTTGGAATCATTTCAGCGATCTAATTTGTTTTGTCAGGTTTGTAATTATTTCTGGAATTTACATCAGCTCCAATTTTAACAAGCACTAACATGCTAAGCTCTAAAGTGTCCCAAACAACAGACATATTACCAAAATCTTAAACCCACCAGTCCTGCTTAAAATGACATTTTAAAATGTCATTTTTCCAGCATATTAAACTTGACACCAATTTGAAAATTATGTAGAAACTGTTTCAATGATCAGAGAAAAAAACTCAGTCAAGGCTACTAAAAAATATGCCAACTTTGCCTTTCCCTTCTTTTCCTAGACTTGATGCTTCTTCATTCCCTTTCTGCTTCCTAAATTTCCATTCTAACATGCAGCTTCTAAAGAGTTTATCAAGTATGTAAGAATTTATTTCTAAATGGTCCAAAGGAGAGAGCCAACAAAGAGAAATGATGGGTTAATTGAGTCACACTCTCCTCAGTTTTCTATTCTAGCACAGAAGGAAAATCATTCAGTCAGCAGCATTGCATTGCAGGATTGCATGTACCAATGACAGAGGAATCAGACCAGATGTTTCTCCACTTCTAAATAGATTTTTTTTTCTGTTTTCTCTTTTTGTTAAAATAACTGCTGTTCTTACCAGAGATGTTCTTACAGAGATGGAGACAGGGAGTCAATAGCATTCAAACATTAAATCCTATTTTAATTGCTTGTTCTATTACTACCAGAGGATTGATTTCATTGATTACATACCTTATCAATTCCCTCCATACTTCACGGAAAAGATACAGCTGCTGTTTTCTCTTATAATGTTTTCATTCATAATCTGTAAGTCCAGTGTTATTTAGCCTAAATAGAGTCCAAACTTTTCCTTTCTAGAGTGCCTGCATGAGAACTAAAGCAGTGCAAGACCTTCGATCTTTGTAATATATGCCTAAAACTGGGAATGGGAACCTAGCATTATTTTTCAGAGTTATTTGAGTTCAGATTCCAGCAGCAAGGATAGGATGGGTTACATCTGTCTGGAACCTGTGTAGGAATCAAGCAGTATCAGTTTTAAACAGTCACAGGAATCAAGCAGGTTCAGAACTCTCAGCCAGAGGATATCAACATCTTGGTCAGGGATTGAACTCTCCTGTGGCTATGGAAAACAAAAGCAGGAAGGCTTGGCATCTTGACAGTTTTATGCTAAACTAGGTAGGGGGAAATGGAATTTGGAAAATATTAATACTATTATTTTGTCAACTTGTTGTTGCTTCTAATTAACATGCTCCTCTTGTTTTAATCGAACTATAATTCAGTGTTCATAGAATATTCTTGTGAGTGATTTTTTTTTGTTTCTCACAAAAAAACTAGGATGTCTATGTCTACATCAGATAAATATATTCCTTCTAATGTGAAAAATCACCAGAAAAATTTCAGTTTAATTCTATTAGGACTGAAAAATATCAAATGTTTTCCTAGGTTTATTTTTCAGTTTCTTCATTAACTTTGTTTCCTGTATGATTTGAGGAAGATGTGGTGCTCTTTTTTTTCTTTTTTTTTTTTAATCTAGATTTTAGTCTTGAGTCTGGAGTCTTCAGTTCCTGTTTATGTCTTCTACAGGGACAGAGATAAAAACATGGATGAGTGAAATATAACTTCAGAGTCTTATTTGGTTTATTGTAGGTCTGTCTCTGATTTTTTTTTTTTTTTTTACCAGAAAAGATAAAATGTGAATTCCAGGCATTAGGAAGCTTGCTATACCTTGCAATGTATGAAAGATTACAGTGAAAAACTTTAGAGCTTTCTACATTGTAACTCAGAGAGAATAGACTGCAATGACGTCATGGATTTAATGATTTCACGGTCAAATTTAGCAATTAAAGTAGCAACCTGCTACTACTACATTTGATGACTTTCCGCAAGGGATTTTCTTCAAAGCTTTGCTACTTCCTGAATGTCACTATTCACATGGAATTAATAAAACAGAGCTGGAGAATTAAAGTCAGTATTGAAAACAAAATACAGCATTAATAGTCTCAGTGCAGTTCATGACATGAACATTTAAAGAGAAGAACACGTATTCTTTTCCTTGAAAAGGTAAAAACTAATTCCCAGGTTTAAATCCCCATTTCCTCTGAGTAGATTTCATTTCAAGCTTTAGTGCAAACTCAACATAAGATTATACAATGGTGACAAGTATGCACTTTTCTCATAACGCTGTATAAGGGATTTGTAAAAACAGCCTGCTGATGTCACTTGCAGCCAAGACCATTTGTTTTTTGGGGCTCTGAGAAAACAGATATACCCTTTCAGAAATAATATTCCCTTCCAATAAGAAGGTGTTTACCCCATATTGGAACAAAAATCATAAATCTGAGCTTTTCCATGGAACATAAATTTTCAAAATATTTTCTTTTGGGAGAACAAAATGGAATATTTAAAAAAATCCAAGCCACAGAGCCAGCTGGCTAAATACCTTAGATAGAAATCACACCAGACCATGGATTTAGCTGCTCCTGGGAGTGGGAGCCCTGTAAACCAGCAGGGAGGCCCAGTTTGCCTGTCTGGTAGACTGGAGTCTGTCAGGGATTTCAGCAAAATTAATGTGTTCCCGCAAGATGATTTCATTTCACTGAATCTGAATTTTCCAGGGCAAACCAATCCACCACATTTGTCTCATTCTATTGTTCATGCTTTCCATAGGAATAATTTATTGTTTGTTTGTCAGGGGGTTCCATACCCTTTTGCAGAATTTGTGGCCACACTAAAGTGGGTGCTTTTATTGCTACTGAACAACCCAACAGATACATCATCCTCAGACATTGAAATGCACTGCCTCCCATAAAAGTACCTCTAACAAAGGAGAATGAGGTAAATTCCATATGTCCCCTATGTCCTGAGTGTTGTTCTTCCCTTGCCTGTGGCTGACTATGAGAAATGAATATGTAACTCATTAAAAAAGGACGTTAATCTCTAGGTAAACAGTAGGATAAAGAACACATCTTTGAGTTGAACAAAGAAAAGAGAAGTGGAAAAAATGGATCTTTCACTGCTATTAGAGCTTCAGAAAAGCTGCATTTTTGTTCCTTTACCCCCAAATTATATTTCTATCATATTCTGTTGTAACAAAAATTCCCTCTTGCCATCTATATTCATGTCATTTAATATATATAATTCACATATGCAGCTAAACATAAGCTCTGAGACTCAAAAGCAAAACCAGAAGACAGAGGAAGTTGCAGGAGCTTTTATGGAAGGCTGGAAAAAAATAAGTAATTAATGTTAACAGGTGAAATGTTAATTATATAAATTTTTTACAGACTCTCACTATTAGCAATGAGTTTGAGATATCATCAGGTAGTGCTTTAAATTATTTCCTTCAAACATCCCTGAAAGAATTTCAAAGCCAAGCAACAAATGCTGAAGCAGAAGTCAAAGGGTTGAAGGTTCCATGATTTCAGCAATTAAACTTCAGGAATGTATTAGAAGAAATGTGAAGGTTTGTTGCTTGTCTTGGAAAAACAGAACAGAAGAAGTTATTTGATCAGGAGGGCATGCAATCATTCCATATTATTTTGTTGGTAAAGATGTTAGCAATTGCAGTGGCCAAGGATGTATTAATCAAAATTCTATGCTGAAGAGTTTTGACATGGAAAACATTTTACATGGTGCACATACAAAAATGTGCAGAAAATCTTTATCCAATTCTCTTGACATCTTTCTTGACATCTTCTTTGAAAAATGATGGGTAAAAAATTAAATTCTTGAATATCGTACCATGTAATGATGGCAAACATATCCATTTCTGCAGAAATGTAAGATTCTTTTCTTCATTAAAAAAGTCCAAAAAAATTGCTTGGCTTCATCTATGGAATCTGAGTGTGTGCCTCATCAATATGGAGAAAGTGGTGCTCTTTAGACCATTTGGTTTATTAAGTTTAAAAAGTGCTATACACTGATCTTTTGTCAAAATGAGACTGATATCCAAGAATGTGATTTTAGTTAATAGAGAAATAAATACAAATGAGAAATCCCCTAGAAAGCAGGTAACAAAACTGCTATTGACTTTTTTCACAGTTTTTACACATCAAAGAAAGATCATCTGAGTTCACATAATGAAATTTACCATATTCACAAAGAAGCCAAATTGTAGATTTTACCTTAATTCTTGCATGCTCTTTTAGAACTCCTAGTATTTCTATCTTTAAATGTCAGGATTTAGAGGAAAAGATATATGTCAACAGAATTAACAACTTTTTAAAGAAACCTAATTTATATTTCAGAGACCCTATCCTAATTTCCCTTGGACATTCATTTTGTTCTAATTGAGATTCCCAGATTTCAATCTTTATTTCATTATGTTTAGAGGCAGAAATCATCAGTGTGTAGGCACTGTGGAGTACCCAAAGGGTGACTGCAAGAAGTTCAATTTTGGGCAAGCAAGCTAACATGGGGTATAACCAAGGTGGCCAAAACACCACTAAAAAGCATATGAAGTCTATTGAACATATGTTTTGTATTGGCAAAATCAGGGTTTCATTGCTAATTGTGTCTCATGATTCAATACTTTCAACAGATAATATGTACTGTGATGTTCAAGGATAAAGGAATACACAAACAAGATTCTTCTATCCATTTTCCATCCTGTAAGCCATAAAAAAATTACTGACTATTCTGAATGTTTCAGCGGGTTGTTGTGGGCAAAATTTATTCTACTTCTGTGCATTTCAAAGGAAATGGTCTCATGGAAGTACTGAACAAAAGAAATTGAGAACTGGAAGGTTGACATTTTTCTCAGCTAAAGTAGGACATAATTAGCAGCACATAAAACTGCAATTGTTCAGTGGTCTGACCTCTGTGAATTTCTTCAAACAAACTGAAGAAAGTGAGACTTTTATGTGAGAGTTCATAAGGAACCTGTATTTTATGTGGGATCTTTGAACCATGTAAATAAAATCAAAATTAATTAGTATAAAATAGGATATTAAAGTGAGAGACAGTTTTGTATGTATCCATGAAAACTAGCCAGTCTTTTTATAAACTCAAGGTAATGAAGATGGTTTTTCTTGCAGTTGATAGGATGTTGAAGGATACAGATTATACTGACCTGTAAAACTAAAGTCAAACAAGTATTTTTGTGCTTGCCATTGTTTATGTTTGCATTAAGTATTATACTCTCAAAATGCAACAAGCGCCTTGTAAAACAACACCTTTACAAAAGGTACTGAGTGTATCTGTTAATTCCAGAATTAGTTGAGTTCCTTAGAAAGATATTTAAAATACCTTTTTTCTTTTGCAATAAGAATATTCCCAGGTACAACCTCTGCTGTCGTATGTACAGTATATTTTCCTATATTACAATTTGTTAGTAAAAGTTGCTCCAAGCACATACTTGAGAAGAAATATGTAGGTGAAGATCCAGAGTTCAGCCACCTTTATATTTTTAAGTTTGAAAAGTGCAGTAAAACCCCTGCCTCCCTGGAGTAAAAGACTGAAAGTATTAGCTGACTTTGGACAGTCAGGATTTTACCATAATTGCTTTAAAGTCTTACCCTGCTTGGCCCAAATTCCTCTAGGATTCTGGAGGCCAGTCATGGGAGCTTCCCTGGTAGATCAGTGAAATGCACCCCTTGGGCCATGGGAGGCAGTCCCAGACAAGGAGATGGGGGTTTCTATCAGTTGTGCACCCAGCTGCTCCACACCCCTTGTACCCGAGAGCACTGCTGGGGCTGACCTACAGCCGCCTGACTGAGAACAGCTTCATTCACTGTCGTTCTAAACTTGCATCATCAACTGAGCACCTCCTCACTGGTACTCATTTCAGTTGGGTTTAACTAAAGTAAATGGCTGATAAGTCAAGAAACAGTGCTGACTTCCCACTGCCTAAGTGCAGCTGCAAGACCATAACCCCAGAAAACCAGACTGCTCCTGGAGTTATCAGATCAAAGTGTAAGAAAGTGGTGAAAAGTACAGACAGACCAGTTATGAACTATGCAGATAAAACGTTGCTTGACCACAGAACAGCTTTCAGGGAGAGGTGAAAAGCAGTTCAGGACAAAACTCACTTGAAGCATTCAACTCCATTCTGTAACACCATTAGTCTCATCAGACATTTTTTTTCCAAGTAATATTTCCTTTTTAAAACCAAGGACTTGAATAAATTCCTTTGATTTCTTCTCATTAAAATCCTTCTAAGTTAAATACTTAATGCTTAACAGAATGCTGTCTCACTTTAAATGTTCTATATTTCAAAGTTGACAGGTATAATTTGACTATTAAGTGTACAATAGGATGCTTTCAGAAGCATTTTTTTCACATTGAAATACACCATTGTCTTGCACATTATAAAGTTGATTAAAGCATCCTGAAGATTCTAATTACTAAAAAAACAATATGCATTATTTAGCACACATACATGCTTTTCCCAGCACAGTGTCTACAAGTGGTACTCACAATTGTAATTACTGAGAATTACAGAAAGGTTTACCAATAGGCCAAAACTCTAACCTTACCTTGGGTGACTTCAGAAGAATGAAACAAACACCAAAGAAGGGTTTTTAGATGGAAGTATGGGAAATGCTATATTTACCCTCAGCTAAAAGTAAGAAACCCTGTTTTGAGAAGACACTCTTGAAAAAATTAATCCATATAAATTCATCATGGATTACAAAATTTTACATCACAGTTTATCCAAAGATGAGGGCAAGTTGGAAGTAGCAGTATAAGTACAATTGATTAGAATTGATCACTGTAAAGTTCAACAGACATAACTACATTTATTTTTAACCTTGAATGAATTAGGGTAATTATATTTTTATCATTATTACATGGTACTGTGTTATAATAATTATTATATTAGTGCAGTCTAGAAATGTTATATGTTGTCATATAGCATTTTAGGGTCAGACATTTCATTTCAATTGTTCCAAGTATTTGAACCACCAAATCATGCTCATAGAATAAGAAATGTAATAAGGAACTGAGAGAAGTGAAAAAAAATGTCTGGAAAAGCTGGGAAGCTGTACTGGTCATGAACAGTTTTGGTAAGTAATGAAGGAAGAAAGTTGAAGGAAAATAAAAATACAGTACATTTGGCCCATCATCATCAGAACAAGACCTAATTCTTTGAATTCCCAAGTTGTACATTATTTCATAAAACTGAAAGTCCTCTATTCAACGTGATGCATTCTTCTGCATTCTCCTGTCTTAATTCATAAAGATACATCAAGCACTTTTGTTGATAGTCTCAGGACACTAGGAGTAATGAAGCAAAATCAGAAGTACACTTTCTTCATTCAGGAATCTTATCTAGGAGCCAAAATCCACAGTAGTATTAACAGTGATCAGGATGTAGACTTTGACCCTGTGCTTCATTTATGGTTAAAGAACAGAACATCTGGATCCCAGAAAACAGAGACTTGTAAAGGGAATTGTACCTCCCACTATGAAGCCAATAGAACTCTACTCAGAATTACAAAAATACTCTCAGTGATCTCACCATCCTGTTCCAAACGTGATCAAGAGACATAGCATTCTGAAATGCATAAATGTTGACTCTGAATTTTAATCAATATAAACAAAAAGAAAATTTTTCATATATTTGTACCAAGGGGCTCAGCTACAAAACAGTGGCTGTAGCAAAAGTATATTTTATGGACCTCTAAAGGTACATTTGTATGTCTACCTGTTTCCTACATAAGTCAATAATAAATATTTAACTTCTCCCTCTTCCTTCAATATCTTCCTAAGCAGTAAATTATGTTGTGTCCATAGTCCTCTAAAGTGTAAATCAGCTTCCGCACAATAACATTAATGAGCAGTGTTGCTAAGAGCCAGGTGTTGCAGCCTAAATGAAATGTCTCATGGGAGCTCAGACTTTGGACCATTAACCATGACTAATCAGCTTGGCTATTTTATAAACAGAAACAGATGTCCCTTCAGAACAGCCTTCATTTTGTTAGTGTGCAGGTACTAGGTATTACTTTAAACCAAACCTCATTCATTGCTCTGAAGGCTTTTGGAGAGCAGGAGTGGCAATATTGATTCAGTTTTTATTCTGATTTTATTCAATAATAAATCTACTTGCTATGATGGCTGAAGACAGTGGAGAAGAACTATTCTTTTGTTGCAGCAGGCTAAATTTACAAGAGCTTGTTTGACTAAATGCATACTATCTCTGAAAGTACACAGAATATGCCAAGGTACCTTTTTTTTCATTCCCCAAACAAAATGCGGCCTTTTTTAAGTGTTTTGGGGAAAGAAAATGAAAGATGCCAGATGACAAATGCTAAGTGCTCATTGCTTAGCAAACATGCTGAATAAATATCACAAACTTGTAAAGCCATTAAGTACAGGAACTCATTTCACTGAAGCCCAGAGCAGGAAGACAAATAAAGAGTTAGCACTACTCTCATGATAATATAGTTGAAGGCAACCGAGTTATATCTAAATTGAATGTGAAAAGACATTCATTTTGGTGCTACTATATTGTAACACTGTATTACTTTATATTACACTCAAGTGTTTCATTTTAGGATAATGAAAGGAGTCACGACAGAAATGGCACCACCTTACAAAAATCAACATGACACAATGACATGTTTTTCTACGTAAAACTTTAATCAGCTCTTCTTACTTTCCTCTCCACAACAAAGGACTTGACCATACATTCATATACAGCCAATCAATTATCTTTCAGTTGATTTACTAATATATAGTATTCCTAATCCTTGCAAGTTGACTAACATGCAACACAAACTTTACCATCCCTTACTCTCCACGTTACTGTGTATAAGAGTAAAACAGAAGCTCCAAGAGTTGTCACAAAGCTGTGTGGAAAGCTACAGGTAGAGAGAAGATTTGTATGTCTAGCTCTCTGACAAAGGCAAACTTCATAGAAAAAAAGGAATCTACCAGGTTCATTGAAGATACAGGGCTTATCATAATGAAGATTTTACATATAAACTAAAGGCACTTGTCTGAAAGCAGAAGTTATTTACTTTTCCAGCAAAAAACCAGTCTCAGGTTCTCAATAGAGACAGATTTGCACAGACTAGTATACATTGCTTACCAAGTTATAGTAAATTTGCTTTAGCAGTTGCACCCATGTACTACCTTGATAAAAAAAATCTTATGTTTTAACAAAGTCAACCTATAGCTCTGCAATTAACCAACAGAGGATGATTAGCAAAAGGCCAGCTGACCACCTGAACAAACCAAAGTTTGAATCTAAGGATAAACCCTTTTGGACACATCCTTTATCAGTAGTTAAAATGCCATTTAGTATGTTTACAAGTGAATTCTCTGATATTTTAAGAGCTTGATAGTGTAATAGTCTGCCTTTCTATTTTCAATTTTTTAATGAATTATAAAAATGTTTATGAATTGTAGTCATTGCAAATTGTTTGCTTCCAGCATACCAGAACCAAAGGACATGCTGGGTCACCTGAAGGTCAGCAAGTCAGAGCTAGAATTGCAGTGTGATGTTATCTAAACCACGTCGCTCCTCTGTATCTGCTACTGCTGTCAGAGGGCCCAAATATAAAGTGCAAAGAGTGGGATTACAAGCCAGCGGCTGAAGAAGGTTTTGGATCCTGCTTGCGACAAAAAGGAAAAAAGGCAGATGAAAAATGAGTGTTTCATCTTTGTAGCTCTCTGGCAGAGCTAAATACAAAACTGTCTGGTGTGGTCAGTGGTCAAGTAAGGTTCAGAAAACCAGCACAGATTCCTCCTGCAAAGATAAATGACAAGATATGGATGCGCTTTCCTCACATCCACGTCATTCTTGCCAAGAGCTCTGGAAAGTGGTGTATTCAAGCATTCAGATGAAGGCCAGTGTTTACTGGAATCTACTGTGAATTGCAAGATGGGAACATATATTAATAGGCCTCAGAACATTCATTGGCTCCATCTGGGGAAATAGTTTCCATACTCTCAACGCAGACCGTAGCCCCTGAAGGAAATGCTGCAAAAAAAATAATTTAAATGAATAGAAACAACACTTACCACAAAGTGAGCCAATAAGGTTACAAACTTGACAATAAAACTACAGAAAGTGGGCTGCCAACCCACAACAGTTTCAACCCAGTGCTGCTGTCAGATAATTTCCTGAGGCACATTTTGCTATAAAGTCACTGTTAGAAGTGGTAGGGGATTAAACTCCCCCCAGAAAAAAAAAATAAACCAAAAAACAAAACAACAAAAAAACCCCAAAACAACCAAAAATCCCCAACCAACCTTTAAACAAATCTGAAGAACAGGATTATGAGCCCACTTTTGTCTCTAGCACTTCTGTTTTGATGTGTACAATAAGTTTTTGCTCTGCCACATAAGGTGGTCACACTGGGTAATGAGCAGCTCTGATTTTCAACCAAACACAGCGGTGCATGAGGCAGCAGGTCTCAATAGCCTGCTTTGGTAAATTACACTGGAATATCTGTCAACAGGTGGCAGCCTTCTGAGCTCTGCCTGGAAAAAGTAGCTTTTTTCACAGAATCACAAGATATGCTGACTTGGAAAGGACCCACAGGAATCATCAAAGTACAGCTCCAGACCCTGCGCAGCCCTATCCCCAAGATAGGTTTCAGACACCATGTGCCTGAAAACATTGACCAAATCCTTCTTGAACTCTGTCAGGCTGGTGCTGTGAACCCTTCCCTGGGGAGCCTGTTCCAGTGCCCAACCACCCTCTGGGAGAAGAACCTTTCTCTAATATCCAACCTAAACCTCCCCTGACACAGCTTCAGGCCATTCCCTTGGATCCCATCACCAGTCACAACAGAGAAGAGATCAGTGTCTGCTCCTCCTCTTTCCCTCATGAGGAAGCTGTAACTGCAATGAGGTCTCCCCTCAGTCTCCTCTTCTCCAGGATGAACAGACCAAGCCCCCTCAGCCACTCCGCATACAGCTTCCCTCAAGGCCCTTCACCATCCTCACTGCACTCCTTTGGACATTCTCCAATAGCTGAATGTCTTTTTTACATTGTGGCACCCAAAACTGCGCATGGGATTCGAGGTGAGGCCCCAGGGCAGAGCAGAGCAGGACAATCCCCTCCCTTGCCCAGCTTGTGCTGCTGTCCCTGATGCCCCCAGGACAGGGTTGGCCCTCCTGGCTGTCAGGGCAGTGCCAGCTCATGTTCAACTTGCCATGGACCAGGACCCCCAGCTCCCTTTCCATGGCACTGCTTTGTAGCATCTCATTCCCCAGTCTGCCCATACATCGAGGGTTAGTGTGTTCCAGGTGCAAGATCTGGCACTTGCCCTCGTTGAACTCTTCGTGATTGGTGATTGCCCAGCCCTCTGATTTGTGAAGGTCTCTCTGCAGAAGAGATTGCTCTGGAGGGAGTCACCAGCTCCTCCCAGTTTTGTATCATTTGGGAACTTTCTTAGTATCTCTTACAGTCCTGCCCCGAGTCATTTAAGATGAAGAGCACAGAGCTGAGGAGCCTTGTGGAATCCCAGTAGTGAGAGGTCACCAGTCTGATGTCATCCCATTCACTGTAACCCTTTGTGCCTGATCCTTTTGTGGATCCATTCCATTATGTGATAAACTGTGGATTATTTTGACATTGAAAGTTTTCAGAATTGACTAGTTTTATTCGGTCTGGGAAACAGTAAACATGTTCATATTAAACTGTGAAGAACAATAAAAAGAAATATCAGTTTTTCAAAGTTTTCTCCTTTATGACAAATGGCAACCCACAGTCTATGATAAACTACTGCTGACCTAAATTACCAAATTTTGTTTTTTCAGCACAAGTTGATTTGATGTTCAGTTCAGAAATTATATAGCCAAGTGTGAATGTTGAGTAAGTGCTATCAGTGAGCTCAGGCACGACAAATGGATTTTCAGTGTTTAAAGAGAAAGGATAATACAGAGCCATAGTTAAATTTCCTTTCCAATTATTTGTACATATGGTCATCAAATTCTTTTCCTGTTGAAGACACAAGCTGTTGATCCATGCTTTCACTGACTATATTAGAACCCAGATTTTTATACTGCATCCCTGATAATATTGTGGAGGAAAAAAGATTGCATTCTGCATAAGTGTTTGTTGTAATCTTAGCTCTACAGAAGAGGAGTATCATTCTCAGTGTAACTCAGATGACTTACAAAGCACATTTACAACCAAAATTAATAGATTTTATCTTGAATTGCAGGTGGTGACACTGTCTGTAAAGCTTTACTTATTCATTTGTGTGCAACATCTTGGAAAAGAAATTAGTAAAATCCTAATTGGAAGAGCATCAGAAAAATAGTTAGAGATTGTTTTCCTTCTTTTTCCTTTCCTATTAGCTTGTGTCAATTATCAGGGATTCGTAGATGAAGAAAGTTGCACACACACACAAAAAAACCACATTGAGACATAAAATAACAGAAGCCCAGACTATTAAGTGTTTTGGAATTGCAAGTTGGTTTAATATGAGAATATGTTTTGAAATACTATAACACTTTCTCATATAGAAAAAAAATTTTGCAGTGTTCTTGTGTTCTTTAACTTCACACCCTCAGTGCACTTTACATGCTTCTTAGATCTGAGTTCTTTCTTTTCCCCTAGTTCAGGGTAACCAAGACAAATATCCATTAAAGGGCTAGACCACTCAGTTAGCAACACCTTTCAATTATAGATCAGGAGGAATTTCCTTGTGAATAATGCCTTACAGTTGAATTAACATTAAGACGTTGAGGGAAAAGAGTCTCCCCTATCATAGTTTACATTGGAAAGGCAGGTACATTAACATTTCTAGCAAGCCACTGTATTATACTGAGCCAATTTGAATGCACAGGGGATAGAGAAGTAGCTAGGCACATTTTATGGAAAAAAAGTGTCAGCATTGGCACATCAGCCAAGAAATACTAAAAATCATTCCTTCTCCTCCTTCCCTTTCTTCCCCATCCTAGACTTTCTCTTGTCTTAGGAGTTTTTACTTGTATTTTATTCCTTAGGACACAGATAAGTTTTCTAAACAAATCCGTCTGTTCCATAATTGTTCCTTATTCTCACAGACTGATGTATGTTGTCTGTGCTGAATCCCTATATTAGCCTAGGCTATGGGATGAGAAAATTAGCTATAAAAAGAGGACAAATTAGAAAGCTTAAGTTTTCCTAATCCATTACTTATTTCCTCACTGAGTGCATTAGATAATAACTAGTAATGGTATAATTTGGCCCAGGTTCTCACAAATGTATGCCAAGTATCAGTGGCCTGATTTTCAGAAGTAAGGTACTCTTTCCAAGACATACAGACATATTAAACGAATATGTAATATTTCTAGGAATGGGTAAAAGTTGCAATGTCTACATCTTGATTTAGACCCACCAAAGGCAGAATTCAATTTGAATAATGCTAAAATTTTAACAGCTGTTTGGAAATGGGCTCCCATGAGTTTAGAAAATAATAGTGTCTGGAATAAAACCAATAAACTCTGCTCTTACAAATTTAATGTTTGCCCTGTCAAGACTTTCACTGAGTCAAGCAGCTCTTCATCACCTGTACTGTGAGACAATCTATAATGTAAATGTTTATGAATTTCTATAGGGGAGTTTCTGAATCTGAGATTTCAAACTTTGACTGAAGAGCTTGTCTTCTCTCACTGCCTTCTCTTAAATCCATATGGAAATAAAAACAGTAGCAGGCAACAGGGAAGACTCTTACAATTGTCAAGGAACAACCAGGAAAAGTTAAATAAATGCTGTTGAAATTGGAAATATGGGTGTTGAAATATTAAGCGGTTAGTGTGCTAAATTCATCGGTGTGCGGTTTTCGTGAACCTGGAAGCCAGTCAGTCCTAAACGTCCAGGCACTTGCCAAGCTCTCTTAAACAGAGTGATCGCCTTTATCTAGGTGTGATTAGAGGAGGTTCACAGAAGTTGACACAATTTCAGGTTAACACTGTTTCAGACAAAAGGGTGTCTGATGACCCTTCTCAAGCCTGGAAAGCAGTCCTGGTTCTATCAAACAAAAATGGGTAAAGGTAGTGATGAAAATGTCTTCCAATTGACCCACTATTTGAAAGGACTGCATGCATTTATACAAAACACCTGTTTCCACTGTCCACACACATATATGTACATTATGGCTATAGAAAGAGAGCATGAGGTGCTCTCACAAAACAACAATATTTTTTTAAAACCATTGCTTGACCATACAGAATACATGACAATGGAGAATAAGGTTGACATTGCATGAACTATAACCTCTGTGAAGTAGAAGATGGCATTTTCAGTATATTTAGAGTATGTTCTAGCAGTATAGGAAGATTTTTCATTGCAATTTCCATGTAGTATAATTACAGCTATAACTGCATATACCATAATTTTAAACCATTGGCTCATAGTACTTTTCCTAAGTTTCCAAAGCCAGTTTCAAAAGTATAATATTAAAATTATAATTTAAAAAAAGAATGTCTTAATATTCTAATTGTTCATACCAAAGATAAATGCATATTTGGAGAAACATATTTATGTCTCAGTAGCAACTCCTCCATACCCTCAAATTTATACATCTTATCAGTCATGCCTCACACCATAATTGCACAATTTAGTCATGTCCAGAAATAGCTGAGCAATACCCTGCATAAAAATATTCCCTAAAGTGTATCTTGAGGTGTTTGTTAACAGAATTAGATGGTCGTTTCCATCCGAGTGTTGGGTACAGCACTTGTAGACTCAACTGGTCTATATTCACCATAGTAAGTGTGAAGAACAGGATGTCTGGCTGTTGCACTGAGTTTTTCATAGGCTATGACAAAGCTATCTCTACATACATGTTTGTAAGATTAGCATGAGCTGAAGTCTGCACTGACATAATAGAACAGGGATTATTCCCCAGGATAAAGAGTTTAAACTCTATAAATGCTGTGGTTAAACATTTGGCTGCAGTGTAAACATATCCCTGGGGACAAGTTCTCTCTGTACGGATGCGCAAACGTCAACAGGAATGTATCAGTAATGCTAAAATATGGACCAGACTTGTCCATAAGATTTTGTCCAGATCATGAGCCTTAACAGAATGAGGGGAAGGAGGGGGTGGGGGAAGCATATATCTAATTATTTCACTGTGTTTATATTTCGGTTCAAATACACTTAATGGATTAGTAAATGTGGAACTAATAAATATTTCAGGTTGGATACATTTTTAACTATTCAAGAGTGAAAAAGCATCTTAAACAATAAACTTTGGATTTTATACCTTCCATGTATAGACTGTATAGAACCAGATAAAATTTTGAAAAAAAAACTCATTCCTAAAAATCCTTTTCTAATTCTAAGGTTTGGAAATATTATAATTTTCTATTACCACTACTACTATTATTATTATTATTATTATTATTATTATTATTATTATTATTATTTAGAAACACTCTGGAGTGTTTAGAAGCACTCAAGAGTGCATTTATGTGTCAAAGTACATACACAAGAAAAACCCCTTCATGATGGAAACACACACTTGTATCTAAGTATAACATAGCCAGGGGCACCATCATAACCATGAAGACCTCACTTGAGATGCCCTTTCTTCACGCACACATTGATTTTTAAATACCAATTCACAGTCAACGAAAGGACAGATTCAAGCAGCTTATACCAGCAATTCCTAGCAACCTACAGAATTAATTCACTTATCAATAAGACTTTAATCCTGCTTCCAGTGATTATGAATCATCATAAAATCCATGATTTATGAGATGAATTGTATAAATCACAGTAGCAACTGTACTATGAAAATAAAACTGTAGGGCTGGACACAATATGGTTTGACTCTTTTAGGTCTTAGCTGTAAAGTCTCTGGGACTCTATAGACCCCACTCCAGCACAGATTTCAGCTTAAATTCCCAAGGTGGAGGCCACAATTATTTCCACTCTCCATTTATTGCTTCTAACACTGTGTACTTTAAAAATGGAAAAATATTATTTTTCCAAACTGAGAAATGCCCATGGTTAACCCTGCACTTTTTGCGTGCTAGCTTTAGGAAAAGACCTTAGGGTTGAGTGCTCAGAATCCAGCTCCCCCATGTTTTGGTTCCTCTCTGGAACACTCCTTGAAATATTACTATAGGGTCAGGTTTTGTGAGATAAGAGACAAAAGTCACTAAAGTCCTGGATCTCTGGGGGAAAAACATGTTTTATGCAATGGCAATGCAAAAATGCAAAATGAAAACGATTTCCTCTTTTGCTTAAATGAAAAATGAGCAGAACAGAATTGAAGCAAATGGTACAAAAAATGGCTGACTTCACTGTCTTCAGGAACACGGCTTTGATAAAAGAGTTGAAGAAATGTGCTGTGGAACTGGAATATGTACAGCATGTATCCCATCTTTTTTTTTGAGGTAGGACTATAATACTGACAAGCAGACACTGAACAATGGATGTTTATAGCATGTCTATGAAAATAATTACTTTCAGCAGACAGACATGGTGGAGCAGTAATCTGCAATCCCCCATTTATGGCAGCCCTACTGCAGTTGGTGTCCTGTAGCCATGGGAAGTGTGACCCAGAGCACCAACCTCTGCAGGACTGTGGCCACAGCTGCCCTCACTCTGGATCCTTTTCTTCTGGTCATTGAGAAGGGAAATGTTGTACTGTTTGGCTACAGCCTGCTCACTGCTGACAAGCTAATCTCCCGTGGTAGACTGCCTCTCCCTCTAACAAACATGCTCAGGCTGTTCTTTCTGTCAGCTGAGCAAATCCTGCAGAGCTTGTATGTTCTGTATTTTGAACTCTGATATTAACGATTTTCTTCACTTAGGCTGTGGTGGAGCTGAGGGAATGTCAGTTCTTTATTCATTCTTATTCTACTAGTAATCTTCACAAACTCCAGAGTCCTTTCTTGTTTTTATTAAAAACTGAATGCAGAAAAACAGATTTATATAATCCTCCAAAATTCATATAAGGAAATTAAATTGACACAATACCCTACATTCTGGTGGAAAAATCTAATCTTAAGGGCGGTCCAAGACAATCCCTTTCATTCCCACAAATGCATGAAATGAATAACATCACTTCTTTCCCCTGCACAGTCTGGCTGTGTGGTTCTTCCATCACTGTGCAAAGCCCCTGCAGGAAGCAGCAAGCTGTCAGGATCCTTTCTCATTGAGCTAATGGCATCTGACTCGTATCAGATGAAAACAGAGGATCCTTACACAGATGCACCATGGCAATGCCACTGAAAGCACGATAGGCAGATATTTATGCTCCCAGGCAATGACAGACTCAGGGGGTTGCAGCAGAGGATTAAAAGAATAAATAAATTATTTCAATTTTTTTTTTAAATCTAGTAATCAAAAATGTTTAGTACAATTATCTCTCATCTGGGTCTTTGGCTCAAGGCTCTGTCAAATATGGATATGTTCTTGGTTCTGTCAGATGACTTAAGCAAGTGGAAGAGTTTTGTCTGTTTGCTGGAACTTGCCCTCTATGCAAAAACACAAATATATTTGCAGATCATGATATAAAAAACTATTACCCTGAAAAATAGTCTGCCTGGGCAACAAGAATTGATACCTCGTCATTATTCATTATTCAAGTTCACATTTTGTCACAGAAGTTTATACTTCCAATATAGGAACCTGCTACAGAGCCAGGAAGACATGAGGCTGGTACGTCTGAATAATTAATTCTGTTTTTCACTTGTTCAAATTTTGAGATGTCAGAATAAGATGTGAAATAGTCTTTCGCTTATTTCAGCTATTAGCTTTTATTATGGCCCAGCATTTTCTCCAGCTGAAAATCTAGCATTTAATGGGGAGATCAGTTGACAGTGAATGACAAGTCCTTGCACGTTCACTGTCGTGTTCCCCTGTCAGGGTTAATATCCACCTCTCTTATATTGATTTCTAAAAATTAGGTGGGATTGAGCTAGTAGAGTAGGGGATTGGGGTTTTTTTTCCTGCAGAATTGGATATTCTTGTTTAAAAAGTCCTTCTATTTACTGCTTTAGCCTATTTTCTGAGTTTGAATTAACAAAAATCTCTTCATGACAAATTTTAAATTTACAGTCTGAGAGAATAATTGTATGCATACCATATACAATGTGTTCAAATGTAGTCAAATAATTTTTTTGTGTTCTACGCTTTAAAAAACTGAAACAACAACCTTGGCTAACAGAGCATTTGATTTCCATATTTTTCCATAACTTTCAACTGTTTTAAGTTAGAGACAGTAAATTTCCCTTGCTAATAACTGTGTCTTGTCATGTTTGAGCATACATTGTATCTGTCTGTGGAAGAAAGGTACTTAGGTACAAGATTTGTAGGGGAGGAATACTAACAACTTACAAAATGCAGTGAACCACTGATGTAAAATCCTCTTATTGTGTAATAAATGGTGAAAAGGCTTAGATAACTACCTTCACAGTCAGCTTCAGTTTGTGAGATTTATTTATGTTTTTTTTTGCTGTGCAGGCTAGGAAAAATCTCCTGCCTGATGAATGCAAATGGTCAGGATTAAGGGTTCTGGGGCAGGAAGGACAGGAGGAAATGGTGAATTACTGTCGTATGCAGAGGTTTGGGCTGGTGCCAAGTGCTGTGCAGGTGCGAGATTACGATGCAGTTCCTTATTTTTTCAGCAAGCCCTTGCGCTCATGACTGTATTTTGCTATGCAGGTTTCCTCCTTCAGGGGCTCAGCTACGTTCTTAGATGAAATACCTCCCTGACAGAATTCAAATTCATTATGGGAAATAGAAGAATTTTATATAAAACTTCTCCTGTCATTTAACGAAACAGTAGATTCTCAGAGGTTGCCACACCACAGGATGCTTTGTATGTCTTACTCATCTAATTGGGTATCTGCAAGTGAATTGTCCTGACATCTCCACCATATAAACCTACTTGTTCTTAAGGCAATGAGTTTAGGGTTAATTAAACATCCTGGTGATATTTTGTTAGCACTATTCTTTATATATATACACTTATTTATAGCACTAAACTATATATTTTTTGTTAGAAATATACTTTATATACTTTATATTACCAACATTACTTGAACAGGGAATTTTTATGTGTTTCCTTCCTATTTTATAGTGTTATGACCACCATTAAAATTGTCATTCACATTCTTGTACCAAAATGTTTGTGAATTTCAACTGAGAATACAAATTCTATAATTCTATTGGTCAAGGAGAGAAGTCGGGACTTGAAAAAGCTACCCCATGACAACAAAACACACATAAACACTTTTTCTACAAAATCCACAGCACAAGCCCTCAGATTTTGGTAAATGGACATTCTGTAGACTTAAGGCTTCTCTGTTGCAACAGCTCTGTCACCACGTCCATAACTACTATTGCAAGTACAAAGTTGTGCAAGCCCAAATGCCTTAGTTCAAAAGTCAGGTTAAATTCAAGCTTTTTAGATAGTAAAAAAACACTGGAGCAAAGATAGTGCTTTGAGAAACAGATAAATCATTTGAATCCTAATTACAAAAATTATTCAGAGGCAGGTCTGAAATGCACTTAGGTATTGAAAAGTTCAGGTTCACAACTGCAAAAGAGTCATTTAATCACCAGCAATTACCTGTCCTGACATAAGGATGAAAATTCCCTGTACTGTGCTTGGAGAGAGTTAAATACTCAACATTTATGAAAGAACCACACACTATCCAATTCATTGGAAGGGGAAATATACAAACTACCATTGAAGAGAAGGGGGTACTCACAATATCCAGTATTTTGAATATAGTGTGCAGACTGAATGATTTAAGTCCTATCATGTTGTAGAAAATATTATGAAGATGATACATGGGCAAATTGTATCTTGAGCACACTAACTATATCAACATTTTTTCTAAAGAGTAGATCTGAAGCTCAGAATTTATATTTGATTAAAGATCATTCAATAGCTCTGACTCTTTCACAAACTAACTTAAACAATTTCTGGCCATGGCCTTGAGCCTTGAGAAGATTTTTTTTTTTTGCAGACCTGAGTATGTTAGAAACTCATTCCCTCCTTCTTGCAATGAATGTATGCTATACATTCCTGTGAGGCCCATTCATTACCAAACAAATACAAATGCTAATTGAAGGAAGTAACATTTTCCATAATGTGTGTGATATTCAAACACCCACCAGAACCCTCCTGCTATGCTCCATCTAAAATACGAAAAATATTTGGTAGTTAGCTAATCCAGTTCATCCATTTTCCCAAAGCTTTATTTAATTCCTTCTGACTGCACATAATTAAAGGATCTAGATTCTTTGTTTTTGTCCTAACAAGACTGGTAAAGGTGCCCCTTATTATATATGTACTAACTGTACAATATTTCCATTCCTACCTTCTCTACTTGAAATACACTCTTTGTTTTTACATAGAGCCAGAAGTGTTCCCAGGTGACAATGGAACATCCCTTCCCATTGGCTTTTGTGGGAGCTGGGAATAAAGCAGACCACCCAGAATAAGAATTTTGAAGAAAAAGCTCTCTTCACTTGAAGAAAATCTTATTACAGGCTCCTTTCCAAGTAGGAAGTGACCTTTAAAATTAATCTTTAGCAAACCACTCACGCATCACTAACTTAAACAAACATTATAGTCTTAGCTAAACCAGGGAGTATATTTCCTTCCTGCTGATTTGTTCCCAATTACTGTTGTAACAGAGGGAAGTAGAAGATCCTCAAAGGAAGTAAGCAACAGATGCAAGATGTTTGGAAAGTTATTATAATTTGTGTAAACATTATCCTGAAATAAATCAAGCATTAGTCAAATTAGGGACATCAATCATATTCATAACCAATATTTTTGTTCAGCAAAACTGATCTGTGTCACAACATGGATGCTTTTCCAAAACAAAAGATGGGATCTTATAAAGTCCTGAAGTCCTTTTGCTTGCTCTGAGTTCAGTAAAAGTTGAGAAATGCCCTGAGAAGGATGCCATCCATCATGCAGACCGTGACCTCTCCAAGCTGCCCAGAGTGAGATTCATATTCATAAATGATCTTTCATTTACACAAAAAAATTGCAGTTCTTTTTCTGTTCAGTAATATGCAAAATTTTTAAAAACAAGGTCATTTTAGGCAAAAATTATTAACTTTCTCCAAAAATTTAAAATTGGTTGAAAATTTGTGGAAGCAAATGGAAACATGACAAAATATTTTCAGTACCTAAGAAATATTTCTGTGGGATGCATGCAAAGTGATTAGGAAAGGCTTTTGTAGTCAGTAGACTGAAACTCACTATGAATCCCTCAGATGTCCCCTGGGATGTTTTTTTTTCCAGAGTGCTGAGGGAAATAAAACAAGACTAATAACAGCATTTTTTTAATACAGTATTACCCACCATGAACATTTCTAGATTCACACATGAATTTGTCTGAGACTCTAAACTGTCAGAAAACTGCAGATTGACATGCTATATTCAGATCACCCCTTCAGCATTGGCACAACTATGATCCTGTATTTGCTACAAAGCTAAAACAGCCTTTACTAAAATACAGGTCCTACACCAAGCCCCACCTGTACATGGAAAATTTTAATGCACATATATATAAATAAATATATATCTATACTAGTAAATCAAACAGATCCAGGCCCATTCTCTAATCAACAGTCACAGAACAGTTCTTGTTGAAACTATTAAATTCCTTTCCTTTGAAAAAGCAGGATAAATGGAAAATACCTTTTAGGTTGGCCCTGATTTGGGATGCTGGAATGCTTGGGATAAGACTAGTTGTGTGCCAGGAGGCAAGGGCAGACCTCATAGCTGAATAGAAAGTATACTCCCAGACACTGATCTACCAAGTTAAAGCTTTTACAACCAAACCCCATTTTGTATAATGCCAGTTTTAAATCTGAAGTGTATCATGAAATATTATGCAATTAATAACAAACCTAGAAGGCCCATTGCTTTTGTTGAGAACAGTGGCAGAGTTGATCCTTTGACTGTAGTGCTGAACCAAATTTCTTCCTTGCTATTCCCTTTCTGTTTCTCATTTTATTTATTTGGTTGGTTTTTTAAAATCTAGTCAGGATTTCTACCCCTTTTTTTTGACCACTTTACCAAAGCAAAAAGCAATCACAAAGCACAGTGTGTGCCTGTGTATGAGAGTACACCCATATGTGTTAGACAAACATTAAGTCCTTGGTAATGCAATAGAAACAGGCGACTGAGGAAAACAAGTCAATCCTGTGAGCCTGAGTAGAGGCTGCTTCAGGAATTACTGTGTTATTAAATGCCAATTAAAGCAAAAGGAAAAATCTGCCCTTCTAATTCCCAATTGAACAGAAAGCCTGGAGTGAGAATATCACAGAAATCTGAGAACTGTTAGTTTGGGTACTAGTAGGGTGCTTGCCTTGGCTATCAAATCCTGTTTTACAGTGTACAGTGGTGAAGCCACAGCATTGCTTATCTATGCTGACCTCTGCACATGAGGACACTGCAGTTTATCACTTGACTGAAGATGTTACCACCATAGTCCAAGAGATAGGTGTCAATTCTCTATATGTCACTAGGTCAAAGTATTCTGGATCATGTGTAACCAAACACTGAAAAGCCACAAAATCATAACGATTTGCAGCTGCTTAGAGCAGCTGCAAAATAAGGAAGAGGTCCCAGTCTGGTGAGTCAGATTGTCACACTGAGATACCTGCCACCACTACTGACACTTTTGGGTAAATGGTTCAGAAAAAAAAAGGTTGGGAAACTCATGACCTTTCCTACTTTGTGTGAGTTAGGGAACATATGGCATGCAGAATACATGGGAGAACTATGGGAGAGTCTAGGTAGCAAAAACTGAAGTGTTCCTCTCCATCTTGTTTACCACTATAAAAGACCTCAGGTCTTCTTTCATTCCAGATCTGAAGTTCCCGCAAATGCAGATGAATATATGCTTTGTCAAACAAAATAATTAGAATTTAAATAGCATCTTTGTTATATGCGGTTTTTTTTCTTTTCATCAGTCTGAACATATTTGCATGTGACACAAAATTTTATTCTCCTGTCTAAATCAGAACCCTTGAAGCAAAGCATGAATTCAGATTTTTCTGAAGCTGTTGTTGCTGCTAATTGACCTGTTGCCCAGGTGAGATGAATGACTTCCCTTTACAACTATCCAAGCCAGATAGGACCACAGGACATTTGACATAACTTGCTATCATGAAATTTCAAATTTCTATACATATAAAGTAAACAAAAGGGCAAATAGCCAAATTACCTTGGGAAACAGCCCTTCCTTTGGGAAAAGGCCATGGCTGACCTTGCCAAACCACCCAGTTGTTACACCTGTACTGAACAAGCCAAGTGCTGAGTTTCCATGCAGGATCTGAGCAGCCTAGTTAACAAACTGTCAGCAAACTGTCAACAGCTGCTTTCTACGGTAGGTAGTTTTCAATTGTGAGGCTTCTGCTACTTTTGTAGGTGACCCTATCCCATCCACAGCTTATGAAATAGGACAGAGATTCTCCTGGAAATTTCTGCAACTTTTGGCACTTCTACCTCCCATCTTCATAACTTCTTGATGGGAGATGTCATGAACTACATTGTCCTACAAATTTCAGTCTTCTCATCCCTGGTATTCATTATATTTGCAAAACTCTTGAATAAATCACTAAGGTCACAGAAAGTCTCTACTTTTGTTTCTAAGAACACCTTGGCAGTGACCCAAAAACTATCCTGAAAATGTCTCTCTCCTTTATTTAAAATGTGAGCAGTAGAACACCTTGGCAGTGGCCCAAAAACTATCCTGAAAATGTCTCTCTCCTTTATTTAAAATGTGAGAAGTACCAATACTTTTCAGCTATATTCACCAGGTGAGAGGTGTATGGCTGTCATGGCTATCCCTAGAGAAACCCTGATAAAAGGCAAGAACAAATGGGGAAGTCAGCTAAAGGCTTTTTCTTCTTTTATGATACCTGTTACTATCAGGAGTTGCTGAAATCAGATAATTAAGTAGGGCCACAACTTTCAAATACTCTTTATCCACCATTACTAGATATCTATACATCATCTGCAGAAGTACCTACTTGCTTCTATATACCCTGTTCTTATCGAACCCTTTTCTCTGTCCAAGAAAAGAAGCACTTGTGATTTAAATATCCTACATGTAAGTTTTGCAAAGAGGCCAGATATCTGTAAAGACCTTCAGTTGATAATGGAGGTGATAGCACATCCACTTTACTATAACTGGAATGGAATTGTGATTAAATTTATACACAGATTAGATTCTATTTGATTTATGTTCATTTAACATCAGTAAAAGCTCATGTCCTATTAAAGTGGTCTCTGGTGGCAGTTTTTTCCTTTCTTACACATATTAACTTTGTTTCAGTCTTAACTTTGCAACAAAATCAACACTTTTTAAAGGAAACTTCAAAAGAATATTTTTTTCAATTAGAAAAACTCTATTAACCTAACCTTGTTTACCCATACAATAAATGACATTTTATAGGCTGATTCTGAAATAATAGGGAAAAAAACCCCTCAATTATACAATTCAGTATATTTTGGAAGTGCAAAAACTTTTTTTTCATACATAGTTACACTTTAACAAAGATGCTTTCCTTCCTTTAGCATTATAAAGACATGGATTGTCAGGACTGAAAATGTCCAGATACAGGAGAGATGTATCCCCAGCATGTGATTAGGGATCTCCTCTCTGTGAGGCAGGTAAAAATAATATAAAAAACAGTGATAAAACAGACCTTATCACAATCAGAACAAATAATTCAGTTTGACTTATTCTTCCTTTGTTTTATGTGTAAAAACCAGTATAAAGCACTTTGAAACTTTTGCAGCAGAGTTATTCCTATATAAAATACTTTGAACTTTTTAAAATAATGTGATATAAAATTGCACTGTACATCTGTATTGCAATATAAATACTGAGAACTTTTAAAAATACACTGAACTTCTGAACAAATTAGATCTGGGCTTTACTGAGACCAGTGCTAAAATACAGTAATGACATTTAAAGAAAGAGATCAAAAATTCATTAGTGTAAATACATGTACTCGTATTACCTTAAGACAAATCCTGCTAATACACAAATTTCGGCTGGAAATATAGTGAATTTATATTTTCATTTGATTTTGGCCAGTGCTTTTCTTGCAAAAGATTGCTACCTTAGGGATCAAATTAAAACAGAGATTTCTTGTAATTTCCACTAGTTTGCCTTTGGGTTTGATTGGTGCAATGTGCTCTAAGATGACCCTTCTTGAGCAGGGAGGTTTGACAGGATGACCCACTGTGGTCCCTTCCAACCTGACCCATTCTGAGTTTCTGTGATTTTCTGATGGGAGCATATTTTTATCTAATATACAATTTTGTGCTTTGTGAGCCTAAAACTTTTCCAAATGCTGTTTGAATTGTAGAATGAAAATTGTCAAATTTGGTCTCCCAAAGAGAGATGGAAAAATTAACTAAATAAAAGTTTTTACTCACAAATGCATGATTCACTTCCTTAATTGGAGATTATATAAGGAAATACAAATCCTAACATCAAGTCTTCGTCCTTCAAGAGAAGTACTTCTGACATCCAAAACTTAAAACTGAGCTTCCAAATTCTACCTAACATGATGAAGATGGAGGGAGACTTCAGAGAGCAACTCCTTCCCTACAGTTCAGATACAGATTTCTTTTTTTAGATGCACCATTCTACAGAGGTGACTGTTTCTTGGTGTTGGCTCCAGGAAGCAGCTAGGTGGCCACCTGAGACAAAATAACTCACTTTGAGGTATCTGTAAAGAATGATCCCATACTGAGAAAATTTCAAGTACAAAAAGTATTTGGGCTTTCACCAACACATTCACTACAATATCTGCTTTACAGAAACTGTGTTGAAAAAGGATTGCCTGCATATTTTAACCTCCTTGTATAGGTTTTAAAATATTGATTTGTCAGAAAAAGAAGAAACTTTTGTTCACCAAAACAGAACAGTCAATTTATTTTTCCTTTTTTTATGTAATTTATTTCAACCATGTGCATTTTTTAATGCTAGTTTACATACTAAACATATTGCATATAGGTTTTTTTAGAAGTATGAGACCAACATCATTTTAAAAGTATGCAAATCAAACTAACTGAAATGTGTGCTTTATTAGTATTCAGAATGCACACTACTACTCATGCAGCAAGATAAAAATTTAGACCTCTTCCTTTTTTTCTCTCTGGTTCTTAGAAAATTTCAACCAATATGTTTACTGAAATGGTACTGAATTATACCACTTCATTAGCGCTTTCCTAAGTTCATCTGACTCTTACTTCTGGTCTCTATTTGATAATTTAAGCTTCATGCCAGTCGTAAGGTTAAGCAATTTCCTCTCTTAAGGCACAATTTGTTCCTACTTTCGACAGTTTTTACTAAAAGAAAACCAAATCCTGAACCTTTTTCTTATTCTGCTTGAAGTAATGTTTGTGACTTTGAACCTTTTCCTTTAACAGAGTATTTCTTTATGAATCCCAGAATTTTGCTGTCAGCTTTCTCATGCGTAGAGATCATGCTCTCTGCCAATGCATTTACGCCACTCTCCCTGCACAGACTAAACTAATGAAACATTATTCTACCTGTTATTGTGGTTTCTCCCTACCTTATTGATTTAATCCATTCTTTTTGGCCTCAAGAGGGGGACAGTATAACAGTGTGAGATATGTCATAGTCTTGAAGAATAAAACCATGAGAGCAAAACCAGGAATGGCATTGTTTCCTGATCTGTGCTGAAATACTAACTCGTTTGTTCTGAGCAACCCTCTCTTAAGATTACTTCCCTGTCTTCATTTTTCCATATGTCAGCTAAGGATAATGTATTTTGTCACAATGAAAATTTGGATAATTAAGGGTTTTAATTCAATCCTTATGGAATAATTTTTCTTGCATTTCTAGAAATCAGGGAGTCAATAGCCTCAGGTTTCAAATATCCCAAACAGTTATTTTTTGAACTCTAGCAAAATAGCAACATCATCAGAACAGTTGGATGAAATGACTCTTAATTCACCATATGAACCAAAATTAAATGCTTCAGTTAAATAAAATATTTTGATCTGGATATTTTTTCTTTATACTTCCTTTTCTTTTGTAAAGAAGCACTCAGATAAAACTGGAAATGCTACTTTGAAAATAAAAGCTAACATATTTTTTGTATGCTGAAATACATCTCTTAGTATATGTGTCATTCCCATTTGGTGTATAGACTCTGATTTTCCTAATCTGCAGTTTAAAACTAGCAGTATGTAATAAGAAAATTTGTAACCAGCCATGTTAATTCAAAAGGGGATTAAGAATATATTATTTCCTGGAACAATAAAGATTTGGGAAAAGTTTTCTTTTTGTTTGTGACTGAGTCACTTTTGAGTGTCTATTGTAATGCTGCCGGATTACAGTAATCCCTATTGCAGGATAGGGCAACTAAGGGCATTATGTAATTTAAGTCCAAATAGATATCATGTTATTAAGCAACATATGCAACAAATAAAACAACTGCATCGTCCTTACAAGGAACATCAAGATATCACCAGGCTGAACATTTTCCATCCACGCTTCAAGTTTCGATTGGAAGCGGGCATTGGGTTCTTGAGTGAAATGGTGTCAAATCCCCAGTGCTACCTTTCATACAGAACTGGGGCAGCATCACCCACAACTACATCTTGGTGGGGTTGGGATGTGCAGTCTCGGGGGATTGTTGGCAAGACTGGGGCAGCATCCCATGCCATATCCCCATCTCCAGCTGCCCCAGCACAGTAGCTCCTCCCAGGGTGCTGAGGGCACCCTGCATTCCCCATCAGTGTTTGACTGCACAACACCTCCCACCAAGGAGGTTAGGGTGCCTTACAAAAACCATTGTATGTCTGCAGATGGTCAGATTCAGGCTCACAGGAAGGCAGCTGCTGAAAAGATCCTATGTCGGAATGGCAAGGAGTGAGCTCATCATTATTGGATCAAGTGTATTTATTTTTGCCAGCATTTGTATGAATCATGAATTGCTTTTCTACTGTTGGAAAAAAGTGTTCAATAAGTGAAGACTGTCTCTGTTCCTTGACTCCACCCCAGCATCTAGAACATTCCCATTTTAGAAACTTTCCTGTATTTCCTGAGGTCAGGGGACCGAGTTTTTAATGATGCAAGGTAGACAGCACAGGTGAGGAAAACAGGAGGAAGATGCAAATCAATACACAACTCTCCACAGGATAGTGCTCTAATTTGCTAAACTCTTCATGGGGAGTGAGATCTGAATAGGGTTTTACTAACAGACATTTCTAAATGAGAAATCACCGTGTCAGTTTTAAATATGCAAATATTTTAATTATTTTAAGATTTGCCTTATTTCTAAATGCACTGCATTTTTAAATAGTTCTAAACAGACTTTATTTCATTCATTTTTTGAATGGCAAGATTCAGAGACAGCACAGGGCCTGGACACCGCAATATACCAGCACAGGAAAAATCAATAGCTCTGGAAAAGCCCCTAATCCCTCTGCATACTATGCAGCCAAAATCAGGCTGCTCAAGGGGGCTGGGAAAGAACCAGGTGCCATAGGGATATGGCAAAACTGGTTGTGTTTTGGAACCATGGATCTGCAGTGTCACTTCATTCCCTTCTTAAACATCTCCCTCAGAGCTGAAAAAATGCAGGCCCGTGCAGGAACAGAAGGCAGGGCTACTGTCCCTTTCATCCAGCACTGCTTTGAAGAGTCTTGTGGGCACAACATTTTGGCCAGTTCCTCATGAACCCACAAGAAAGTGTGGGTCACAGAGATAACTGCAGGGACAGGGTGTTACTGAACCCCTACACTGGGCTGCCCTAACCTAGCTCAGATAACATAGCAATAGTCTGTTATATGCAGACAAATGACAGCAGGGACATAGGTCAACTCCTATATGAGCCTGGTGGGCCAGCCACTCAGAAATGTGCCCTTGCTTTTGCTCACTTGACAGGGTCAGAGAGATTTCATCCTCTTTCCTGCACCTTTTCAAAAGGAATGCCAGGCCATAATTTCTATCCAGGCTAGTCTATAGCCTAGCTCTCATAATTAAAGCTCTTTTTTTGGAAGATGGAAACATGGACTTCTTCCTGAAGGGGAAAGTAATGGACACGGAGGTTTGTATATAAGGTGGTTCCTCTCCCTCTGTGTACTTTAAAAGTCAGTGGTCACACTGTTATGCTACAGAGCCTACTTTTATTCTTTAGTATTAGAATTAGGCATTATCTTGGACCCAGCTATTCAACTCTGTAAAAACCAAAGTACTTCTGCACAGAACAAGCTTTCTATCATCTCAGTGTTTCTAGTCACAGCTCAGCTCCATGGGTATGTAGAGACAGGCAGTTTGAGACATTTGTTGGCTTTTTTGGTATTGCACCCCCAGAGCTGTGGGCCCAGGCTCCCTGTGTGTCAGTCTCAGTGTGATACCTCCCCCAGTAGTGCTGGCAGTGCTGGAATGTGGAGCAGCCACCTGGACAGTCTCAGCAGGGCACTCGCTGGTGAGCTACCAGGATGAGTGACAAGATGTGTGAGGTTTGCACTGGTGCAGTGCTGAGCCTTGCAGCTGCAAGATCCAGGCTGCTGGTTTTCTGGTTTTTGTCCTGCATGTCACTGCTTGTGGATGCAGTAGCTGTTGGCATTGAACCGTCTCTGCTCCATGATTCACCACATAGTATAGAGGGCACCAGCGTTCCAGTGATCCTATGTTGTTGATCAGATCTTACTTCTTGGACATTGTCCTCATGGAGTCATCTCCTGTTTTTAAAAACAAGGCCAGAATACGCCAACGGCCAGCACAACACTCTGGTAATAAGTCTCTAACCACCCTGGCATGTGGAACAAGTGACAAATACCACGGACTTCAATTTTACTAACACCTGTTAACACACCCTGTGTGATTGCACTGAATTGTCCCAGCTGACTTTGGTAGGGCTATTTACTATTTGAAGCACTGGCCTTGCTTGATTTTTGCAGGAGAAGCAAGGTCATTGGCCAGAAAAACTAAGAAAACTGCCAGGGAGGAATTGCAAGAGTACAATCTTATTCAATTATGGATTAATTGTGCCAAAGTGTAATTTAAAAGGCTAGTTTCTCTCCCTGTTCAAGTCAGAATGGTTATCTGTTGACAGCAAAGTTATGTTCACAGTGACCTTTATAAAATTGTTGAGTTTTTCTGTCTTTGTGCCTATGACAATGACGAACGATTAAAGCTCTGCGGTAAAAATGTCCAAAAGTATTTCAGCCCTAGTGTCTTGCAACTCTCTTGAAAGAGATGAAATATCTGCAAAAGTAGGAAGCCTCTTCATCTGCTTATCTTAATCAGGAAACTATTTGACCAGCTGACCTGTGCCAAGATCACTGAAAAGACCAACTTCGTATCATTTCCCTGGGCTTGCTTCCCAGCCCTCGTATTTTTGTGAGGGTGCTGAGTTTTTAGCAAGATTTTAGTACATAGTGACTTTAACAGATGCACATTCAGACTTTCATAGGAGTGCATATTGTAACCAGCCTAAAAATACATGCAGAACTGTGCTGAATTTTCTCAAACAAAAGCTTTAAAATGTCATGTCATACCTTATCATATGAGAAAGTCTTCAAAAACTGAAGTAATGCAATGTCCTAATTTCTTTTTTTTTCCTTTTACTTTTTGTTTCATAAGAAAAATGTAAAATAATGCTGTTACACTGATGCACAATCCCTGTATTTCCCCTCAGTAGTCCAATTAATTTCATGTACAGTCACGGTCTGAAAAAATGAAATGAACTGGTTTACACTGATTTATTAATCCTTGTTTTCCATACCTCTTTTGCAATATCAATCCCCTTCCTTTCCCAAAGGGAGCAGAGGGCAAGACCAGAGCAAAAGGCATATATAAGAGAGACAGGGCATGATATGGAGGAAGCTGTGAAAAGAAGCAAAAGATGCAGATGGGTCTGGCCTCAGGCTCTTTTGTGAGGATTAGATTTTGATAGATCAGTAGAGTGTGTGGGGCAAACACAAGGAGTTCAGAGGTTTGATGGTATTTCTCTCTCCCTTCTTCCAGAAGATGACAATTCACAAATACCAGCAATCAAAACTGGGTTAATCAAGTGCTCTGAAAAGACAGTCAAAGGAAAGGGAAAGGAAGGACAGTATATTTAAAAGTGATAAATACGGAAGCAGCAAAAAGCTTAGAGAAGCAGAGCAGCTGAATGTCAAAGCAGGGAGATGAGGGCACATTAGGACTACTGTGATAGAAAATGAAATTTGCACACACACACAAAGAGTCAGTGAAAAAAGATATTTTAAAAAAAGTAAATGGCTCTAACATAAAGGAGATGATGATATGAGCAGCTTTCCTTTTTCTGGAAAAAGAAATCTTTGACTTGAAAAGAGCCATGAAGCAAGTAAAATAGACTAAATATGCCAATACATTTTTATAAAAATTGAAAGCATATGTGTTGTGTTAAAACATACATTTTAAAACAAAACTTAACTTATAGACATCTTTCCATTGAAAGGCAAAATTCAGGCCAGTTGGAGACTTAGCTAGTAGCAATGATTGAAAGAGATCTGCAAAATCGGGTCTGAACTTGGGAGGTTCATCCTCTGCAACACCAAAAATCCATTGCAACATTTCAGGGGAGGCAGAGCCGTGTTTCTTCCACCAGCCCTTGTAGGAACCCACAAGGGAAAACTTCAGGTCTTGTACTTTTTTTTAAAGTATTTCAGTTCTTCCCTGGGCCATATTGCACCAGCATGACATAGATGTACAGCTGTCTGACTCCCTCTGTACTGTGAGAGTGGAAATTTGGATCCACACTCACCAGTTGCCCACTGTGTTCTTATGTATGGGACTGAGAGCTAAGTTGAGTCGTAGGGAAAGCCATGGTGCAGGATCCTTTCACACCAAAAGAGACCTGGAACACTGGGCTGACACTGGCAGCACCCAGGTCGTCTGTCTGCCCCGGCAACAAAGTCAGGTCACTGTTACTACACAGAAAAGAGCTTTGGGTCCGACTGAGAAGGGTGCTGATGTTGCCTGCTATGAGACAGATGGGAACTGTAGCCCTTGGACATGAATATGCCTCCAATAAGCAATGTGAATATACAGAGTCAAATTACCCTTAGTGCTTTGCAGACCCATGGGGCTCAGAAAATCTAGTCACATTCAATCACTTTCAGGAGTCAGCAGACACAGCTGCACATCTCAAGACAAGAGACTTTAATGCATTTTCCACAGACACAGGGGAGAGGAGGGAGAAGGGGCTGTTTTGTCTGAAAATCCTTGTCTCAGGTGATACTTTTAAAATGTGCCTCCGACGTACAAGACTGCCCCTAGCACTGCTGCGGGGCTGCAGAGAGGTGATTTGTACTGGGAAGTTCCAATCTAAATGCACTCCTTTATGAGCAAATGAAACTTAATGAAAGTGCCAATTAAGAAATTTATAGCCTTATAAAAACCTGGCCAATACCAAACTTAAATCTTACACAGACACACTAGAGTGCATACATTAAAATATTAATGTGCCACTGTTCAGCTCCTTTTGCTCCTTGCTCCATTTAAATCTTCCTCCTGAACCAATCTTAATGTGTCCTCACTCGGCCTAAGATAAAGTATTATTCAGGCTCAGCATTGGCCCACGTTATGTCTAGTCTTTAAGTTTCCACTGGTTTCTGACCCAAGGCATTATGTGTCTCCATCTCACTGTTACTTACTTCAATATTTATGGCATCCAAAGCTGGATGTCTCAAAGTTGCTTAATGTTCAATTCCACTCCCATAAAAATTGGAGCCCCTCCTTTGGCAAATGGGGCAGCTTGTCTATTGCTCCTCCCACCTTTCCACTCAAATGGTGAGCGCTGCTTTGCTACCGAGGAAGTCAGTTGTTTTAATGCTCAATGAAACTTCTGATTCAGTGCTGCATGGGGTGCTTAAAATGCTTTTATATTTCTTTACCATTTGAGAAAGAGCACCAGAATAAAATGGGTTCCTCCCTGCTGACTCTTGCTAATGTTGCCAATTTATCACTTCACCAAGTGACTCACAGACCAATTTCTAGGCACTGTCACTCGGCCCCTCGGTGGGGAGGTAAGAGGCTCCTGCTACAGCAGCATTCACAAACAAGTTTATCACTTATTTGGGAAACTGTTTTTGCTTCATTCACTTTGTGAGCTTTCTTTTCATTTAGTGATTTGGCTCACCTATAACACCACCTCTTATTCCTCATATTGGTTTCTATTCCCCATTCCTAAGCAGAAAACTAAGAGACAGCGCTTCCAGCATCAGCTGCAGCTATCATAGGTCTGATATGCATATGACAGATCCTTGTCCTTTATGTCCCTCAAAGCATTTAAACATCCTGGCTATTGTTTTCTATTGCACAATTATCCCTCTTCCTTTAGTGAAAGTGGCTAACTAGTATTTACACTACAGAAAGTGCTGCATATGAGCAATAGCATATTATTGTATTCAACTATTAGTTACTATTATAAAAATGGTATGATATCTAGATTTGGCTTGCACTTTCAAGTTCTTCAGCATACTGCTCATTTTGCCCTACTTTTTGGTCCTTCGGCAAAACTGCTATCATGAGAAAGGATTTATTAATGAACTAGTAAACAACTGTTTATCCATAAAGTATTTTGTCTCGGGATTTTTAAATGTCATTTTGCAAGTTCTTCAGCCTGTACCTCAAAGACCTGAAAGTTTTGTATCCTGCCAGAATGGGCTGCCCAGGTGAACATATGTGAGGCTGGGGCAGTGTGGCACCACTGTCTCAAAATAGGTCCTCTCCTACAGCTGAATCTCGGCCCCAGAGCAAACAGAGCAAATTCAGATGATGCTCAGAACAAAATTATTTTCCTCTGGAGGGAGCAGATAAAATTTGGGGCAGGTGGAAATTATCAAGGGAATTAAGCATGGGGCTGTCCTTAAAACCAGAACTTGAAAAATTCATGTTTTGAACTCACAAATCACAGAGGATAAACTTTATAGAAGTATATCACTCATTGTTACATACTGAGTCACTGAGAAAAAAAAGAGCTAAACGAACATGATTCACCTGAGTAAGAAAGGCAGGAAAAGGATGGATTTATAAGCAATCAGTACAGTCTGCTCTGTATTTGGGGTTGCTGAAAAAGATTTCATATTTCATAACTGTATGTGAAAAAGGTAAAATTCTCTAAAGGCGCATTTATAGAGATTGAAAAATGGTGTCACTTTCCTCACTGCTTATTGCCAGTCACATCTGAACATTTTATTCCTAGCAAGTGCTGCCCCAAACCCTCACTCCATTCCTGTCCCTACTCTTTACCATTATCAGAAATATCAAAAGAAAATTTTCAGTAATAGTGGAGCAACAGCCAGCTCTCCTCCTGCAGTCACTGAATAGGATTGCTGAGACCATGCCTCCAGCTGATTTCCACAAAATTAACCATATTGCAAATCAGGTACAGAGGTTTCATTACTTTCCTTCTCAGCCTTTTTTTACTGCCTTCATGTAAATGGTCATTTTCACAACAGGTATGGAAGATTTAGATCACAAGTAGGAAACACTGCCCTATTACCATGGTGAAATGGCACTCAATTAGTGCACTATGTGGGAGAAAAAAAAGGCAAGAAACCTGTGTTCCAGAACAGCAGCTTTGCAAAGCAGATTCTGGGAAATTTAAACAGCTGCTTTTTTCTTGGTATTTTAACTTTATGTTCAAATTTCATCCAGGTAGTGGGAGAAACAACTAAACCAAAAAAGCAAGCAGAATTTTTGAAACATGATCTAAACTAAAATAGCAGCAGTTTCAGAAGCACAGACTGAAGATTAGAATCAATGCAAGAAATAAACAGATCAGTCTCTGTGTTTTTTCTTTTTGCTCTTTTAGGTTGCTGCTCTTCCCCTATGCACAGGTCTTCACGTTAACTGCACAATAGGGGCTACACACAGCATTCCCAACATTTTTTGAGCACCAGCCACAGCTTTTGTCATTTCACAGATCATTACAAATTCAATAGAGTGACTGTACAGAGACAAATGTCCACATCCCATTCCACTCTATACATGTAAGTTAGTTACATTGTTTTTTTGCCTGAGCTGAGGGATGCATAGATCAGAGGGACCCATTGCTTACTGTTGTTTAATTGGCAATCAGTGTTGATTTCTTTGAAAGTGAGTAGCAGTATCTTTCCCCCATTAGTTCACATTAAAGAAACTTAATTAAATCTTCCAATAACAAAAGCTATTATTATAAAAATGCTTTGCATTATTTTCTAGCTAGTAGATTTTAGCTATGGTTCTCCTCTTTTTTACTAGAAATTTCACATTTTCTTTAATATGAAACTAGGTCTCAAAATTAGGCATAAAGTGGGCAGAATCAAGCATATTTAAAATTTTTGATGTGAATACAATGAATTGCTTTAAGAAGCCATCATATGAACATGGAAAGCAGCTTGGAAAATAAGGACTCTGAACTCAAAATTTAACCATTTCTTACAGAATCTCCTCAGTGCTCTGTAGTTCAGAGTGAAACAAAAGAGAACAAAATAAAAATATTGTCTTAATTTCTGAAAGATGTTAAAATTTTTATAATCTATGAGAGTTCATGGGACCCAGTAGACAAAAATGCCTTGCGATAATTTTACTAAAATTAGTTAAGAACATATGGCAACAACTTGCAAAGTACTGATATAATTTTGACACACAAGTTTAGAGTGAACTGGGAGCAATTTTATCAGATAATGGCATTAGTATTCAATAGTGCTCTTAAGATGACAACACACACTGTTTAAAAATAATTGCTGGGGAATCATTAAACATTTCTTTTAGCTTTTCTAGAGATTCATAAACTGAAGCAAAAGATGCCACCTACAACACCATTACTTTTCCTAGATGAAAATACTTGAGTTCTATTGGAATGCACTAGGCTCATCTTGATATAGAAGACATGTGAAGATGACACCACTGAAGGGAAAGTGGGGATACATTTTAGTGCTGAAATAGTATCATAAACCTGGTGATTTTCCCCATTATGTTATACGAATGCAAACTCTTGAATTTAAAGCTGATGCTATTTGCTTTTTAAAGAACAATTCTGTTTCTGTGTCATTTACAGTTCCATTAAGGCATATTAGGGCAGTAAAATAAACTGTTTTTGAAATCCTAGTCAAAGGCCATGGTATTTAGTGCCTGTATCAAGAACCATCCAGTGATTTTTTGTGTCTGGTAGTTAAGGTCTACTGCTTATTTATATGGTACATTGCCACCAGATACAGAAATGCAGAATCTCTCTTAACACAGGAATCCTGCAGATTATTTATACAGCAGCTAAACAGTATTCCAGATTCTTAGTTAAACTAAATCAGTTAAGCCCCATCAGGCGCAGTGAAGACACAATGATTTGTGTCAGATCAGAATTGAGCTTTTCTCAACCTCTTTCTTTTTAAGGAAAAAAAAGACCCAAACTAATCTCCAGCTGTGCATCATAGCAGGAGCAGGTTGTCTCCAATTGTCCAGACTGAGGCCAAGCTGGGTGTTTATAAAGGCTCCTGTATGTCGCAGGGCTTTAATTTCTGAGGAAACCAGGGCACTTGGGACTGGTGTGTATTCCAGTCTGATGCCAGCATGGAGTTAGGAGACGGCCAAGGTGCATACTGGAGAGCTCACTTGGGAGTCCAGACAGAGCAACTGCTGGCAGCACAGTGGTTTAGCACACTTACTCATGTCATTATACGCTCTTCTCTCCTTTCCCCAGCAGCTTCACAGTGTATGGGATCTCATGGATTATTTCCACTGAGAGGCAGGTAGCAACATTTTCTGTGATGCAGCCCTGCTCATCCATGATACAAAACCCTGCTTCTCAGTGTAAACATCAAATGGCTAAGAACATAAATAAATTTAACTTATTCTTTTTCATGAGAATGGATGTGCTGTGAGACAATGAGGTGGCTGGCAGTCATCACTGCCCTTACAGAAGTCTCCTGCTGCACACTCTGTGGCAGGTCCAAGGACCCAGTCTATGCCCACATGAGAGATGGTGGATTAATAACTCAGAAATCTGCAGCATGTGGGAGTACCAAGGGCTTCTGCTGAGCCTGCTTTCCAGGGAGAACGTGGCCCATGGGCTTTCATAAGGGGTCTTCAGGGTCTGTATTTGGGAGGAGTAGTCATTTAGAAGACTGTGTGTCTAGTGGGAGAGCAACCTTGCAACTGATGACATAAAAGTTGCTTCTTGTCCTGGATGCTAAGTCTGGGTTAAGAAGGGTTTTTAAGCCAGGGGCAAGTCACAAGAAGAGGGTGGGCAGGAAGTCAGGTGTCAAAGGCTAGCCTTTAGATACAGAAGGTGAAGGTGGCCACAGAGGTATAAAGGGAGGTCTCTATTTCACAGCAAGATTTAAGGTTCTGCAAAAGGCATTTCATTCACTTTGAATGGTCAAATAAGTAATGGACTGTATGCTTTTCAGGAGCCTGGCCATAAAGGAAGCTTTCTCTACATGATGCTAATGTGTGGAAAAGAGGTTGCACCACAGATTTATGGTAATAAGGCTGGAATCAGTGTACCTTTAAATAGCACTTACAGCAACACTGCCACCACATCATGACTGGAGACTGGGGCAAGCTCTCGTATTCAGTGAACCCAGATTTACTAATACAGGAAGAAGAAAAAGAGGAAGTGTAGTATTAGGTAAGAGTAAGACATAGGAGAATTCAGTACAAAGATATATATGCCAGCTCAATCAGAGTTTTTCTTTTCTGTTGTGACTTCTTTTCTATTTGTCATCATATGCCTAGAAACCTTACTGTCTGCAGAAAAAAGATTTAAAAATATCTATCCACCCAGTGCAAGAAAAATCTGCATTTTGTTCTCTCAATAATCTTATAATCATTCTAGATGGATGAATAATCAATCTAAGAAAACTCATAAACTGTCTTCTTATTAAAAAACCCCATCCTTTTTTAACATGCTTATATCATTCAAATTCTTACATGGATTAATTCTTCTTAATAAGTTTATGACATGAAAATCTTACTGAATTAAGGAATTAAGATAAGTAGTATGACTGACTTTTAAATAAATATGCATATTAGAAAATAAAAAAGTAAATATTTCTTCCCAACTGCACTAGACAAACATCTAATTTACTAGAAGATTCTCTAACTGTAAACACCAGTACATTAGTAATTTTTTTTTCTTTTAATGAATGGTTTTGCAAAGAGCAAACTGCTGTTTATTTATTTAAATTAGGAGAATAGGTCTTTTGTACATAATATGCCAAAGTTAAATGGAAGACCAGAGAATATTTTCACTGGCACGAATAAGCAAGTGTAGAATTTCCAAGGCATTTATTACAGAAATATGACTAACCAACAGTGACATAAGCAACATCATAGAGTAGTGTCCAAATTATTTATTTTTATTTCCAGAGAAATGTTTGCAAACTACTATCTCCCCTTTATTTGTATTTGGTGAAGGTTCAAAGGGTTAGAAAAAACTTCAGTCCTTTTCAGTGAACAATTTTCCATTCACAAAAATCTGGTAAGGAGCATACAGAGAAAATGGGTTGAACTTAGGGGTGGTTTTTGATACAATTATTTATTTAGAAGTAGAAAGGAGCCTACACCAAAGCTTTCCTTTTTGCTTTTCACAGTTTTGAGGTTTGATAGTTCCTGGGAGAAGGAGGGTACAGATCAGAATTTGAGTTATGGCATAATCTTCCTGAACAAAAAAACCAAAGAAACAACCTTATAAAATTTTCATTCATTATTTCACTTGCTCCTGGTGTGTCTAATAGGGATGTGTGTAGAACTCATTGTTCGAAGTGCTGGTGAAATACATTACTGTTAAAGCTCCAACAGTTCCAAGCGCATGATACCTCACGTGGTTCATTCCACTATGCTGAAGCCTTTACAAAGAGCCCATATGTGTGCTGACCTGCCAAGCCAGTAGAAAGTCATGCAAGCTAATTTTATGGGAAGCTTTCATATTTCCTCTTGTTTGTCTAGGTTTTTTTAATTTTCCTGGAAGAAAAACCCTGATCATACATTTTCTTTTCTTCCTGTACTAGTGACAATTGGGGGTTATGTACCTCTATGACCAAACATTCAGCTCTGTAAAGACAGTCTGGACTACAGAAGAAAATATACTACATTGTCTGAAATTTCAGAAATTTCATTTTCAGAATGTGAGTTTCTTCCTTCACTGATGACCTGCCAGCTGATGTCCTGGGCCATGGCTAGAGGTGCAGGTTGAGCCATAGGTGCTGCCTGGAGCAGCACTGCCTGGAGTCCTCACCTTCCCAGCCCATTTTGCACTGCATTAAAAAACCAAGGTGCCTGAAAATTAATGGTGGAGGAAGAAGGCAGTTGTTGCCCAGCCCAGTGGGTGCTCTTATCCTCTTTGCTGCTCAGCCACAACAGCTTAAACAGGCATGAGACAGGGCCCAGGGCAGGGCAGGACTGGAAGCTGGGGAGGAGATGAATCATTCCCCCTGGTGCAGCATTGTTTGGGTGAGCACTGCCCAGCTGCCTCCTCTCCTGTACTCTGTTCTGTGAGCCCCCCTCCTGTGGTAGTGCTTGTACCCCTCGGAAAATGGTCTCCTTATTGAAAAATTGCTATTTCCTTAGTCATGGAAAAGTAAAACAAAGTTATCTGAACAAATTCCTTTCAACCATGGGAAGAAAAAGTCTGTGCAATCTCCATCATCCCAGCAATTTGAGCCTCTTTCCAGTGCTGTCTCATCAACCAAACCAATATTGTTCAAAGACTGCAGTTTGGTGGTGCTATAGCTGTTATTATATCCCTATATGTCATTGCCCTATAGACAGAGGCATCCTTCATACTAATACAACTCTAGCCATACTAGTATTACAAAAATATACTTACCATGATAAATAAAAATTACAGTTCTCCATCTAACAGGAATGTCTATTCAAAAATGTATTTAATAAAGGTGTTGTAAACACACTAGAGAGGGCTGCAGTTGGTAACACAGGCAGAATCAGTCACGTAATGGCTGTGGAGTCAGCTGGAACATGAGAGTTTCAAATAAGAAATAAGCAGGAGCAAAAAAATGACATTCTGAAACATGATCATGTTCTTATGCAAGCATCTCTTGTAAATAAAATGCAGAAATCATGTGGAGAAGGCCAAAGTCTTTCTAATACAGCATCTGCAAAATTTTTTCATAACACAAAGTTTTCCAGAGATATTCCGTGAGGTGTCAACAGCTCTTTATAGCATTTTTTTATTTAAACAAGTTGCTAAAACTGGAGAGAAATTTAACTGACATCACAGCAGGATCATTTACTGGGACAAGGGAAGACAAACTCAGCAGCTGCCAGTTTGGATGAGGAGATGAGTTGTCTCTGCCTCTGCAACTGGGGCTCCAGTGCCTTTAACCTCGGGAAGCTGATAGTGCCTAAAGCCCTCCTCATCTACCAGATAATTCATCTTTACCCTCATTCTGTTCTCACTGAAGTCTGTTCAAGACCCACACATTTTTTAAAGGGAGTTGTATGAATGCCAGCTTTCTCTCTCTCTCAACACTTTAGCAAAAAAAAGCTATATCATTTCTCTACAGGTACATATCTGTTGTCATCACCTTTGTCAAAAGAAACGTGCTGTTACTTTAAACTATTTAAAGCAGCAAACACTGATGTAAATAGCTCCTTTAACTAAACTAAAAATCTTTTTTGAAGAGGGGGCTGGCATTGCTCTGCATTAAGCCAAATAAGATGAGAGCTGTGTCTGACTGTGAACATTAGTATCACTACAGCATGCAGTCATAACAAATATAAATGTTTTAATAAAATATAATTTTTGCTAATATTTATACTACTCTGACCAGTTCCACTCTGGAATATTCAGTTCTATTAAGTGTAGTGGTATGATTTATTGACCCAGAAGGGATGGGTTCCCAACTCTCCACAGATATATTTCATTTCAGACACTGTTAGTAGACCACAAGCAGTTTATTCTACCCTGAAACATCTTGCTACATGTAGCTGTGATTCATTGATCACCATTCCCAGTCAGAACCAGCTTTTGTCATGTCATTCTTACTAGTATGTCAGAAAGAGATCTAGGAATGTCTCTGAGCAAAATTTTCTTCAGACAGGTTGAAAATTTTAATTTCCATAATATTTTAAATAATGTAAAATTATTTGTTACGAAGAAGTTTGCTGCAGCTTGGAAGAGCTACAAACCAACTCTTGTAGATAACATATTTTCAAGTTTTATTTCTCTTCCTTTAGCAAAGTTTTCAATTATTTAGCTGCCAAGGTAGACATGCAAGGAACTCAGTCCAAGAGGCTCAGTCATATGGTAGCCAAGAGAGAAATAAATCACAAAAAGTAATGAAAGGCACTGCAAAAACCCACGTGTATTGATCTTTCACAGCCTCAGAGTGCTATCACTTCTGAGTCATCAATTTAAGACCAGCAGAGGCAACCATATTAAAGGATTACCAACTACACAACTTGGCCTCTGCAAATCCTGAACTAAAGCACATAAAACTCTAAGGATCTGTCTAATATCTATTTGCTTCTATTTCCATTGTTCTATATTCCCCATAAGCCTTGGGGAAAAAAAAAATAATTGGACCCAAAAATGGAGCCAAGTACCTTCTCCTTGGGGCCGATTTAAACAATGTGGATCAAATTCTATCCATTCATCCACATGAAAGATCAAAGTTTGCTTTGAATCTCAAACAGTTGTAGCTGAACAAGGATTCGACTTTTCTTGTGCAGAATTTTGTATTGTAGAGCAGAAAAAACTGCACCAAGGCGCATCCTATTAGCTCGTCATGGCCCAGTAGTGCACAGGTGAAAGCTGTTGATGCCACTGGAGATCCTATTTGCCCACAAGGAAGAACATGGAGATTCACAGCTAAATTAGGGACCTTTCAGGAGAAGCAGGATTTGGGGAATCTGTCTCAAAAACCTCTGCAGGTCAGGGGGCCTTGAGGGAAGTCTTAAGTATTCACACAATTCCCAATATCCAAGACTTCCTCCTCCTCCTCCTTGCCTTCCTTCCCCTCCACATCTTTAATGCGGGAAGATTTAATGCCACAAAAAGAATTTTCCTGAAGTCTGAGCAAATCAGCAAAATGGATTGTAGACCCTGAATTCCATTTCTAAGGGACATCAAGCTGATCTCCTCCCCAACTGCCCCCAAATGCTGTATCAGGTGATCAGTGGTAAGGCAGTGGGTTTCATGGTGGTGTCCAGCTGCCAGCAGACAACCTTACAGTGAGAGCTTGCTGCAAGCTGCATAATACAGAGCTTTGCAATTTGCTCTGCCCTCTCCCAACACTTGCAATTTATACAACTTACCTCTAATTTTCTGATGTTTATTACATATTTTAAAGCCCAAGTTTACATGAAGCAAAGGAGAGAGGAAGATTCTTGTGAATTACAATGTATTATAAAAGAAAGAAATGTAAGAAAAATCATCTATGACCAGGAATTTTTGATTGAATTTTTCATTTTATTTTGACATAGTATCTTTCAATACTTGACAAGAATTGCTAGCAGCAGCTTTCACTATATATTATGTGTTTGCCAAGCATGTTGTTTTCTTGGAGACCTCTTACTGCAATCAAATTGCCTTGCTGAATGCATCAACTGTGCTGGCAAATTAAATATTTTCTCCAAATATTTCTTGCTTAAAATAATCCTTGGAGGACAAAAATAAGCTTCAATATATTGAAATTAATGTCTTGGTGTCATAACTCACATATATATGAATGGTACAGGAGTGAGAATAGATACAAAACCCCATTTTTTCCTTCCATGTCCTTAGATGATATGCAGGAGAAACTAGAAAGACATTTATGACTTTAAAAGAACGATCTCAACCTGAAATACAATCAGAGTCTTTGACTATAATATCAAGCTCAAGTCTTGCTCCTGAAACCTAAATACTATGTTCCTGTAACATAATAATGGCAGCGATTTCAAAATACTTCTTTCAGCACTCTATGAGACATTTCAAAAAGCAACAGCACAACAGAAAAATTACAGTCTTGGCACAAATGCTGCCATATGAACAAAGCACAGAAGCAAACCAAAGAGTCACTAAAGTATTTCAGCTATTGATAGCTTTAAATTACACTTTGATCACTGTTAATTGTTCTGCAAATTAAGAGTGACCTGAAATTCTGAGCTGTGTGGTACAAGGCAGAAACCTCTCAGTGTTCAGATGTATTGTTCTGTCATGTTGTGTCACATGCACAAATAGAAACCCAGAAGCTGCAAATTACAACCTAAGTCAATCAACCTTTGCCTCAGCAAAGAAAGGAGACAACGTGTGTTGTTTCACTCGTATAACTGTTTTTGCAAATCTTATAATGAGCTGTATAATTTTTTCCTATAAGGCAAAAGCTTGCTGAAGACTTTGCTGATTTTTACAGGGTGGAGCAGACACTATAACATCAGGGGCTGTGGGTAAGGGTTTGGCTATCTTGATCCAAGTGGTAGAACCATGGACAGACTCCAGTGGCCTTATTCAGACTGAGCCCCTTCATCCTTTCTTCTGCTGCTTCCCCACTTGGTTCTGGTGTGGGATCCTCACGGGATCCAAGTGATACAGAGGACGTTAGACTGGCTTTCTGCACTGGGAATAATCCCCTTTCGTGCTTAGGACAATCATCCAGTATGGAAACAACCAGAACTCAGATTATGTCTGTGGGAGAAAAAAAATCCCTCTCATCCTGTAGTTCTCCTTCAAGCAAAATAATACACCCAAACAGAAGAAAGCATTTACCTAACCATCTTGTTTGCATTCTTGCTTCATGTATAATGAGAGTTTCTATTAAAGTATCACTTAATATGCAAAACTAAATAATGTGAATGTTCATCAGTTTCGTGAACATGCATGTGAAGAGCTATCACAGGTCAGTTCATAGGCAGTATCTTACAAAGCCACTGTATTCCTATAGAAACTTCTGCCTTAATGAGTATGTCCTCCTTTCCCTAGGACAGTTGCTTGGCTGTCCTGGAGCAGCCAAGTGCCCATGAATGCGAAGTGAAAGGTGCCCTGAGTTACTAAAGGCGTTTCAGGACATAGAGTTGGGCAGAGAAGCAGGTAGGCTGCCTGTCTCCCAAGGGCCTTTATAAAGAACAAAATATAAGAACAATCTTTACAGGAAGCTGAATGGAGTCAGCATCAGACATTTAAGTTATGCTAAAATAAGTAGGTGAAAAAGGAAAACAAAATCATTAGTGATGTGGAAGCATTTAATAATTAGCAGATCTGAGCATGCCAGAGAGATATAAAATTACCATTCTTTATGCCACAACTGAAACAAACAGTAAGATCCTTTCATCATTGTCTTAAGAAGAAATGTGCTTTTGCTTTTGAGGCTGAAGAGTTTTCTTCACATTATGAAAGAAAAAGAAAGAGGAAGGTTAATGACCCAGTGTCAATTAAAGAATGGCTGACACAGGAGGAAGATTTAATTAATGTAGCAAGGTCTGAGTTTTCAGAAAAGAGTTTCACAACCTTTGATCCCATCAGGAGATTCAAAACTCCTTTTCAGCTAAGCTCAAGCACTTGAAATAAGTAAGAGCTTAATTTAACAGCAGGCAAATAATGAACATAATTATAGTGACAGAATCAGGATCAATGAAAGCCTAGCCTCGAGTACACCACATTAGGTGACCCTGGAGTCAGCATTGAGCAAACCCACGTATCTGCCTGCACTGCCTTACCTTATCAGTGCTGGAGCCTGGATACTGATGTGATTGCTGACGCCATACAGGTACTTCTGGAAGGTGTGGGTGACACACAGCTCAGGTTTCCTAACGTCACACAGAACAGCATCTGCCTAGGAACCAGCATTCAGTACACTGTGGGGAAAAACTTCTCCCCCCAAAGTCAAATAGTATCATCTGTAGACACCATTTGAAGATTTTTTTCTTGACTGCAGGTGATGGGTTCATTCACCTCAGGAGACATTTAAAGGCCTTCTGGAAACAGAAAAGGCCACTGACCCCTGAGGATGAGGCCAATGCTTTCGTGGGAGATGTGGCAGAAATCTTTCTCCAGCATCACTTTATCTACAAACCTGTGTTTGACCATTTTGTCTAATTTTTTACCCAATAATTTAATTTTTTAAGTGAACTTGCATTTTCTGATATTTTAACACCATTTTCTGATGTAAATGAGGCCATTCATTTCCCAAGAAGAAAAGCTAGGTACATAGCAACTACTGAGGGCTATAACAAGGCAGCACAGATTTCAACTTGTTGCTAAGACTCTGCAGCTTACAATTACCTTCTTCCTTAGTAGAAACCAGAAAAAAGAAAGAGTGAGGGAAAGGGCAGTAGTCCTTGTCCCTTCATCTCATAAAAAATTCTGGATCTATCCATTTTATCATTAAGTTCTTTACAAATGTTTGTGAAGATTTTTTTCTTTAAAATTTTGCAACACCCCATCTGTTAAGGACACTTCCCCTCATTAAGACTATTTACATGCAAAGTTTTAGACTGCAGCTGCTTTTGTCATGACACCATCAAAATACTTGGAATGATTTTTTTTTTAATGGGGGAAAATGTGTTTTCCATTTGTACTTGGCATTGTATTACTAAGAATCTCTTATGGTAAAAATCATACTGAATTTGCTCCGGTGGCACTAGAATAGCTAATAAAACTTGGCCCAGCATTCTACCCCTCATTATGTTAATATATTTCAGAATCTTTTTACTAACTGAATAAGGGCCCTTTTTTTTTAATCTGACTCAGAAGAAGAACCTTGTCTATATATTTGCCTTTTCAGTCTTATGCTCCTTACTAACTCAGTGTTCTCTCACAAAGGTTTCAAACCTTAAAATTTCTTTGTAAGGCTTTTTTCACACTTAACAAAGTTTGTACCCTTTACATTAAGGTAAACTATATTTTTATATATTAATTCTAAATGATACCAAATGAAAGATGTAGTTTATCCATGGTTAAATTGGTAAACTGAGTTGCTGTGCATGATGATAGCAGGTTTATCTGTGTTATGTTGACAGAACAGATCTTGTTTTGTACAAAAGAAAATTAAATCTTGCTAGCAATCTGCTGCTAAGATTGAGAGAGAGAGAGAACAAGGTATAAGGTATTTCATTACAATATTTAGGAAGAAAAGTAAAATCGTAAAGGCTATCTCCTTGGTACGGCATTTGCAACAGGTGGTAGAACTGGAAATACATTTAGACATCTTCTACACATTTAGATGTATCTTTTGAAAGGAAAAGATTCAGATTCTTCAATCTGGACAAGGAGCAGTGAAAATATAACTCAGAGAGAGAAAGGTGCACATGGTCTGAAGCTTTCTGAAAGCTTCAGAGAAAGGGAAGCTCAGAGAAAGGGAAAGATGTGACAGGAAAGTCACGGGTGAGGCATAGACACATGCAGACCAACATTTTGCCTGCACCAGGCTTCTTTGTTTGAGACCATAGAATACAGAACATAAAGCAGCTCAGAAAAGACCTCATAAGAGATGATAATGCTTCCCTGCATCCCAAACTACTGAAAATATGGTTGCATCATTGTAACATGTCAGACACGATGTTAAATGTTTTATGTATTGTGTAACTAGAAAGTGCAGTGAGAGAGAGAGAGAGATGAGCTCTCACCAGCTCAGTCAACACATGTGCAAAGTAACTCAAGCTCACGATGTAGCTCAGGAATTTATTAATAATTAAATAAACAAAAGTATTTTAACTTCACTGGATATCAATAACGTCTTCCTCTGCCAGGAACCCATAGCAAACTACGTCCAAATATATGTCACGCTGTATGTCCTAAAACCTGTCTCACTCCAGCTGTGTAACTGCACACAAACACAGAGAAAGCTGTCAACAGAAGGAGCAATACAGGGCATTTTCTTTCAATTTAAAGAAAAAGAGGAAGGTGTTACTATTTCTTGAGATTTGACAAAATTGACAATGTACATACAAAACTGCTTTCAGGGACTGTTGCTCTTGTTTAGGTAGCTTTCATTGTCAAAAAAAAAAAAAAACCCAAAAATAAAACAAACCAACCAACTAAAATAAAAAAGGTGAGGAAGAGGATGAAATTTGGTATCAGTTATGACTTTTGACTTTACAGTGTACAAGTAAAGAATTCCAAAAATACGGCTGTTTTCGACAATGAATGAAAACATATATTGTGGTTTTCTACTTAGGATATGCACTTCAAAACCTAGAAAACAGGTGCTAAACTGCTGAATAAGAGAAAAGTAAGTCCTAGAATAGAGTGCCACAAATGACAAATCATCAGTACAATCACTCCAGGAACTGTGCAAACAGCTGCCTCTACACCATTTAGGCTCCTTTTCTGCTATGCTTACCTGCTATAAAGGGGTAACAAATTGCAAAGCAACAGACTCATTTAATTTCTTACTTTTGTACAGACCTTGGACAGCCAGAATGAACATATAAACCTCTTATTTAAAAATACAGATCAATGAACAACCACAAACCTAAACTGCCGACCTCCTTATAGAAAATGCTTTTACAAAGCACTTGTATACCTCATCAGTAGATACAATTTTGGACCGGGATGTCAATGCCTGACAGAAATAAATACCAGCACAAAAATAGGAAATTTCAATTTCTAGCCAAATATAGAAAAAGTGATATTGCTTGGGAGGCAACAGCACTTTGAGCTTAAAGGCAAAAAATTTATATTGCCAAGCTAACACACAGCCAGAAGACTCTGTTAAAACTTGTTATCAATGTTAACAGTGTTAGGAAGTGTCTGTCTTTGGGCAAATCACGTCTATCTCCATATTGGGCTACTGCAACAATTTTCCATCAAATTCAGGGAGAAGAGCCTGAAGAGGATTCAGCTTTCCTTAAACAATTGTAGAAATGGGGGCAGAAGGAAGGGATGAAGGAGGGATCCCATTCCAGCCTAGACTGAGATACGGTTTTTGTCCTGAACTCTGAATCCTTTTTTTTTAATGGCCTGTCAACGCACTGTAGATGAGCTCAGGGATGGAGTACTGTTCCCAGTAAGGTCAGTGCAGCCAGCTTTTTGCCTTAATATTCCCAATATGAGCCAGAAAATTTAGATTTTGTCACTGACAAACATAAACAGAATTGAAGCCTCGACAGAAAATTTGAAATGATCCTCCAAATGTCATCTTTCTTCTGGTACATCAAACAGCTGAAAGCAGTAGTAAATAGAAAAAAATTTTACTTTTATTTTCCAGCATTTAGGTACAAAGTGGGAGAAAGAAACACTGGTGCAGTTCACACACAATATACTGAAATAAGGATAAAAGACCGTTTTGGAATTAAAACTGGGACTTCGGAGAGCTTTACTCAGTGTCTATGTTTTTGAACAGGTGAGTATTTCCAAATCAGTTTATCATTCCAACCTCAGGTTTCCTGCTTAAAAACCTAGATAAGTAATAAAGTGTCTGAAACAGGCATTATCAGATACATTTTATAATGGCCAGTACTTAGACAAGTCTGGAGATCTCTTTCTATTGAAATGAATCTCTTAAACTTTCTATACTGACTATCTTTGAGAATTAAGTGGTACAAACAACACCCACATTTTCTTCAGCACTTTGAATTGCATGAGAGAAATTCAAAGGTTATGTAGGTTTATATTTTGAAATGCAGTTTTCTTAAACACCAAGAGAAACTTTTAAATATTTTAGTGAAGAGAGGTGCATGTACCTGAAAAATCCCATACTTGGTCTGGTTTTGGTGTTATATTGGCACAATTAAGAGTTAGGTTGAATTGGAATGGCCTGCCCAGTGAGCTGATCAAGAAACAACTTGACGTGGCACTTAGTGCTATGGTTTAGTTGACAAGGTGATGATCAGTCAAAGGCTGGACTCCATGATCTTGGAGGTCTTTTCCAGTCTAGATGATTCTATGATTCTATTAATTGTTTCTGAGGGACAATTTCCTGAGGGAAAGGAAGATGGGACAACTCATCATTTCAAATTTGCTGTTGTCCTGAAAGGACAAGAAAGGAAAAGATTTCCTAACCTTTCACCAAGGAAGTCCCAGTGGAGGAAAAGCAAGAAAGTGTTATAGAAATTAGATTTCTTGGGAGCCTTTATTTATTTCAATCTTCAGGAAGTAAGTGCATGTGCTCTTTCAATAATTCATTAAGCTACAAAATTTTCTTCTTCCTGCATCACAAGCAGTCACTCAAGGGAGTGAAACACTTCATCAAAATACAATTGGAAGTCAAAATTGCATCTGTGTAAATCAAGGTATCAAGGTATAGAGAGAATGGAGTCAGAGCACTTAATCAGATGTCTATGGACACGTAAAACCTGACCTCTTCAGGGAGGGCCTGAGAGCTCCCTGTCCAGCAGCTCTGGGTCGGCGAGGCACTAAGCTGTCTGCAGCAGCCAGTCAGGAGAATTTCCAGGGTCTGCAACTTTAGTAAGTAACTTTGCAGGAACTGTATAATGTTTTTAGTATGCCCCATTGCACTTTAATAGTCAGTCTATTAAACCTGAGGGTGACTCAGTAGAGAACTTGAAACAACTGTTTTGTTCAGGAATGGGCCTAGATATATCTGTTTATCTTCAGTGGTTTTATTTGTACCCCTTGCATCTCTTAGGATACCTACGTGAAAGTGCCATTGGCTATAAGAGCTGATTTATTATTCAAGCAAAAAGTACTTTTCCAGACACGACGGAAGGGCTCAAACTTCTGATGTGTTCTATAACCAACAGCACAACATCCTCTGCCATTACACTTAACAGCCAAAGAAAGGTGACAATAAACTGACTCTGGAGAACATTTAGGAGAAGAAAGTTGGTTGTAAAACCAACATATTTCTGGTTTCAGAGTAAAAAATAAACAAAAATAATTATTGAAATGCAATATTCTTCTTCTCCTATGAGTGCATACACAATTAACTTGAAAGAGAATACCTATCTTCCCCTTTCTCACTGTTGGTTGGGGTTTTTTTTGGAAATGAGATATGGGTAGACTTTGACCAAGTCAGCCCAGTAATCCAGCTGTAAAAGAACTTTGAATAGGCAACTGAGTTTGCTCCTTGTGCAGCTGTGAGCAACATGGCACAGAGGCAACTCAGAAGGCCAGGTTATGGCATTCAGACAAGAATCAGTATCTCTGGTTACATGTACAACAATGGAGAGCTCAGTTCAAGGTGGTCAGCAGCTCTTTCTGTGTCTTCTCAGCTGTTCACCTTTGCCTTTTCTCTCTCCTCTAGCACAGAAGGGTGTTTTGTCCCAATAGATCCAAAACAAAGCCATTGTTTTTCTGCTCTGTAAGATGTTGGCAGCCCAACACTGCCGACTTTAAAAGGACCCAGATTTTTCAATGGGTTTAATTCCTGTTTAGAAATTCTTCTGCTGCAAAAGTGCTGAGTGTTTAACAAATAGCAGCCTTTCTTTCCTACTGATTTGCCAGGACACGAAATTCTCCCCAACAGTGACTCATGGTCATTGAGAGTCTAACTGACTTGTACCTTCCAAAAGGCTGGCACATTCAGAAGTCACAACAGGAGCAACTCTTACTCACCACTATTGTTTTCAGAGTAATCACCAGTGTGGCTAGTTACTGGCTCTGTCACAGCGCACAAGTGTGCTTGGGTCTGAAGGGACAGGAACAAGGAATTCAAAAAGGAGCGTAAAGGCTTTTAACTCCTAATCTTTAACTAAAATTTGTCCCAAATCATACGTGAAGGTCTATTATTGCATCAGACAGATGTTTGGTTGCCACAGAGAAAGAAGCTGTGGCTCTCATTTCAGTGTCTAGCAAGCCAGTACTCACGTGCCAGTATCCATCCTTAAAGCAGGAGGCAATTATGGTGCTGTCTCGGTAGAAGCTAAAATGTGAACAGGCAAGGTGAGAGGGTGGAAATGCCGTGCCCCAATGGCACAGAAAAGCAGGCATGCTGCTACATGCTGTAGTTAAGCAGCACTTGAAAGTCATAAATCTCATACTTTCAGTTTGAAGTACAAATAAATGCTTATTGAGGAAGTCTAAGAAATGACTGAATTGATATATGAGCTGATGTGCATATTTATGGCTGAGTCCCAAACTTCAGTCACAAACTTTCTAAATGCCCCTTGGTTACGATGACATTTAAAGTTATTGCTTGGCCCAGAGTGCTGACATTTATGACTATACTATAATGTTTCCTCTTAGGAGCAAAGGTAAAGCCAGTATGACCACCCTCCACAGTTCTACCCCTCTAAATTGCTAAAAACCCTTGCTTTCTTGGGCTGAGGCAGAGCAGCTTGGTTTATTCATAGACCTGCTGTTGTTTATCAGTTATGTCTGCCCCAGGCAGGCACTGTACCTCAGGACAGGGCACATCCCATGCCTAAGGCCATGATCACACTGACTCCAGCTGCTCTGCTGGCTTCCCCACCTCTCTGCAGGCCCCCCAGGGCCATGGCAGCATGGCCATCTTGGCAATCACAGAATCATAGAACAATAAAATATTTTGGGCTAGAAAGGACACTTAAAGGTCAACTAGCCCAACCCCTCTGCAACAAGCAGGGACATCTTCAACTAGATCATGTTGTTCACATCCCCATCCAACCTGACCTTGAATATTTTCAGCAATAGGACATCCACCAGCTCTTTGGGCAACTTATTCTAGTGTTTTACAATCTTTGTTGTAAAAAGCTTCTTCCTTACATCTAATCTAAATATACCCTCTTTTAGTTTGAAACTGCTACTGGTTTTAATCACAGCAGAGAGCTCCTCCTGCTCCTCTGTAACTTCTCCTCATGTTTGAGTGGCACCCAGGCTCACAGAGGCAATGAGGCATATCAGGGGCCATCTTGACCGCTAAAAATATTGTCTAATAAAAACTTTATATAAATTGCCATTATGGTCCTACCTGTCAATTCCATTTTATGGTAACATAACAAAATTACACTAAAAGCATTACTCCTACATGCACAGGATTCAGAGGCATCATTTTTCAGAAAATAGACCTTGCAGTTATCATTTCTTGGGCCTCCACTATCAACTCTATAATTGCATAAATATTTCATATGAAATTTTGGCCTACTTTAGATGACAGAAAATTTCATTACTTCTGCTAGTTCTGATAGTACTGCAGGTTATTTTCTCTGTACATAATGAGACTTTACTCCCTTTAACTGTTTGAATAAAATATGACCTTAATCTTACAGGAATAGATTTTGTAATAATTGTCCTTTCTTTGGAAGAAGAAAAATGGAAAAATGAACAGGTGCTCCTTTGGGATACCAGAAACTGCAGTCAGAAAGAAAACCAACAATTTTTAGAAGAAAACAAATGTATCATGGATAAAGGCTTTCTGTATAAAAACAGTTTGATTAATAATACTGCTAGTGTGTTCATAGAAGTGTTATAACAATTCTGTGTCAGAGATGATATATTACTAGTCAAAGCATGACTTCTACACAGGAAAGTCACCATCAGCCTCAAGACTGAAGACTTTCCCTCAGTCAAGGACAATTGGGTTAGAGAACTAGACAAATTTGACATGCACAGGTCCGTGGGCCCCGATGGAATGCATCCACAGTGCTGAGAGAGCTGGTGAACATAACAGTGAGGCTGCTCACAGTCATCTTCAAAGGCTGTAGAGATCAGGAGAGGTGCCTGAGGATTGGTAGAAAGCAAATGTCACCCTCATCTTCAAAAAGGGCAAGAAAGAGGACCCAGGGAAGTACCAACCAAACAGCCTCATCTCAACTCCTGGAAAGGTGATGATGCACCTCATTCTAGAGGCCATGTCTTTCCACATGGATGACAAGATGATCAAGAGTAGACAGCATGGATTCACTGAAGGTAAATCACGTTTGGACAACCTGATTTCCTTCTGTGATGAAACAACTACCTGAATGAATGAGGGAAGAGCAGTGGATATTGTCTATCTTGACTATAGCAAAGTTTTTGACAGCTGTAGTGTTTCCCTTTTTATGCCGCTTTTTTCATAGCTTGAAATTTGTATCCTTACAACAGAAAAAACCCCGAACAGCTAGTTGTTGGGTGAATAATGTCACAGATAACCATCATTGGCCATCTACTGCCATGGAGAGGATACCCACCAATGCATGTGGTCAGCTCCCTCTGAGGAACACCAAACATATGTGAAGTTGGATGGGTATGTAATTTTGCTGTAGTTAAATCTAGTGTCTAATCTTAAAGTTTCTCTATCAGATCCTTGAGACTCTGTGATTTAAACTGTGCATCTACTACACCCTCTCAATGCTGGGTGAGCATGTTCTGTCTTATGGAACATTTTGAAAATCTTTCAGCTCTTCCAAATGGGAAGAACAGAAAACAGGTTATGTTAAAACAATTTTTTTAGACTCCATGAAACTGTACCAATGGACCTTCTTTTACTTATTGCTAGGAGTTGCTTCAAAGCCATTTTTCCATGAGGTTCTTTTGTGTCATGGCATCATCTCTGGAAAAGTCATCTCAGGCAAAATGTAAAATTTTGTACTAAAATGTAATGATTCAAGTTCCTGACTTGTGACTGATAAAATTAGGAAAAAAAGAAAAAAAGAAATAAAAATTAAAATTAAAAAAAAATTTAAAATGTTGCAGTAAAGATACAGCTTCTGTCAGTACACAGAAAGGAGCTGGAATGTGGCATGTTTGTAGCTGGATCACCAGCACAGCACAAACTGTACATCTGTGCAGATCAGACAGCCAAATGTTGTGTTTAAAGCACGCTAATTAACCAGACCATTCCTGGAATAAGGAGAAAGAAATTGCCCAAAGTGATTGCAAAATACTTCATTTTTTTTCATGTATCCATTCAGCTAAGCAGCTCACATGCCAATAAACTTTAAACATTTTGAAAGAATGTGGATAACTTGTCCAATTGTTGAAAGATCTGAAGATATTTCTCAAGTACTTGTAATTATCCTGAGTGTTTCTTTTTAGCTTATGGCATTGCCTTTTCCCAGTTACAGAGGGTGGATACTAAATATTAAACTGATGAAATTTATTGATGGTTCTGCAGTAGACCAGAAGAATTTACGTTGACAGAAATATGCTAAAGTTACTGATTAAAAGAGTTGCCTCCAAGACACCTTTTCCAGGATATTTAAAAAATTTAGGTGTCCAAATTCTTCAAAATGGTGGTGCAACAATCCACTCCCTTCAAAATTTTGCCAATGGAGCATGATAAGCCATAAAAGCATTTCCAGTTGGAAATGTCCATCTGTTTTCTAGTGAAATAGGATGGACAAACCTCAAAGCATTTGCTTTAGAATCATTTAAGCAATGAAAAGTGTTGATGTTTATTCCAATGTTTCAGACTAATAAAAATGGGATGCACATGATATGATAACTGCATATCATACAAGATATCTTGTAAAGCTGGAAATAAGCTAGAAATAATCTTGAACTGCTAGAAATATGACTCCTGATGTTTCAGCCTCTCCACTTTAAAATCATATTTCTTCTGATATTTTAACAAAAGTGTATGCTGCACATAATATTTTTAACATCTACCCACTGCATAAATACTTTGGTTATATAAGTGATTTAGCCTTGACAATATTTAAATTAACTTGTCCTACCTGGGAGCCAGAGGCTGCTCTTTTTCAGAATGATTTTATTTTAGCAAACAATTGCCTGGACTATTTCTCAAAGTATGAATTGAAATTGCTCTGCAGCTAATTCAGTCCCCAGCTGTGACTTTTAACAGCTGGCAGTATGGTTTCATCAGCAGCCAGAATATATACATCTTCATTTCAAATCTTAAAATCAAAATATAGGCCATCCTGAAAAGCATTGCAGACACTGACACTTTTTAAGGGCGTTTTCTAACAAACATCCATAGCTAAATATAATACAGCTCTACAATAGAAGTATGCAGCCACATTTGGTTTTGCTCAGACAAAAATACAAATGCATTTATAGCTGAATGATTTGCTTATTTGCCTACCCCAAAGGTTTGCATGGTTTGGGCAGGAGAAATAAGAAAGACAATTCCTTTCCTTGGGGGAGGTGGGAAAATACATTGTCAGAGGAGAGTTGTTTCTGTTAATTAGAATACTAACCACAAGCATGTCTATACAATCAGCTTCTATCTAATTAATTTAAATCTAATCAAACGCAACATGAATTCCAAGTACAAAGGAATTGATCTTATTGTCAGAACTTTTCATAAATAGGGACATTTGCAATTGCCCTGGCAATTAGGAACTAAAATTATATGAAAGTCAGCTCCTAGACAGTATGAACTCACATAGCTCCATTAATTTAAATACAGCAATATCAATTTACGCTAGCAAAGGTCTTGATCTCACATGGAGTTAAAAAACCGTAAGCAACTATGGATAACAAATAAAATTTATAAGCAACTATGGTGACTTATATCCAACTTCAGGTAATACAGTATCGGCCATGTTTACAAACCCATGGAAATTAGATATAAATGCTTGCTATGTCCTCTTCATCCACATACAACAGCATATGTGGATGATCATGAAATCTTAAGTCAATGTTGCACCCAGGCTACACCACTAGTGTGCTTGTCCATAGCCACAAAGCCCACAAAACCTGTCCTACATCACATCAATTAGTGCATGTGCAGTGTGTATAGAGCACATGTATGTGTGTAGACCAAAAATTAAATTTTTCAGCATCATAAAGTCTCTAACTAAGGCCTCACAAAGGCAGAGGAATGGCCTTTGAAATAATAGGGGTCTTGTGACATGGTATCATCAAGGTAGGAGCTAAAATTCGATAAATACTCGTGAGCCAAGGAGCTCTTCATCTGGAGGAGCTACCCCTGTGCAGAGGTGCTGCTGCTGTGAAGGTTTTAGGTTATGGTGCTCACAGAATGGGGTTTTCCAGGGAGCAGGAAGCCTTGCAAACTGTGCAACTGAGAGAGAAGGAAGTTTCTCAGAGTCTCCATATCTGCAGTTTTTTGTTTCTGCATAGTTCAGGAAAATGCTCACTTCAAAAAAACCAGCCAAATGGACCAAGATTTTCTGCTGAAAAACAAGTGAGTCATTTATCCAGGTCTTTATCTGATATACCTTTTCATCTAAAGTACTTCAGGAAAGCTGTTTTAAACCCACCATCTGCACATCACTTTGTAAGAAGAAGTGTGTGATGTCTCCTTCTACAGGCCGGGCTTCATGCAAGACTAAAGTCTCCAACAGCATAATACAAAGTGGTACTTGTGATGCCTGCATGGATATGACACTAAACTCCAGCTCCAGCACAGAATCACTGCTCAGGACTTTGAACTCCTCACTTTGGTGAGGTGTCACTGGGAATATGTAGTTTAATTTTGAAAATAAAAATATTAAAGCATCTCTGCTTACTTGAATTAGCTGAGAGATAAAGCTTCAACTTAAGGAATGTCAGAACTTCTCCAGATTCATATTTTTCTGGAATTTTCATTATAATATTTTTGTTCTGATTTGACGAAAAAAGCAAATGTTAAAATACACAAGTTTCCTGTGGGATAAAATTTCCAAATTTAGCTCTCCTGCAGGAGACATAAAAGCAAAGTTGTCATAATCCAGAAAGATATGCATTTTCCATGTGTACACATACTTCTGTACTCCTGCATTCTCCTGTCTACTCCAAAAAGATTTTTCCTACCCTAATCAGTAGGAAACAAACTTTCCTTTTTAGCCTCTATGTAGATCTGTGTGCTTGGTGTTGGTGTACCCAGGCCTCTCAGACTCAAGGGAAAAAATTTTAAAATTGTTTGCTCATCATAGTAAGTTAAAGGAGACATACCTGATAATTCTAAGTTGTGAGCCAGTGATCTGTAATTATCAGAGTTGAACATCAAACCAGCAAGGTAACTTGAGAGGATTCCAACCTATGCTTATCTGCAAGTTTCAGTGCCTTTCTCCTAAGCCATTTGTATCTCTTCTTCCCAATCATCTCTGACCACTTGGGTGCTACCTCTGCTGCATCCTTGAGAAGAGCTGTTTCTAGTTTTTTCCCAGGACTCCTACACTTTCAGGCACCATGAAAGTGCTAATAATTAAACTGGTGCCAACCATGCAGATAGTTTCTCAGTTTAGAACCTTTGTATTTCCAACATTAAAAAGGAGACATGCAAGGGAAATAAGGACAAGCAGAAAAAGTCCTGCAGTTACCCCAAAAGTCTTTGTTGATACATAGATAAAATATCAGGGCACAAAGCAGCACTACCCAAAGCTGTTCCCTATTTTCAGTTAGGGCCTTATTCTCTTAAGATTTGCATGAGGGTGTGTAGATGAGAATTAACTTCATTCTAGTCTATTAATTTAAATGACTGTGAAACTCATACTGCAGAAAAGGAAAGCCAAACCTATTTTATTGAAGAGAACACTGCCCAGGACTCTGTACCACACACTGTAATAGTTCTCATACCTTTGGTACATTTGCTTACTACCAGCACACCCAAAGCAGGATGAGTTTGAGGTTATCACACCATGCTTTTGCCTGCCAAATCTGACTTTACAAGCTTCTGATGAAATGCTAAATGCATCAGTTATAAAGTATTCTCATTCCACACAAATGCTTGGGAGCTATTTCAGTTGCAATGTTTTCCTTCTAAAACCTCATTACCCGAGTGAGAAAACCAATTGCCCAGGAAGGTTTGGGGCAAAGAAAATCTCATGGATGTGTGCTATAATTTCCCAAACAGAACATAAACCAGTAGAAATGTCCACACTTTCTTTTTTTTTTTTTTTGTAGTAATATTCAGCAATAAAATTCCCATAAACTGCATGAAATAAACTTCTGTGTGGAGCTAGCCTCCAGCTTTAGGCATTTACATTTCATAGTCAGTAAATACTGTGTTAGTCCCAAATAAATTGGCATCTTGCACGATCAATAAACTCATGATGTTTTAAACAGTGGTGTCTGTGATGCCTGCTGTATGGACAGCATATGAACTCTTCTTTCACTACCTCTTCTGTTTTATTTTGCTTTTAATCCAGTTCAAACAATTAGAACAGTAGGTTAGGTATAAATTATGCTGCCATCTGAATACCGTCGGAGACCTGCATCAGGCTCCACAAAGGCAGATGCAAAGGGACAGTTTGCCGAGGTGCCAGGCTGGGACAGACACTGCTCTCTTCCTCCTTTGACAGGTCAGGAGTCCTCAGACTGGGGAATAAGTCCCAGCACGTGATGCTCAGTAACCAGACAGTCAGACACTCAGTCTTGCTCATAAACCAAAGCTATAGTTAGACTTCTTATTTCTTGTTGACTTGCTTACAAAACATTAGAATAAATACTCTCTACAGGTGACTACATTACATTTGCAATGCTACAGTACAATTGAGGTCTTCCAATTCTGATCCCAAATATGGGAAATGGAATCAAGACCCTTAAGAAGTAGAATGCATTTTTTCCTACTGTGAGCTGAAACAGGAGTAAAAGGACATGCAACATCAAAGGAAATTTATTTATGAAAACATTTAATATGACCCATTAGTCAAATATCAGCCCAATGCCACCATTTCCCCAAAGCAAAATACATGTGTTCACCATTGTCAACAAACAAGACTGAAATCAAGTGATAAGTGATAAGCAATTCTGCTTCAGTTTCCAACCATATGGCAGCATATGAAGACAAATAAGAGTTCTCATGACTGACCAAAGAACGATGGCTAAAGAATATTTTTCTCAAAGCAGAGCACATGAAATTAAGAAGTTTGCCGAATACTCTCCCAGTTATTTATGTGATAGTATGACAGTTCATTCTATGGCCACAGAAATGCATTTATGAATGTGTACACATTCATATATACTACTCATACATAAGGGCATACCAATTCATAATGTATGCAACAGACAAATAACCAGTTCACTTTATCCAGGTTTATAGATAAGGACACTTTTATTTCCTCCTTCTTGTCTGAAAATGAAAAATTTGTTCTTCTAAAAATTCTTAGTTTTAAAATCCAGACTGATATCTTTTTTAAGAACTTGGGTATTCTTCTGAAATGTGGGCTTATTGTTTAATGCAGTGTCATTCTACATATTTTTCTTTCTGAAAATGTGAAAGACACAGTTATTTAGGTAAGGTAAACCAATATAAAACTCTATTTCTTTTGGTCAAAGCTGCTCAATGGACAGATGAAAGATTGTTGTAATCTTATTGTGCAACATGGATTAACATGGTTTCATAAAATCCAGGTACAGGTGCCTTTCATGGAAGTATTAAAAACTTTTAACACTTTCCTGGATTTTTTCTGAACTTCTTAATGTTCAAAATTGCCTGGGGAATAAAAAGGATGATAAGTACAGACTCCTATAAGATTTCTAAAATATACATCATTTTTATTGGGTGAATATTTTATAAAATCAATTTCAAAATATAGAAATAAAAACCACTTACAGCATTTTCTTAATTCTGCTATATCTAAATCTATTTTAAATCGCAGATTTAAATTTTAATCTGTGGATGGCAGCATGTTGCCAAGTTAACTATCATGCAAAGAAGTCTGTGGTAGCTTATCATGTATGACATCCCACCTTGCCATTGCAATAAGTATTTTAGAAAAGTAACTTCATTTCTTTATCTGGAATCAGTAGCTCATAACCTTCCCAAGTCTTTCATATTTTACTCTAAGCTAATAATCATAGAATGATTCAGGTTGGAATTGACCTTTAAAATCATCTGGTCCAATACCCCTGCTACAGACAGGGACAGAGGCTGCTCTGTTGTCCTAAAAGACCATTCCCATTGTGAGAACACCTCTGTTTATAGAGAGTGTATCTCCTCAAACCGTTACTCCTCCTTCCAGACCTCAAGAATAATTCTGTTGGTTTCAGGTATAAAGGTGTGAAAATCTTAGATAGAAAGTGCCCGTGAGGTTGTCTAGTCTATCCCCTTGAAAAAACAAGAATTAATTTTGTCCTGCTTGCTATCTTGTGTCTAGTAAAGTGCAATTCTTCAGCAACAATTGCAAGTCTCCAGGTGTAGATATAGAAGAACCATATACATTCATTCCATGATATGATGCATTTGCAGCCTTTCTTTCCTTTCATTTGACCCCTTTTAATAAACTAAAAAGAAAATTTTCCAAGTTATTTTTAGCGATTTCCTTAGTCATGTGGGCTATTTTCTAAATATCTTCTTAGTCATGACACACCACATTTAACTTTTTCACAAAAATATTGTTTTTAAGCTTTCCACTTGTAACTACTGTTTTCTAAATTTCTTTAAGCACCCTCAACCAATGCCACTAAATCCATTAAATGAACACCAAGAACCTGATACAGAGTAATTTCTACGTATGTATCTATGTTTTTCATTTGCATTCCAATCAACAGATCCTGATTATGATGAGCACAAAGAACATAAAAATAAAATAACTTTCGGTATATTTACTCATGCTTGTGCCTGTTTAGTTGTTCCTCTTTGTATGATAATGATTCATCTTTACCCTTGAACAATATTTTCAATTGAAAGCAAAATTCTTTTGCATATCTGTGAGAACTGGTATTTTCAGTGGGACAAGATTACATTTTTAGAAGGAAAGAAATAATTTTTTTTTGATCATGGGGAAATGTTATTAAAATCTGTTTCAGTTAAAAAATTTTCAAAAGTGCAGGTTTAATCATCATGAGGGAAAATGATTTTCTACTGTCTTCCCTTGTGAGTTATCTTAATGAATGTCTGTTTCTTGCTTAGATATAACCTGGCCAAGTAGCACTCTCAAAAGACAGCTGCACGAGTTGGTAAAACTGCTACCACACATTCCCCTGCCATTTATAACTGAGCTTCTTTCCTTCCAGCTATTTTTGTAGCAACTGATATTTTAAAATTTCTACTGTTAATTTTTGCTGTGAGGGTGGTGAGGCACTGGAACACGTTGTCCGGAGAAGTTTTGGATGTGCCAGTCCTATGTGTTCAAAGGCCAGGCTGGACAGGGCTCTGAGCAGCCTGGTGTAGTAGAAGGTGTCCCTGCCCAAAGCAGGGGGCATGGAACTAGAGGATTTTTAAGGTCTCTTTGAAACTAAACTATTCTACAATTTTATGATTAATTTCTTCTATTTGTCATGTTCTATAGCCTGAAATTACCTATCAAGATTTAGTTAAATGAAGACTCTCCTGTCCATCTCCCAACTAGCTCACAAACAACTTGACAAATCCTGCCAAATGCTGTGTCACAGATTCTGGTAATAATTTAACATAACCAACTGGCACTGTAACATCACAAGTAATCAGAGCTTTCCTCTTCAAACAAAAAGTACCATCTCTCAGCATGGTCTCCATCTTCTCTTTCTTCTTTTTCATTTGGCAGCAAAAGATTTTCTGAGATCATCTCTGTCCTCTGAGCGGATCTGTTTTCCACATCTCTACTCCTTGATGTGATGTTTCATGATAAAAAAAAGAAACGAGATTTATTTTCATCTGTGTTATCATCAGAAACATAAATTTGTAAATTTAGACAGTTTGTTTAAACAATCATTCATTCCCCATCCTACATTTTTTTTTTTATTGAAAATTTTACAGTCTTGCTCTCATAAAATTTCTGAGGTTCTTTTGTATTTGGGAAGAGATTTTTCTTTTTCTTTGTATCACAATTATCAAGGGGGTGTTCTCCTGAGTCCCATTTTAAGGTTGCCCAAGGGTTTGTCTTATTGTCCTGAGCAGCAGAAAGCTTTCTAAATCTCCTTGGTCACCATCTTAATCTTCCTCTGAAGTCCTACGGGAATCTATTTTATTTTTCTTCTCTGGGATTTGGGATAAGCTATCGTTTACAAGCCAGTGACAGATGAGTCTGTTCTTTTTTCAGGGACTGTTAAATACAGTTCTGACTGGAATGTACCAATCACAGACTTCCCAACGTTATTTTGATTTAACTGGAGAGTTGAAAAATGTTGGCATCAGTCCTGCAGTGCCTGTTTTCCTACTGAGCAGCTGTATACATTTTAAAAGGCCAATTCAGTTGAAAAGATATTGCAGTGAAAGTAAATCTGAACAGACACTTCTTTCCTTCAAATTCCTGCTATCACTTTCAACTTTCTACACAAAAACAAGCTGTTGCAACTTATTCAGCAACCACTGAAATCTTGCAAGCCATTTGTCACCAAAACCCTTTAGAAAAGAGGTTTTCTGGTGGAGCAAGGTGTGTTCAGACATTCATTTGGTCTGACTTGGGCATTGCTGCCTTGGCTTGCACCTCAGCACCATAGATGGCCCCACGGTGTCCCATCACATCTGTATGAGACTCACTGCACATTTATTGCATTTTATAACAGCAGGAGTTGTTGCACTATGTGATACTGATTATTAATACATAACTTTTTAGGGCCCTTGTGCAAACCCACTTTAAAAAGTAAAGACCAGACTGAGTCAACTAAGGGAAAACTGGCTGAAAAAGGCAGAAAAAGTAAGACAAAACATGTGCTTTCATTTGTATAAACACACAAATAAACACACCTGGTTTTAAGCAATTGTTTTTCATTATGGCTGTTTATCATCTCTGTTTTCACTGGTTCCAATGATATTTCTATTGTGCTAATGTGGTTTGTTCATGTGTCCCTGGCAGGAGAGATGAGATTTTTCCCCACTAACATCAAATCTGACTTTTACTACTCTTTTCACAAAATTAAAATGAGATCCATGCTGTCCAGTCTGTCCCACACACAGCTTTAACAAACACATGCAGATGTGACTTGAGAAATGCTAAATGTCCTCTTGCTTAAAGAGACTCTCCTAATGATTTCAATTATAGGCAATTTCAGTGCCCACCAGCAAAAACTGCTGCTATTGCTTGAATCAGGGTTTAGAAAGAAATGTGCTGGAAATACGTATTAACACTCAGCCTTAACTTTTTGATTATGTGCAGAAAAAGAGGTAAAACTTCCAGTTTTACAGGTTTGGTTCAGTCTGAAAATAAAATTAATTCCCCTTCAGCAGGTGTGAATAGATAATTCAGAAGCAATATAAAATCCAACCTGCCCACACTGTCAGCTAACTGGAAATACAGGTATCCACTCTCTGAAAATTCTTCTCTTAGTACTTCAGCTTCCATTTTCCATCCGTTTCCCATTTGATTTATGAAGAGAACTACCTGGTAATCTCAATGACAGCAACAAGCCACAAACATACCACCTTCTATACCAGAGGGAAGAATTTTATATATGTTGCAGAAGTTTGTGTTTGGGAAAACCCTCTTATATCCTAGTGTTAGGAAGCCTGGCAGAGTATCCATAGCATTATTTTCATCAGTGTATGTACAGTACATAACCCAGTGTGGAAGGCACAGCAATGTACTACACATGTGTTAACTTGTGTTATTGCCTTGAGAACTGCCCTTAGGTTTTTACAAACAACATTATGGTCAGCTAAGTAACCACGTTTTCTGTTTATATTGAAGATATAAGAGGCTTGCTCTAGTTGCTGATGATTTTGCTATTGTTTAACCCTGTTGACATTGGAGACAATACGCTCTGGGAGTGTAAACAGGACTCTCCACATACGCTTTTGAAAAGTTGTGCTATTTCCGGTTACTATCCTATTATTAATGCTGAGATGTGAACCAGAAAGGCCAAAGGCTCACTTTCAAAATCCTAGCTAAGACTAACTTCTGTAAGAGAAAAAAGTTACCTTTTTACTTATATATTAAGTGCAGACTATGTTGAAGCCATTAAGAGAAATGCATGAAAGTCTATAACATCAGTGGAAAAGTGTGCAGTGTTTACCATGTTCAGAATATCTCAGTACTTTAAAAAAGGTTATGCCAAAAACTTTTATATCTTCTTGCTATGTTGGTAATGGCTGTGACCTTCTATGGCCCTTTGGAGTGATGTAGGACCTGCCATCTCTGATGACAACAAGAGCTACTTCTGCCAAAATATACCAGAAAAGTTGCATAGACATATCTGATGGACTCCCTTGTAGTTGTTCCTTGTCAAAGGTCAGAACAGGCTTTCAGTCATCAAGGCACTGAAGGAAAGCTCCCTTGAGTTTGTGAACTGAAACTGCAGAACCCTTCTCAGCACCAATAGGCTGAGAGGGGTTCTTCCTCCACTGTTACCTGCCAGCTCTGGAACACTTGTCCTGGTGAAGGCAATCTTCCCACTGAACATGAGTATTAACAGAAGCACACAGGTCTCAGAGAACAGTGAGAAAGCTCCCTGCTTTCCTTTCCAAGTATGTGAAGCAGCAGCCCTTTTGTCAAGTAGCACCTCAAGTCACCAGGCACATGCCCATGACTGAACTGAAAACTGTGGCAGAACCCAGTGCTCAAACAGAGTGAAGGTGATTCCTCAAACACAGACAAAGCTGACACTATGTTTGTCCTAGATAAATGCTTTGTCTGGGAGAGAGTAAGGAGTTTCAGCCCCTCACCTGACCCTGTCCTGGTTGCAGGAATTGCTGCACAGGAATTGCCTAATCTGCATCATACTAGACCCAAAGTATATCCAAGCTGATGAAAGACAATAAGAAAAATGCACCTAAATTTTTTCTCCTGTATAGATCAATTTAATAGTGCACAATGGGGGCACACTGCAAGGTCTTTTTTCATCCCTGAAAAACTTTGTATTATCCCAAGAACTTCCAAACATCACTGTGCATGTTACAACCATTACTGAAATCTTTGTAGGCAATGCAGAATTTGCACATGCATGTACCATCATTAGGGGAAGAAAAGCAAATTAAAAGCTCAGAAACGGGGAAATATGGAATGCTGAGACACTCATACATCCATAAAATTACAATGAAATCCAGCATTCACTAAAGAAGATTTAACCAAATCAGAAAAAGAGATTTATTTAAGTGTTTTCAAGAGGGAAAAATTCATCATAATGGTTGCCCATAAAACCTATTGAGTGACTCTGAAAAATAAAAAAAAAAAGGTGACTCTAGCAGTTGCTGTATTCTTTGGGTATTTTATGTGAGAAAACCATATCTGTTCATCTAGAGCAAAACTGGCAAGTTTTTAAATGAAGTTTTGTCAAAAGCTTTCATTAACCATAAAATATGAGAGTACAAGAACATATGCCATGCCTTCTGGGCATAATAATTATAGCAACATAAATCAGGAGTTGCTTCAGAAAAGCTGAAAAAAATTCCGTACAAAAGAAAATCAAAGCCAGATTGCTCCAAGCTGATTGTGACACAGGTATCTATGTATTTGTGTGTATTGGCTCTTTCCTGGTCATATAATTTCGATTCTTAGGGTGACATACAGCTACTGAGAGCTTGTCTACTTAATAAAGAAAAAAGTTTGGTGCAAAAGTGAAGAGGCCACACCATGTGCTTGGCATCCTCATGTCTATTTTAACCATCTGGCTGTGTCCCATGCTGACTAAACAGGGTCCATGTGTTTAGCAGGTTGCTTTTCTACCATTACTTTTAAGAAGAGGTCTCCAGAACTAAAACAGCATAAATGCTTCCAACAGATGTTTGGCTTAAGACACTTTCTTCACTCTCTCCCTTTCTGCACTATGGAGAAATTATAACTAAATTATAACTAAAAGAGTTAAAAGTACTTAATGCTAAATCACCCTCATTTGCAACACCCATTTGCTTTATGAATGGCTGAAATTTACCTGAAGCATGCAGTGATAGGAAAAATCACATTTATGATTTGTCATGAAGACTTGGGAGTAGAGTTTAGCTAAAGCCTAGTCAAGATGAGCTAACTCAAATGCAGCTTTGCCTGGTAAACATAAAATAAAAATGAGAATGGTTATTTCTTCCTGTTTGTTGCCGCTTGTTCACCCACCTTCCAGAATATCCTGTTTTGCAGGTCAGGACTTGTGTCAGATAGTTGTGTAGTATGAATTACAGTGCCCTTCCTCACTGACCAGAGGGATAAAAGCAAATGGAATGGGCTCTAAGTCTAGCAAACAGCTTTAGGAGACCTTAGAAGACCCCAAAGATAGGGACACTGAGAGTTGAGGGAGGGTTTGGGGAAAGGCATGCACAGCCCCATTCTCTTCTGACCATTTGTGTAGAGAGCTAGACATTTTTATTTTTATAGGGAACAAGGTTAACTCTTTTTTTCTGGTCTTTCAAATCTCAGGTCTTGGGAAAAAAGAGTCAAATCACAACTGAAAATTTCTCTTCCATTTAAAATCTGTTTAAGCACTGTTCTTTTCAAGAAGCATTTCAGTGTTAGCTGTGGCTCCATATCTTCTTCCCATGAATATCAACTTGCATTGGCCATTAGCCACTTCTCCAAAAGTTCCCTCTTTGTGGCTACCAGATCAGAAACACAATCACTTCAAGATGTGAAGTGTAAACTCACAGGGTGGAACTGTGTCAGAAAACATCCTGTAACATCCTGTAGCAATAATACTGTCCTGACAGGCTTTAAACAAGATTAAGTATTCTCTGCCCTCCAACAGCCTAATGCTAGCGCAAAAAACTGTCTCATGTGCACGAGCTAATTTAACAAAAATGTGACTCTTGGCTCATGCTGGCTCTGTATCAAACCTGCCCTGGTAGGTGAGACAGTGAGGTACAGAACTATTTGGTGTAGAAGCTCAGCCTGAGACAGAAGTTTGGCTACAAATATGGTATCACTCAGACAAGGTGAAAACATTTTGACAGATGAGTTTTAGACCAGAAATCTCAATTTCTGTCAAAACAAAAAGTCTCAAGGGAATGTGTTGATTTTTAAGGCATTTATCTGCAAGTGTCAAAATATTTGCAACTTTTTTTCCTTACATTTTGACAGCATCAAAATATTTTATTTAGATATAGCAAAAAATTTTTTTATCTCCTCAGTTGGTTTTATGACATTCATTTTGACATAGCATAGTAAAATTAGTATTTACTATAGCTGAAAATTTGGTATCATGGTATGTCAACATAATTATAAACTGCTGTCAAAACATTTTAATGTTTTCCAAGTCTTCATTCCTCCAAGACTTGAAGACATTTGGTTTGCTTTAGCTCATGATTAAATAAATGAGGAAATAACATAATTTCTCAGTGAAAAAGAATTCTTTTTTGTAAACTGCTCAAGATTCTGCAACTTTATTTTATAATGCTACATATTGTGTCTCACAATAAAATCCTCTTCTATGTGAAAATTCCTGGAGATGATCCCTTATATAGACAGAAATAAAGAAAAGTTGAATAAAAAGATTACTATATCAATGTTGTTTTTCTCACACACCTGAAAAGACCTTGAGTTTGAGGAAAACATAGTGGTGGACTAGAAGAATTCTGCATTTTAGAGAGACAGATGAACACAGACCAAAGATTAATTTTGTTTCATTCTAGTTAGCCTAGAAATTGGTGTAACAAGAGCTCTGAACTCTGAATCCCTAGTGTTACTATTCCTATCTGTTTCTGAGGTGGGGTCAGTTGCAAAAGCTTATGAAGTGAAGAGTAAAACCTTATAAAGGAAGAAAAAATATTGCAAATGAATAAAAGAAAACATTTCTGATAAAAAGTTGCAGAATTTTAAGTTTTAGATAATAAAATTTTTTTTATTTTTCTACTTTTTATTTTAAAATTGTATACATATAAAAGTAAATATTTTTAAAAATGTAAACCCATTTCTAACCTAATGACCTCTCTCAGAAGCTAAAATTCAGTGTTTTCCCCTAGCCAATATCTGACAAGCCTTGAGAACTTGCAGAAAAAGAACTAGATGTTAGTCAGATTCTTGGTCACCAAAATAGGTGCTAACATAGAATTATACTAGCATCCTTGAAATTTTTTGAACAAAAAAAGAAAAAAGTGTAAGGGTGGTTTGAAGACATAAGTTTAATTACTCTTTGGTTTTATTATTCTTTCTATTTCCAGCAGTGAGGACAAACATTTTAAGAGAAAGTAATCCTTAAGGCAGAGTTGATGATGTACTATTCATCATGCAAGGAAAAAAAAAAAGAAAAAGTTCCACATTCTTGAAAGATGATAGTAACCCTTATGTTTACATGTCATAGTCCTGGAGATGATATCTTACAAAATGGGAGGTAAACTCCAGTTTCTGCAAATGCAACAGATGTTTGCTTTCTGAAGAGGAGAAAAACGTTGCAAGAAAGATGTTATTGGGGTGTTATGTCCCCCTTTAGATTCATCCTACACTTTCCTATGTTCCATACTTGGAACCAGGCTGATAACCTTGACCAGTTTGTAACTGATGGGCAAATGCCTGCAGTAAGTAACCCGTCTTGTTAATCTACTTGTCAGCTTTCAGTATAAAAGATAAAGAAAAAAGAAGGTTTAGTGAGTTTTTCAGGCCTTGGGCCAGCACACTGACTATTCAAGGAATGTTTCACCATCCAGTAAAACCAGGACTAAAATGGACAAACTTTCCCACAGATTCTGCCAATGCATTTGAATTCTGCCTATAACAGTCCTGCTATTCTCAGTACCAGGCCTTTTGTGAGCAGACAATCTCAGCTCAGTCCAAATTACAGAAAGAATAAAAATGTGTACTGAGATGTAAATTTTAAGTTCATTTCCCTTTGTGTTTTTCTCAGATATCTGCATAAACACTGCTAACCTCTCCAACAGCACAACAAAAGCACATGTCTTCAAAACAAATGGGAACTGCTTGCTACTAGGGAAAAGCAGTCTAATTAGGTAATAATATTTCAGTGTCATGCTGCCATGGGAAGACTAGGCAGTGTTCACACCCTGCCTGAGCTGAGCAGAGGGTTAGTCTAAATGAGATTAAATAAGAGATATGGGGCAAAAATGACTCAAATTGTTCCACCAGAACCATAAATAGTGAATAAACCCCAAACAATAATGAATAAAGCACCTAATTTTTCATTTTCTGCTTTGAAAACGCAGCAATTTCTGTAACGTTTATTGACTGTCTCTTGCTTGTTACCAGCACTTTGCAGTGTTTCCTGGATGAAGTAAATTGCTATAAACTTAAGAAAAATATTGAAAAAATTATTACAAGGTTAAACTTGTTCGCATTCACAAACTTGATTTTTTATTTTGTTATGGGGATTTGAGACTGCCAGGAATTTCCAGACTTTGCCTATCAGTTTTATTTTAGTCTGTCTATCACCATGGCCTTCTTTCTGCGTATTTCATTATTAGGAAATATTTTTGCATAGAGAGATTACCAAGGAGAGAAAATAACATTGAAAGCAAGAGTGTAATGGGTGGTTCTATGTAGATGTGCTATTGGAATGCAGATCTGAGTTACTATAGTTTCAAACAGGATACTTGCATGTCATCCTCCTAGTTTTTCACTTGGGAAATATCAGGATAGACCTAAAAGAGCAGCTCACTCAATGTCCTATGCTTGTTTTACTACTGGGAAATAAAGGAAAAAATTAACCATTGCTAACTGGAAGGGACTATTTCCACTATCCGATATGGACATCCTTTCCTACCAGGATCAAACTGGCAGCTCCTTTCCAAGCTAGCCTTCTGACACTTTGTCTTGGCCTACCACCCTTCCCTGAGAGCTGACTGCAGTCTCACCATAAACATCTCTTCCTTTGCCTTCAAAGAACCATGATCTGCAGGTCTGAGATTCAGTGAGCACTTCTGTACGAGGAAAGCCTTGGGGCTGAAGGACTTCTCTTCCATGTGTGTGGAGTCAAACTAGAGCGGGAAGCTATCTCTAGAGCTGGGGGAAAAGCACTTGAAACCTGAACTGTGGTAGAAAACCAGGGCACCCCGTGGCATGCTGTGGCCTCTTTGCCAGACTGTCCTGTAGGCACTTTAGGCACCACAACACAGATTTGTGGCAACTGTCTCCATCAAGCAAGTCCCCTGTGGTTGGTTAGTTAGCAACAGAAGAAACACACGGGTCACAGAGCAGCAGTGGTTTCACCAGGCAGGACCGACCAAAAGCCCTGCCTTTCTTTATTTACCTATTTTTATAGGGTTCTAAGGACAGTCAAAGATTGGTGAAAGGGGTCAACACCCCTGAAGGTTTACAGGACAAAGACATGGTTAATCATCTTTCTCCACCCTAGGGAAAGGAATGAAAAACAATTCCACAAGTGCAAAACAATCCTGGTTGGTTAAGGAAAACAAGGACCATGTTTGTAGAACAAGCATGGGAAACTACAGTTACAGTGTTACAACTTATGGGGCCCTGTAAAAGCAGGGCGACACCCTGTCACACACAGGCACACACCTCTTGCTTACTTATGGCCACAGGTAGCACATGGCATGAGGGCCTTCTGCTCCCATTCCCTGGGGCCTGGGACACCTTGCTGGAGCTGTAGGTGGACAAACAGGGACTGAAGGCTCCTGAAGGTTTTTAGAGCTGAAGCAGGTGACAAGCATGAGGCTTAGATGCTGTCAAGCTCTCTTTAATTTCCATTTGGGCCCTGTTGCCAAGGCACCTGGAGCAGGCCCAGCTTTCAGTGCCACTTAACACACAGCAACACATAAGAAACTTAATTACTTTAACTACAGGCTATGAGAAAAACAAACAGGATCAAGGATATCCCCAACTGTGGCCAAAACATGCTCTGTGTTCGTCAATACCTACGTACTTTGGGACAGGTGAAGAAAGCAGTCTGGTCAGTGACTCATCCTGTCCAAAGCCTTTACAGCATATTAGAGTCTATTTTCTGTATTTCTTCTGCCCTTGTGGAGGGGTTTCCTCCTGGGGTGCATCCTAGTGGGGTGCTTTGAGAGCCAGCCTTGACCTTGCCTGAAGGTTTAAACAGATTCACAGCTGAGACTGCCGTGTCTCTAGGAGAAGGCTACACAGCTCTGTTCTCTGAAAGTCACTCTTTGTCTCCACAAAACATAGTGCAGCTACAAGTGGCAGGTATAGAACTGTCTGGGTAGATAAACAGCCTTTTGGAGTGGAAAGGGGGTGGAGAGAAAAACTCACTGTTGGAGATGTCTGCCACAACGGATTTTCTATTAACATTTGATTGCATTTCACAGGATTTATTGCTGCAGTGCCCTACAGATAAGATATGCCAAAACACTGGCTGAGGCTTTTCCTAAACATAAATTCTACAGAGTGCAATCAAAATGTCAATAGTAAGCTCGATCTGTTCTGCATGTCTGTGCTGCATGTTGGGTTTGATCAAACTTAACTAAATCTGCTGCTTTTTAAAGCACTGAGGGCCAGGGTATACTTCTCAGGATTTCTGCTAATTACTTTGAAACTCTTCATTAATTAAATAAATATTGTGGGGGAGGGCAATTAAGATGCCAATAAACAAATTTCCCAGCCTTTTTCAGGTTATGGTTTTTCTGCTATGCTACTCAGGAAACACAAAATGTGGGAGTGGAATACAATGTTTCAGCTAACTGAGGTGTCAGTGCGATGGATGCCTCTCTGAGCTTTCTCAGCTGCTGAGGATGAGTAATGGGGAAAAACTGAAGGACCACTTTATTCCCCACTACCACATTCAGCACTTCCATAGACATGAAAAACGTTTTTCATTCTGTAGAAAACTTGGGGCAAAACCTTTATTTCTGCATCTTTATTTCTGATAGGAGTGCCTATCAGCTGTGTTTTTTACGAAGACACAAAACATCAGCAGTACCTGGTTTTAGATATGTACATAAGTAGCAGAGAAAAAGTCTAAAAAAGGAAAACTGATTAAGTAAAAATTAGAATTCTTCAAAGACTCTTGGGGGATTAGAGGGGGGAATTTCCCAAATGAAGGGCTTATCTTTTACAGGCTGTTTCTGAAATTAATAAAACACTTCCAAGAACTTTATATGTAACCTGCTACTGCCTTTTAAGGTAATCTTAAAGCAGGAGATACTATTTAAACATTGAATTTTCTTCAAACAGAATCAAAATTCCTTGCATTTTCTAAAAGGAACAAAAAGTTGCAGTCCAGCCTGATTTTACATCTCTAGGGGCATGTATTCTGCCTAATATGTAAAGAGAAGCAAATTATAGCCCAACAACAGATCGAGTACTGGGATATATTCTTCTCCTTTCACAAGATATGCTTGAAGCAGAAAAACAAAGAGACATCTTCAAAAATCCACTTGTGTCTCCCTGCTTCCATCCAATTCCTGCCACAGCCCTGCTGTGTTCCAAATGGAACATTAGAGAAATTTTTGGGGCAGCAGACTCACCTTGTACAGCTCAGAAGCTAAACAATGCTCAGAAATTGCCCTGTGGGAGCTAACTGAGTTCAGCACTAGTTTGTCATCAGCATTTTAAGACACAAGACTCTGATAGTGATTGTTATTAATGATACGGAAGACTAAATAAAACTTAATGATATTTAAAAGGATTTCTGAATGATCTTTGGTATGATTTATTATATTTTTATGTTAATAGTGAAGAAAATTTATTTTCAATAGGTAAGTTGTAGCCAGAAGAAAGTGATTCATCTTTTAAACAACCACAGCCAAATTATAGCTGATAATTTATTAGATGGGAGTATTTAATCTCCCTGAAGTGTAAGTGTCTTGAGAGATTTTTGTTCATTTTTCTTGCCTAAAATCAAAGCAAGAAACAATTAGAATCAAGACACTTGGCAAGCTGTGGCTTTTCACAAAACCATTTCATACTCTGATAAGAAAGGAACAACACAATTTCCAAAATAATTCTGATTACTCAGACAAGAATGTGTTGTATGAAATTGACTAATAATGGACAAAAAAAGATTAAATTTGAATGAAATCTTCCTAGTGTCACACCACTGTTGCCTGTCACTCATATTTTTCCTACAGTTAACAGATCAGTTCCTGGATATATTCACTGAATTTACTGCTGTTAAATTTTCCCTATCTAGTGAAAACTGAGCATTACACCTGAATGCAGAAATTATTGAATAGTTTGTGTCTGTGACTAGAGATGTTTGTCCCAGCCATGACATCCCCTTCCATCACCAACATAACCAAGCCACTGAGATTTATTCCCATCTTCCTTACTGGTTAACACAGATCCCTCTCACTGTGAAAGTCAGGGCAGCACAATGAAAAGGCTGGGGAAAAGGGTTCACAGTATGTAAAAATGAGAAAAGTGACCAACAGTACTGTTATTTAAATCAAAAATTCTGGCAAAAGACAGGCTTACAGTATTCATGCCATGATACTGCCCGTCTTTACATTGCAGCTTTCTCTTTCCCCAAGTTGTTTTGTAGACTGCTGTTCAGCATACTCCCAAGTCTTTATATGAATAACTCCAGAGGATTTGGAACAAGACCAGAGAAGGATTTTGAAGTTGATAAGGGGACTAAAGCAACTCTCCCAGGAAAGCAGGCTGAGGAACTTGGGGCTCTTCATCCCGGAAAAGAGAAGGTTGTATGGAGATCTCATAGCAACATTCCAGTATCTGAAAGTGGACTCCAAGGAAGAAAGAGAGGGACTCTTTGTCAGGAATTGTAGTGACAGGACAAGGAATAATGGGTACAAATTGAAAGAGGGGAAATTTAGGCTACATATACAGAAAAAATTCTATATTATGAGAGTAGTAGTACACTGGCAAAGGCTGTCCAGAGGAGCTGTGTTCAGGGCCAGCTTGGATGGGGCAGTGAAGTTGGAACTGGATAGTCTTTAAGGTCACTTAACTCAAACCAACTCAAACCATTCTATGTTCCTATGATTCTAAGATCCAAAAATCAAATTTGTGATGCACGACAATGAGAAGACAGCATGAAAAGCCTGAGTTACACTATCTCCAGGAAGGTGATGTGACATTAAATGTAAGAGGACTTTAACAGAGCATACCATCACCAATTCAAACAGACCTAAGGTTTCCCCCAAATTTTGTTGTCTTGCATTGCCCATTAAGGACTGCCCTAGCAGACCTGCAGCAAAAATTACACACCAGACATTTCTTCTTTCCTTCTGGCTCTGCATTCAAATAGTTAATAACCATTTACCCTGTTCCCACATGTGCCAACAAACTGTCACTTTATTAATTCTTCACATCATGTCTGCTATCAATCAAATTCATTACAGTCTTTGAAGTATACCAATTACCTACTGGATTTCTCTTCTCTCAAGCTGCAAAGTGGGGGGAAAAATGAACAATGTCTCTAAAAATAACAGAAAAGAAAATGTAATTCAAATCCATTTTCTATTCCAGCATTGCTTCAGACAATATTACTAATAAACTTAAGATGCTGCTTGCTTTTTGAAAATTGATTTAAAAAGGGAGAAACAGTCACTTTCCACGAGATCAATAGGTTGCTCTGCCTGGCTTACAAGCATTACAAGTACTAAGAAGCTCTTCATTTACTGCATCCTAAACTGGTTTTACCAAAAATCTGTTGTTCCTTCAAATCATGCCATTTATCAATCAAGTACTTATTTGCTAAGTAGGCTTGAACTTTTACTTTTTTTTTCTTTTTTTAAACTTCATAACTTAAAATTGAATTAAAAGATAGTAATTTGCTGAATAATTTTAGTGTTCATTATCCTTCAAATCTTTGGGAATTTTTTGAGAGCTTTAGCCAATATCAATTTTATAGTCCTCTGGTAGGAAACCCAAATAGTTAGATGTTTTAAATAAATATGCCATTTACAATTACATATTATGAGGGGGTTTGTTTTCTCCCAAATATCAAATAAAGATGAAAGACAAAACTACATCTCAAGTAAACTGCATGTATCAGCCATAAAATTGCATTGTTTACTGTTGTTCTCATTCTGCTCCCTCCTTATAATATGTTTTATTATTTTTGTATCTCAGTTTTAATTAGCGGATATAGAAAATAGAAGTATTTTTTACCTTCTTTGAGTTTTTTTCGTGGGTTTGGTTTGGTTTGGTTTTTCTTTTTTCATTTTTAGCATTGAAAGACAGTTTCTCCCTGCTCTATGGACCTAAAAGGTGACCCAGTTTCTATATCTGAGCAGCAAAGAAAGCAGACTTCCTTTATAAAACAACTTTGCAGCCACGAGAAGTAATGCTTGCTTCAAAATTAAGTCTGAAAATTGATGCAGCTTCTAAAAGATTTATCATGTACATCTGCTTGCCTCATTTTCTCATCAAGGGCCAGATTCACCTCTATGAATATTTCCTATCTTAAAGGAAAGCATTTGGATAAGTTACTGCTGTGGATTCCTTCTATAATCATCACAAAGGGATACATACATCACAACACAATTGATCCCCTTTGAAAATAAAAGTCAAAAATAAAATAAATTGGTTTCTGGAGAGACATTACAGTTGATTGACCATGGAATGATCACAGACACATACATCTGAGACCACTAAAAGCAGCAAAATCCACCCCATTTCTATGCACCACCAATACAGACATTTCACTTTCCCAATAAGGAATTTCTTTCCTCTTTGACTTTAACTTTTTTTAAAAATTTCTCAACTCAGATGCAAAATTCAGGCACTCCTTTTCCTTCTCACTAATACAAAATAGAGAAAAAGAGAATGACTAACATGTCCAGAGCATTTCCAACCTCTGTGAAAAGTTAAGAATAAGGGAAAAGTATCTCTTCTTTCCCACATTTCCCAATTAGCTGCCTGGACTCAGATGGAAAAGGAGATAGTAAGCTCTGGAAAATTTTCTGTTCTGCTGCCTTCCTGTTTACACACCTGGCACCTCTGTACTGTTCTACATCCATTCAGCCTGTCAGATCCCTTGCAGCTTCTCCATGTTCCCTGAGACTTGCAGCAACCCAGAAGACTACAGTGTCATCCTACCAAAGCCAGCTCGAACAGAAACGTGATCTATATGTACATATGAAACTGTTTATCTGGCACACACACATGTGGCTGTGTAGGTTGAAAAAGACAATACCTATACCTAGTAAGGCATGGTCCCAGTAAGCCTTATTTAGGTGTCTAGCACATTCTTTTACACATCTGACACAAATATTCTTAGTTACAAACAGTTGCTTAAAATCATATACTGCATATAGGCACTTCTAATTCACATGTGTGAAGATCAAATGCACTTTGCCCATTTAAAAGCAATTTCAGTAGGTCTGTACAAGGTTCTAAAAACACCTTATTTACCTATTGCCTCATACCACTAAACCAGAAGGGTTTTGAATACTTAAAAATTATATCTTACCCAGTATTTAGCACTTTCGACCAGCAATCTGTAAGTACTTTAACAATCACCAGTTCACACAAAGACAAAAATTTCAGTTCTGAGTCATGCAGTGACATTTCCTATCACAACCTTGACAGGTTTACTTGTTTCCCCTTTCTTCTGTGCTGTGTAAGCAAATGGAAAGAATGGAAATCCAGCAAGTGGAAATGTATTGACTAAGTTTTATTAACTTCATTCCAAATGTTATGGAATGTCTAATGACCTCTCTGAAGCTAAGTTCATTGTCTTTCAGCTGCTTGACATATTTCTCAGCTAATTTAACATTTATAAACATGCATACAAAATGAAATTTTAATGTCATATTTGCATGTAAAATTCTGGCTGGACTGTAAGCTTTGTTTGTTTAAGAAAATCAGATTCTCATTAGTGGAGAATAAAAGTATGTGCAAAATAATTTCTTGTATATAGAATTTAGAAATTAAAAAAAATACATGAAGCCTCTCCCCACAAACATTAAGATAAATAAACAATGATGCCTCACTTTCTGATGGGAAAAATATATGACATTTTTGTGGAGTTCTAACATCACTTATGCAAGAAAATATTTTTTTTCAAATTATTCAAACATTATTTAGTTATTTTAAGCGCTTATTATGCTACATCTCTAATTACCTTAAAGATGAGTAAGTAAAATCATAAAATAAATGTCTTCTTTGTGCAGATTAAAAGGGAGTAAACACACATTAATTGCTAGTAGAAAACACAGAGGTTATTTAGTACTTGTGTGGAAGGGATGAGACATTAACTTATAAGTAAGCAAGTTTTTTTGTTGCAAGTCCTGCTGTAGTGCTGGATTTTAAAGATAAGTATATTTTCAGAGAAACAGCATTTAAAAGTGTATCAATATGAATGGAAATGCTTCTAATTTTTTACTGGCTGACATGGTTCACAGTGGTAGAAGGAGTATCATATAAGTGGAGAAAATTTGCCCTAAATGGGCACACACCATTCATAGACTTTCTGGTCAGTTGCCACAACTATATTTCACATCTCAAGATTTCAGTGCTTCTTAAGACAGGTTAAAGATGGTAAATTTGAATTCCTAAATTGATACGTCTTACAAACATAATGAGAGAAAAAATTCAAAAATGAGAACAAATGTAAATATTTATGCTTATTTGGAAAGTGCTAACCCACAAGTTTGTAATTTTATAGCAAGGCCTAGACAGTAAAAAGTGACCAATCATAATAAGCATCTATGATCAGAAATATCATAAGTTGTCATAAGTATCTCTGAAAGAGAAGAATTACTGTGCAATTTGTTTATTCTACTACACAAGATAGGGATGGGGTACAAAATCAGTAATAGTAAAAACTGCACGTAAACAAGTAAAAAGAAGTACCTGCCTCATTCCCCCTGGGAAGCAAAATGCCAAACAGTATCTTGTTTTGTGGGGTGCAACTGTTGTCTTTTGCATAATTTTCAGAAAATGAACCTTAAGAATAAATTTCTGAGGTTTCCTTTCAGGAACTTTTATGTCTCTACCAGTAACTTTTGAGTGAAGGTCTCTGAAACATGAAGTTATATGCAGTATATTTAGCTTCTGTAATAAAGGCTGTATAGATCAAATTTCTCTTTTTCTCCTCCACACAGTAGGATACCTGTGAGATACTGAACTTTCTATAGTTGTAATAAAACAAAGTGGCAGTCCTATTAAAAAAAACATGCTAAGCATGCCACACAACTAAGCTTGTGAATGAGGCAGCACCAACACAAAATTTATTCTGATTAATCCACCAAAGGGAATCACCCTAATCTTACCAAATAAGGATGCTTACAAACCACCTGGACTAAAGTAGAAAGGCAACTAAACAAAATCCAGCTGACTTCCTGACTTCTGCCACTGGGCATGAGTCACCCATCAACATCTGTGCAAGAGCAGATGGGCTCAGCCTCAGCCAGAGGGTGATCAAGCTGATCAGCCAGATCCCCAAAGTACCATAATCCTTCAGACCTCCTGGGAGAATGCGTCATTCACCCAAGCAGCCCTGAATCACATGTAAAGTGCTCTTTTTCCAGCCAAGCAGCTGCTGAGAGCTCACGTATGGACCTTGCCGTTTTCTCTCCGAGACTTCTCTTATGTGAAATGCTTCAGCCAAATTGAGAACTCCTCCATCTTCCTGAGAGCCCTTATGTTTCCTCTGCAAAGTCAGGATTTCTCCATTCACTCCAGGAGGTGGGCTATGAATGTTTCAGCCTGAAGAGGTCAGGGGACCCAAATTCTTTCCTTTCAGAATGACTGCCTGACTATGGGTGGTGCTATTTCCTTCATGTAACAGGAGAGCCCTGCTCAGTAGGGCATCTACCCTCAAACGAGGGACTGCGGCATCTGGTTTCCAAGTGTACAGAAACGTCTAATGAGCTGCTGACCTCAAACACCTACACCCTGCGAGGTGTGATATTTCAGCTGTTTCTGATGGCCAGCCCCAGATGCATTCCGACATGAACAGCCCTCTGTGGGTAACCTTCTGAGGCACCAGGCTCCTCCTCTCACTGAAGTCAGAAACCAGGAAATACTTCTTTACTATCTTGGCGTCGCACTGACAGACAAAGCACAAAATATCTTAGTTTCCATAGGTCAAACAGGAAATGTCTGCAATCTTAAGACCTCACTGGTACATTAAAGTTAACCTGTAGGTATTTCTCACTGATATTCCTGTTCTTCCCTCACAAACACTTTCAATAGCAAGGATACAAGGATTTGTGCAGTCTTCTAGGACATTGGAAGGACATTGATGCTGTAATTCCTGGAGCATGTACTGGTGCTGCAACTCATGTATTCAGCCCTCCTGACAAAAGAAGCAGGTTCAACATGAGATGAGGTCAGAAACAGGTTTGGTTTAATTGTCTTGCTCAAGGATGTGGTGGGCAAGAGGCAGCCTTGGGCAGCCCCAATTACACCATTACATACCTTTTCATATCTTTTCCTGTGTCTTGACCTCTCTGCTCTTGCCCTCCTTTTGTCATCTCTGACCTTTCACAACTAAATAACAACAATTGTTTCTTCTGCCTTAGTCCCAGTTTTGCTTCATCTATACCCAGATTTGGTGGGTTTGATACCACTATCTAGATGTTCCTGGTTTTGTATGATGTTTCTGATACAGTTACCCAGACAGTGCCAGCTTTGTACAAATTGTGCCCAAAAGGTCACCCATGTTTCCCTCCAAGAATTATGTAGATATTTCTCAAGCAACTCTCCCTTAAACATCTGTGACATCCAACCTCCCTTCACAGTGCTATCTCTAACCTTTGTCAGATTCATGCATTGTTACCAGTCACATCCAGAAATTCCACCTATGTCTTGTCCAATAGATTCTCACATCCTTTGCAGTTATCTTCATCTGGGGTCAAGACCCCATCACCTTTCTGCATCCCTGAATAATCTAGCTGTCCCTTGGTCTGCATGTGGGTGCCAGATGAAAGTTGAATTGATTCAGAAAAACAAGAAAGAAGATGAACTAGTTCTACATGTGGGAAGAATAGAGAAGTTCAGGTGTGGAGCATCGATATAGTGTTTTGCCATGTGCAAATCCACAGCCTAAAGGAGGAAGACTCAGACTTTTCTTATAGATTTTAGGAGCAGAATTCATCTCATATTACATGAGCTGTCTAAAATTTGTTTAACAAAACATCTGCATTTTGTTGTGAACTCAACACAAAAAAGCAATAAACAAAGGAAGTTAGAAGCATTTCCCTTAACTGATCAAAAATACTATTTTTCTCTGCAAGTTGCAGAAGTTCTCTGTAAAACAATGTTGCCTATTGTACCAATTCCATCAGCTGATTTTCTCTCAGCCTTACTTTTATTTCTCTTCCTACCACCATGTGAAAATGTTAGATGAGTTTAAAAAAAGACACAATTGGAACCAAAATCTGGTGCATTAATCTGCATTCCTTGTTTCCAGCACTGAAGACAAGGAGAAGTGCAAAGGAAATGATGGTTGTTTACTAGCTTTGACTGACAGAGCTATTGCCTTCTTGCAGCTTTGTAGGTGAGGTCATCATGCTGAGTGCAATTTTTGGGACAGATGGTGGATTTGGGACAGACAACAAAGAACAGATGGCCAAAGAGAAGTACCAGAATAAAAACATGTGGTTTGGAGCTAGACAGCTTACTCCTTTCACATTGAACAGTTCACGTTTTAATCTATTTAATTCAAAATTTAGATTTTCTATGAATGTCTTATAAAAGCTGCAGTTAGTTACCATTCAGACATTTGAGCTTGGCATTTTGTCTTTAGAGGTAAGTATTCAAACTTACTAGAGCAAAATTAGAAGTATTCTGATTTTTTTCTTTTTTTGTTGTTTTTCTTTTCTTTACATTAAAATACTGGTTGAAAGTGGTGAAAAATAATGTTGAAGGATAAGTATTGTTTTTTTCAGGGATATACAGAAAACTTTAAAATATGTTTAAAAACACTTCACTGTTTTCCACTCTTCCCACTTGTTCTGCTACAGAAGACTGGTTTTATAGCTAAAGCTAAAGAGAAGGGGTACTTATATACAAAGGTCATCTTCATTTGCTTCTGAGACTGAGACAATCAGCATTAAGGGACATATCTCAAATCCAACCTTATCCGTTTCAGATCAGTTAGAGCACCACATAAAGAATACAATCAGAGTACCATGGAGTGGAATCACTGTGTCATTCAGGTACAAATTTGGAAGGTACTTTGTAATTGGTGCATCTCAGTGAGTTTGGTGTTAAAGCAGTATGGGATAAGATGTGCATGGGCCAGAATAAAAGCTCTTCTTCAAAGAGGATGTTAAACAATCCTTTCACTCTTGCAAATACAAATTGAGTAAAATCACACTGATTTTCATGAGTTTAATTTATACATGTGTCTATATATCAGTGATTCCTCAGTAGTTCTGATCACAGAAGTTTTATGGAAATAATCACTGATGTATTTTTTTTTTAATTTTTACCTTTTACCTGGGAGTTCTTTGAGGATCTGTAGTGGAGAAAGCTACAGAGAGCAATAATATGTCTTTCAAAGGCCTCAGACTTATGTATTCTTATAAAACAAATTTCATAAAATGCAGCTTTGATCTTATTTGCATTGCTACTAGCATACTTTATATGTTCCGGTTGGCTTATTGATGCCTAGTGTAGATTACATGATCAGGGTCAGAAATGATGTGTTTAAAGGGCACAACCAACTTCTGATTACTCATTTTAATGAAAAAAAACCAGGGGGTTCATTCAAAACAGAATGAGTTGAAGCAGACTGAAGAGAAAAATTACCAAAGACTAGCATAGCTAAATTTACTGACTCACAGGCCAAAGTGAAGAAACCTAATTACCACTGCACAGTTTATTATTTCAAACAGCAGCTGTTTCCTTATGAACTTCCTCTGAGCTTAGCTGAGTTGGTTAGAGCATGGTTTTAACAAAACCAAGGTAATGGGTTCAATGTATGGGCTATTCATGTAAGAGTTGGATGTGATGACCCTTGTGGGCCTCTTTCTACAGAGAATATTCTGTGAAAGCTGTGTTCTACACACAGAAGAAAAAAAATTACAGTTGTATTGCTGGAACCAGCTTATGCTCTGCATGCTAGGATACTGGCAAATTTTTACTTTTGGTTTCAATTTAGGTTCCACAAATGCTGGTCCACCTCTGCAAACTGTCTTAAATCCTTTTTTCAATAGATGGTCCATTTCATAAAAGACTGATACACTGCCAGTCTGATTCAATAACAGTATGTGTTATGTAATATGATGCCTACTTGGTTTATAAGGACACCAGTGAAATGTGAAAATGCTTGGAGAACAAAACTTCCATGTCATATATGCCCAAAACTGTGTAAAAAATTCAGCCTTTGGAAACTGAGAATCCCTGTTCAAGATCTAGAACCAACACAGCAGATTCTCTCCTCCAATGTCACAGCAAGCAGTCAAGTTCAAGACAGACTAAAGCCTCTGGTCCATAAATATATTCTCTTTGGCTGAGAATTGATAAAGATGTGGCCTCTACCTAAGTCCTCTCCTATCAGTATTCAGCCCTCCCTTTTCCCTCATCTTCCTCCAGTTTACATCATTCTGAAGAGTGCTCAAACAGCAACTGCTGCCAGATTACAATCTCTGTGCCCCCTAAACTTTCCTCAAGTCTCCAGAGATCTCATGGAAACATCTTCTACATAGGAATTATAAATTTTGCTGAAGATTCTCCCAATACTGCATTGAATTCTAAGTGTCTGAAATCTCCTTGACGTGCACCCAACATAACTAGAACAGGTACATCTGAACTGTAGAAAGAGGCAAGCTGGGTATGACAGAGGTGGCTTCTGTAAATCCACTGTCCTACATGATTGCGTGGCAGGCAGATAACATCAGGCAGTTAATACTGTTTGTACAACCTGCCTAGAAGCACCCCTCTGTTTTGCAATTTGTTACCAAAACTGTTATTAACATTTATACAAATTTCTAATCAATAAAAATAGGCACAAGTGGTCCATTTACTTCAACTGCAGGAAAACTGATTATGCCAGCTAACCTGTGCACAGGGTATGTTTTGCTGAGGAGTCTGAATAGATGCAAATTACTCCCAACTTTAATTATGAGGTCGAGAAATATTATCATTATTTTGCACATGACAGAACTGAGAAAATAAATTGCATCTTCAAGGCTACTCAGAATGGATATAGACTAGATTAAAGCATTACTTAAAATTTCTGTGGACTTAGCTGTTATACCATGAGCTTGCTGTGATTATTTATTGTAGAAAGCTCTCCTGTCAATCAATGGGAAGTTTTAAACATAAGAAATGTTTTCTGTCTTCACACTATCAGGTTACACAGTTGATTCAGCTGTTGAAAATTTAGTTAAATAAGTAACTTTTAGTACTTGTCCTGCCCTTAGGAGGGAATACAGGACACTGGGAGTACAGGACAGTTTATTTTCTTTGTTAAACCACCTTTTAGGTCGTGTTAACCCTGCTGACACTTCTGTCCTTCCTGCTACGTCAACATGTGTCAGTCTGAATCTAAAGCTTTCTCATGAGTTAGCCACTCACAGTATTTGTTAAATTGATTTTATCTGCATTCAACATGCATGTCAAACATCATTCCACAGCTGAGGACATCTCAATAACAGCACAGCAACAATCTCCTAAAATTATTTAAGCAACTCTTCACCTTTAGGATGTATTGATTCATATCTGATTTTTATATTCAGATGGGAAGACAGTAATCATCTCTTTCACATCATCGCCAGATCCTTGCTCAGACTTGTTACTGTTCACAGGAATCTCCAATGCAAAGTTAAACTAAAGGAGCTGTTGGCCCTTGGCAACCGTTCTTCAGTGTCTCAGATGAGGCTTTGGCATTATCACACATTGTGTGTACTGCTGAGGCAGATTATTCTTTCCTCTCAGGAGGAGCAGCCAACTATTTCCAATTCCCTTGGCTCCTCTCTGACATGCATTGGCCATTAAACTTCCAACCTTTCAAGAATGTAATCCTGAAGCCTCTACCTTAAGATTCGACTCTCCATGCAGAGAGGATTTGTGGCAGTATAGGCTACCAGCTGGGAAAGGCGTCTGCCTGCCTCCATACTGACACTGTAGCTTCTGTCTCTGCCATCTAGTACCATTTTTCTTCCTCATTTCTAGAGGCCTAAATGCAATAAAAGTCAATTGTTCCCAGGGGCTTTTCCCTGCATGTTTCCCACTTGCTTCTTGAGTTCAGGAAGGAGCATCCTTCGTGCTAGCCACTTTCTGGTTTTCACTACCGGGGACACATTTCTTTCAACTAGGGACCAGAACTTGACCAAAACCATCCAGGCTCAAGGTTCCCATCTGGGAACAGAACCCACATATGCAAAAAAGGGGCAAAACTGACAGTGAGGTTGAGATACTATCTTTTGAGGTTTTGTGGTTTTACCTTCCCTAGATCATACAAACTCTTCAAAGTTTTCTTGCCTGAACTCTCCCATAATACTGGCTTTTCTGCTGAAGTTCACTTGTTCACACATCTCTGTATTGAAGCTTCATTTTAAACCTCTTTTCACTTAGGTCATCCCGCCCCTGTGTTAATCATAATAATGATCAAGGCCACCAACTAAAGTAGAAAATTTGGGCACCCTTTCCCAATCAATAAACCTTTAGGCTCACTCATGAGACAGTCCCCAGGCAAGTGAAACACCATTACAAAATGAGGCCAACTCAACTCTAAGTAAATTTCTATTCTTTGTTTCTGTGTTTTTTGGGTCTCTACAAACTTCTTCATTCAATATCTTAATCCCATGGAGGAATATGCCATCTTCACTTTGATCCACTTTCCTGAATAAGGAGTTAAGTGGTATATGTTTATATATATAAAATCTCCCTTAGATGTTAGTTAAAAGAGAGATGTGTGTAATTACCCAGCCTCACTCATTTACTCATTATTACGTTACTCTCATAGGTAAGAATATACAAAATAAAGACAGAGTGAGAAAGAGGTTTTGGTCTCTTGAGAGGAGCTGTTGATAAAAAGCTACGAAATGAGGACTGAAAAAAAAAAGGTACCATATGTGCTGATAGAGCACAAGAAAGATTTATTGGGGACTAGTTACACAAACTGAAAAAGAGGGCTTTTGTCTGGACTGACAACTAATTGACATGAATTAGATTACAAGATAGCTGCCTGAAAACCTCTATGGCCAGAACAGCTAACAGAAACACCATTAGAGGAAAGTGGCACTGGCAATCAGCAAAAAAAAAGAAAAAGAAAAAAAAAAAAAAGGTAAGGAAAAGAAAAATTTGTGCATTGTTTGTGTCCAACAGCTTTTAAAAAGCCAACATGGCTCTCCCTGAGTGGAAGCCAGTCCAAAAATGCAGTGAACAAGTTTGTCACGGGAAAACATGAGAATTATTTACATCTGCGGTACTGCCATGGCTGGCCAAATTCCTCTCTACACAGACTGAGCTGCATTTACAGAAAGAAGCATAGTTTTCAACCATCCTAAAAGCAGGGTCAAATGAGGTCGCAGTGATAAACCAATGTGAGTGTGGGGTGTCACAGCTCTCTGCCACGGCCATGCACAGACTGCAGAGCACACAGTGGCCCTGGGGAGGGGCAGAATCCATCTTTGCTTTCATGTAATTCCAAAGGGGAGAAATTCTCATGTCTGGAAACAAATGCATAATTTAACATCCATACCTTCATATTGTAGCAGAAGAAATTAACTTAGATGGAAGCCCTACCTGTGAGGACACTCAATATTTTAATCTATATTAAAAATATATTATTTGCTTAGAAGAAATAGAACAGGCTTGGTAGCAGAGTTGCTTTTGGTATGTTTTACATATTTTGAAAAGCCTGACAATGAATTTCAAATGTCTTCAAATCCTTTAACTAGAGTTCTTGATCTCACTGTTCAACTCTGCTTTCTAGTATTTCATGAGAACTGATTTTGTGAGTTCAAAAAGGCGTGTAAAGTTGAGCTTCACTGGGTTGATTGCAATATTCAGAGTATCATGGTTCAGAAGCAGCAAGGTGCTCTAACACTAATGCTAAAGGCTTTGTTTTGCCTTATAGATTGGGGTACATGCTAAAACATGGACCTGAAGTGTGTCTAAGATAAATCATATTCTTCCTTCCTCCCTCTTCAGCATTTTCAGACAGCTTTCAGAAATATTGTAACTTCCCCTGTTTAAGAAATAAACAATCAAAGCACCTTGAAACAAAAGATGATCTTTTTTCTTAAAATATTATCTGAAAAACTCTGAAGCCAATAAACCACAGAGCACAAAAGCTGCCTTTCTCTTCATGTATCCTGCTGCCCTACTTCCCGTGTGTTCCCTCAAGTGAGATGGGAATAAAGCTGCAGCTGGAATCTACAGAATCTACAGTGGTGAATTGGTGGGATTTACCAAGTACTTTATTAGGACCAGAATGTTTTTTGGACTGAAGACTTTGAGTTTTCTCTTGAAAGCTTAATTACCGAAACTGAGAAAAATGAGGGGGTGAAAAAAAAAAAAAAAAAGGAAATTTTTCACCAGGAGATGCTTTAATGCAAATGAAGCAAGCTGAATCTATTTTTATTGAAACCAAATTACTACTAAACTGACAGGGAAGAAAGGTTTTCAACATATTCTGTCTTTGACACCACTTTTAAATTGATTCCTTGATGTGAACATGTTGTATCAGGACAATTGTGTTGATACTGGCTCTTATTATGCTTTTTTGTTTAGTTTTGTTTTAGTAAACCAGAAATCAATTGCACATAGATAGGACAAAGGCACACAGCAAATGAAATACATTTTTTATTATGCTTTTACAACAAAGTTGGTTTTGGCATGCTAATTTCAGTTAAAGTATGAATAAATATACGTCATCTATTTTTGGACTTGAGTTGTGCTAAGAGCCAATTTTAAATCAGGGCTCAGTCTCAACTCTGCAGATGGGATCTTATAACACTCCTCTCTTGTGATATAGGTTCCCCCATAATAGTCCATTCAGAGGCAGAGAACTCAGAGCAGAATAGCTGTTTCATGCAACCTCTTACTCTCTCATCATCAAAAGGTGTTGAAGCATTTCAGCAGTGCAACCAGAAGAGCAGAAACTGGTTGGGAAGAAAACAAATGTAAAATCCAAGAAATTTTTCAATCTATTTTCCATTGAGATTTATCGACTTATACCCATGTGCACTTGTTCAGATTCACTTTCACTGGTGGGTGCACAGGGCAAGGTGTGCTGCAGGCCTGAGTATCCCCATCACTGCTGGCAGGATTCTCCTCCCTGGCTGTTTTGTGGCTCCCTCCCAGGTGGGCAACAGTGAGGGACGTTGTGGCTGGTGCATGAAGAGAGCACTGATAGTTGCGGACTGTAGGACTTTATGCCTAAATATTGCTTTCTTGTTCACTAGCATGGTACAGCAGTTAAATGGTCATGGCATCAATAAAAGGTACCAGTAGAAAGTTGTACTAAGGAGAGAGAGGAAGACAGCCTTCCCATAAACATCAAAGGAACGTACAACAGAACAGCAACCAAGGAAGGAGTCCAGTGTCTCGCATGGTGAAAGCAAATTATCGGGAAATTTCCAGTATGTGGACCTACAAAGCTACAAGAAACTGAGGTGGACATACAGCATTTCTCTGGAGTGTTCGAAGAACCACCCCCAGACAATACATGAAATTATGCAGAAGTTGTTTTTCCATTTATAGGTAACATCAGATATTTAATCCAGCCCAGTGCAGGCATTTATATACTTCTAGCCCTTTGACCTGCATACCGACTGTCCACAGGACTCAGGGCTTCTGGCCTCGGCAAGTGAGGACTAGGATAGTCCAGAAGCAAGGAATGAGAATATCTCTGCAAAGAGTCTCACTTCTCCAGGGCAAGACAGCATTGGGCTGACGGAATGGCTTCCTTGGAGGGGTCAAAGAAATATCAGCCTAGAAGCTTAGTTGTTCCTTGAAGACACCATCCCACAGCTGAGGTTTCAGAGTATTCATAAGACCAGCATCAACAGAGTCCCACTGCCAGTGATAATGTACAGCCCCAGCATGGAACTTGCACCTGGATCCAGCCCCAAAAGTCCAAGATTTGTGGGTTGGACATGTCTGCGAAGTGCCTGTAATCAGAGAAAAGACAGATCTGTGGTTAAGCTGGTAGTCAGGGACTCACAAATTCCAAATTCTCCCACAGCCTTCTCATTTGATCTTGAGCAATTCACTTCATCAGTCTGTCCTCTGGTTCCTCAGTAAACACTGAAAGAAGATTTATTTATTTATTTTTTTTTACCTGGTTACCTAGTCTTTCAGAGCCCAAGGTCTTCAGGATGCCCTTCCAAAGTTTTCCCACAGCAGGTATGCAGTGTGTTCCTGTGTGGGACAGTGATTGAGGCTTTCAGGCACTATTGTACCATAAATATGCAATAGTTGCTGAAATCCTAAAAGATCACACTGAAAGCAGAGCTAAGATGACATAAGTTAAAGGTCAAGAAGCTCTTCCAGAAAAGTAAATATTCCAGAAAATATATAACTTGCTTTTTCTTAAACTAAATATTATCTTTTTCTAGTTTTGACAGGGTTCTAAAAATTTTAAATATTTACAGACAGTCTGCCTGAGAGAGCAGCAAAATGCATGTATACAGAAGTCCTTCAAACATTATGCTTCAATAATATCTCTACTAAATTATCATCTGGAAACATACAAATAAAATCAGTGCTTGGCAATACTATGCACAAGACTTTGCAACAAGGACATTCTTGTATGTCAAAAGGGAAGCACTTCTGTCTTTGTGCTGTTTATCAAGGCCATTCAGAACTTGTGATAACTCCAGCAGAATGTAGCTCTTCTTATCCCCTGACTCAAAGAGGTTTTTATTGCAGACTCAGCAGTGTAGGGCCAGGACCTGCAGCTGAGCACTCTCATTTTATTCACAAGAGAACAACGGGAGAGACCCAAAATCATGTTCAAATATTCTAGACAGTGACACTTAAAAATAGGAAAGAAATTCCCTGCGTATGCTGTGGCTTTCATTGGTTATAAATATTTCCAGGGGTCTGCGAGTCTAACTGTGAAGTACAAAAAGGATCTTACACAGCATTTTAACACCTTTACAAATGAAAGAGGCATGTATTTTCTCTCCCGCTGTTTTTTCTTATTTAGTTTTTTATCTATTTTGCCTTTACCACTATGAAGCTCTCAGATAATTTCCCCTGAAAACTACTCTTCTCTGAAGGCTAGTGTCAGTATAAATACGAGTAGTCGAATTTTTTATTCCTGAGCTTTTCAATATCACATTAGCTCACGGGAACATCTAGATATTGTAGCAAAGCTGGAAATGGTGTTTCAAGCACTTGGAATTATTTTTGCCTCAAATTACACTTCTCTGTATTAAATCATTTGAGGTGATCCATAAACATCCCAGAGTTTAAATCAGATTATTCAATTCTTGTGCCTTAGTGCTGACAAAGAATTTCGCATGTTCCACACACCAAGTTTGCAGCATTTCCTCACCTACTTTATGGAAACTATAGCATGGTTCAAAGCCCTAGACCAAACCCCATCAGGTTTGCAAATTTAGACACAACTCAGTCAGTTGAGAATCCTTTTGCTCAGAGGCAAAAAAAAAAAAAAAAACAACCCAGGGACTCCTTACTAAAAGGCCAATAGTCCTGGCTTTGATTTGTGTCTTCTCCAGTTGTGTACAAGTGAAGAAGGAAGAAAGAACTACTGAAGAAAGAGACTGCTGAAAAAAGATGAAACTTCATCAATTCAAATCCATCTTACTTCTGTTCTGACAGGATGGAACTGCCAATGCTAGGGAATTACCTCAATAATTAGTCCAATATTGTCCAAGAAAACTTGAGAATCAAGGACCTAGAGTTGGAAACTTGACTTTTTTTTTCCCTAGACATGGTTGGTCTATGTAAATCTGCATAATTTCCTCTAAATCCTCACACATAATATAGAGGAAATAATCTATGCTACCATATCTGTGACCTGTTTTTTTTGTCCTCTCAGTGCATCTTAATAAAAAGCAGGCACACCAGAGGAGAAATAGGACCTACTGGGTCCTCCAAGGACTGCAAATGCATCATTTAAGGATTCATCTTTTCAAGAAAACAGTACTCATTGTTCCTTCTGAGCTGTCCTGGTCAAGAACAGGAGGTGGCAGGAAATCATTAGGCAAAGGATACGTATGGATCATAGGTGGTATTTTTGAACTATTCTGTTAAAACACTTTGAACTATTTTAAAAACATTTTGGGGAGCTGAAGTACAATTGTGTGCAAGATTCTCTAGGCTGACAGATAGCAGCCTGCTTCCTCCCCCTTCTCATTTAGGCACTGACAAGCATCTCCTTAGATCATTACTCGGTCTAGCCTGTTTTCTATGTCAGCATCAAAAGCCTCTCTGCTCAATTTTCCTCTGTAGAACTTCCTATTATCACATCACTAATACAAGATCACTGACAGCCAAACCTCCCAAACACTGCTATGAATACCACTCTTTTATCTTTTTTATCCTGCTATGGAAAATAATACATTGCAGCCATTTTAATGAGCACCTTTGCAGTGAGACTGTGTCTTTCAAAGGAGTCATCAAATTATCCATTGGCAATATATTTTATAATACAATTTCTATGATCTGGAATAGTGTATAGACCAATTCAATTTTGTCAAGATGTTGACTGAATAATTATACCAAGCAAATAATAACTATACCAAGCATATGTGTACCATCACTCCATAGCCTGATTCCAAGTGTGGAAGAAATCAGTTCAAATCCATCCCACATCTTCCCTTCTGCCAGTCAGTCAGCTGCAAGAAGACTCCAGGAGAAAGACCAGTCTGCTGCAACACCTGTCAAAGGGCATATTTTTGTCACCTTGGTAGATGCATCAGTGCACAGGGTAATGTACCAATTGCCTCAGAGCAACATGAGAGCTGGAGAGTGATGGATAAACGCCTGCAAATCCCATGAGTCACTTCCCTGAAGCAGGGAAGAAAAGGGTAAGGAACCCTTTAGAGAAAGCCTAGCCCACATTTCAGGACTGTCACATCTCTTTCAGAAATCAAGATGTGTACCTTCCCCACAAGCCTGCAGAAGTGCCTACCCTCACAGATGAGAAACTCCCTGCCCTACTGTGCCTGCATGGCTTGTGAAAGGAGCACAGTCTGTGCAGGACCTAGCCATTGCCACATCAAAGGGTGAATGGACTCTCATACATGCATATTTATATGCTTCCAGTTCTTCAAAACTATTTACATTTCCAAGCCTCTATAAAAATAACAGTTTTACACTGGCTTTGCATGAATGAAAATAACAACCAAATAGTCATCTCTATCACTGTGTGTTTTAAAATATAACCTATAGCACATGAACAATGTTCCTGGTTGCACTTTCAGAGATTTTTACGAGTGTATCTTTTACATTCTTCAAGCGAGATGTGAAAATCATGTGGAAGCTTTAAAAGCTGACATTGAAATACTTGATCTATGTTCTTCCACATACATTAATTTTTAGTACCATGCAAATATTTCTGTTGGCACAGTATGCTCTGCTCTGGAGAATTTAACTGGATTCACAAATTGTTACAATATCCCTCTGTTATTTAGTTCTTTCACAGTATATATTGATGGATGATAGTAAGAAAAGATAAAAAAATCGTAGCTTGGAAATTAGATAAAGGTCTGTAACCATTACTGCATTGAAATACTGTAAAAAACTTTAGTTAGGTTTTTAGTCTGTCTGCTCCTAGCTACTCATAGACTGTCATCAAGTTTTATGGAGGGAATTATGCACATATAATGACATTGGTTGCAAATCATGGGTCTGGACCCAATGAACCAAATAGACCCCTTCTGCATCTATGTTCCAAAAAAAAAATAATGTAAAATTAATAATAGCAGCAAAAAATGTAAGGCTGCAGGTATCTCTGCCTTTTTTTTTACTGCATATAAAAACTCCTCCTTACATATAACTAAACATTCTGAGACAAATAATGTTGAGTCTTACAATTCTTGGTGAAAATAGAATTTAAGGTATTTTATGAAAGAGCAGCCTTTTTCTCCAAACATGGAATAAACAAACCATGTTTGTTAAACCTTTTTATTCAATTTAACAAAGCTTTTGCCCTTCTGGTTTAGTTTAATTTTTGTTCTTTCTACCAAACAGGATGAGCTCAAAGCCTTGAAAGGCTACCCTGTTCTTACTTATAATCTCCTCCCACAACTCACAAACCCTGCCTCTTAGCTCTTCAGTATTGGTTTTATGTGTCCAGAATCTCTGCATATTCCTTTAAAGTTTATGAAGGGGAAAATGAAAGCGTCAGAGAGGAACCAGGCTATGGAGAACCTTGCAAACAGACAGGTTTTTTTTCAAATATTTATTTTTCTCATCTTGAGGCCTCCAGGTATGTTTGATTTAAGGCACTGAAAGAGCAATCATTCCAGTGGGTAGAAACGTTTTCTAAGCAAACAAGCACAAGGATTAGAACATTATTAGAACCCTAGAAGTGCTCCTGTTGCATCACACTTGGTGTTAGCTAAAATTTTCCTGCTAACCAGCTTAAATGAGTTTCCAAGTCAGCTGAGCAATCTCGCAGATATTTTTGTGACATTTTACTAGCACCTCTGATAAATAAATGGAATTCATTAGAAAGTGGGTGCTGATTTCTAATGATAACTTTTGCCAGATTGAGAGACATCTGCAAATATTATCTATTGACTCTTTTTTTGTACAAAACCTGCTCTGCATACACACATGCTTTGTTCAAATAAAAGCTGTTGAGACATATGTATTCAGACCTTGGTTGCAGAATTGTGCAAGTGGCTTTTAAAAGGCTAAATAAAGGTCTTTGCATATAGTGGGCACATGAAAATGTCCTGAGGGACTGCATGATGTGCTACAGCAACACCACTCCAGGAAAAAGCAACAGTAGCCTACAGCCAAAACCCTTTGAATAATTTATCTGGAAGATCATTGAGAAAAATGAGTGGGAAGCATGTGAAAAAAATCCCATAAAAGCTGCCTGTTAAGGGAATGAAAGCACAGTTGTTCCAGGAGCAAAAATGATACTGGTGCCCTCCAGTAACATGGAAGACATTGAAACCCATGGTCCACAATGTCAAAAATGTTGACTATATTCTGGTTTTATTTTGTAAGGAAGAAACATATTTCATAGGTATGGTACACCAAGCCCTTACACAGAAAAAGAGGCAGGAGTCCTTCTCTTTTCAGTGATATTAAAAGCTAGCAGGATGAACTTATTAAAGCTCAGGCTCCCCAAAACTGTTGAACCTTCACATCTTTGGCTTCAGAAAGAGCCATAACTTCTGTATAGCACTATTATAATTTTTCTCTTTAAATGTCACCATTTTTGGACTTCTATCATACTACTAATCAACATGTCAGGTTATGTAATAAAAAACTTGTTTGCATCCCCAGGAAGAGGTACAGATAGATGAAGGAGGGGATCAGGAAGCCCAACTAATACCCTGCCAGAGCCATTGCAGGATCCATTAGGCCACCTCACCAGAGGAAGACCTAAAATTGGGGAATGAGAGAGATCTAGATGATTTGGGGAGGAAGTACAGGAAAATGGAGGGGCAAGGGGATAAAAAAGGGCCAGATGCATGTAAACAGCTACCATCTGGTATATTTATCTGGCCGTGCTCTGTACCTGGTCAGCACAGGCTCTCACATCTTCTTTTTAAATTTGGTTCTGACTCTTTTCCTGGATAAGGGGTGTCTATTGGATGTGCATGTATGTGTGTGAGTGATGAGTGCAGTAACCAAAATAAGAGGAGGTTGGAGGAGCTATGTACACACATACACATGTAGACAAATATATATTTATATCTATATATATTTTTTTTTTTCACTAGTGGACCTTCATCCTGGCCTGTCAAAGAGTGGAGCAGGACAAGAACATTAGTGCTGTCTGTGCTTGTATCAGTGCTTGAAGTGTCTTTTAAAATAGGAATCAATTTCTTTATGTTTTGTTGTTTTGTTGTTTGTTTTGGTTTTTTTTAAAGAGAGGAATACTTCAATATTTCACATGTTCTAGGCAAGGTATTTCTTGTCTCACCCCACTTGAAAACTTTGGCTGTATGCTTAATACTCCTAAGAAATTCAATTGAATTTTTTGAAGATTGACATCTTTCCCTCTTTTTCATGCTAAGAAAGCAACACGAAAAGAGTTTGATGTATTACAAGCTGTGAAAGAAAGATACTTCTTAAGATGCCTAAAAGTAGAGAAAAGTCTGGTCCAGTAAAACATAGGCTCCAACAGTGGAAAATTTTTGCAATATAATTAAGTGCTCTTTAAATTGTAATATTTTTGTTTAGGAGAAGCTGAAATGATGCTTTGTCTCGAGGTTTAGGGTTTTTTAAGTAACAGGAAATGATGGTTAGAATTTTCATAGCAAGAGTTGAAGGGCCGTGAAGATGTGAAAACAATAAAATATGGTTTCAATATGTCAAGATATTCCCCAAGGAAACTAGATAAGGGTGCACTGCAAATCAAGCACAGATTGTTGGGTGATGAACAGCACAGACCTGTGCTTACTAAATAATGTTCTCAGTCATCTCAGTAACATTTGACTTATAAAAAGCAGCAGTGATTTGGTTGGAGCAGATATGCAGCAGAAACAACATAGTTGGTGGTCCTAACTTTTGCAGACTGTTGCTTTAACACAGTCAAATAGAACAAATTCTGGTGATTTATTGTTGGAGTACATTTCACTCTCTGGGCTGGATGCCATGAAGTTAGGGTCAGGGCTCTGTGGGCTGCACTTAGCATATCTCGCTCAAACCAACAGGCACATCTTACTCCTAATCTTCACACACTCCATTAGAGTCTCCCTGGCCCTACTCTACCCATTATTTACTGCAAGCCTCCACATATCAAGAAAGTAAAAATATTGTCTATGAAAATGTCACACAGTTTTTTCACCCATGGTCAAATGCATACCTGGCACTGAAAGTCAGAACCATGTGAGAGTGAGGAGAATATATGCTGTTATACCCTTGGGTTTAAAATAATATGTCTGGTTAGTAATTCACATCACAAACACCAGTGTCCTCAAATGTTGGGACATACTCTAGCAATGCAAGGATTCTCCCTGTGTAAAGGCAGACCTGACACAGTGTAAAATTTGCCTGTGGAGAGAGTGGTAAAGCTGCTGCAGTCCTGCCTGCTGTCCTGAGGTGAGACAACAGGCAGCAGCCTCCTCTGAAAGAGAAAATGCATCCACAAGAAAGACTGATGAGAGAAACTCTGATTCCAAAACATCAAAACATGACCATCAGCTCATAATGATTGGCTTTATAATTGTTGGGGAAAATAAAATCTTGGCCAAAAAGGAATAAATTAATAGCCTTCAAAACTAGGCTTCAAAACTTCACCAGACTAGGTCTCCTGGGATGGCAGATTAACTCAGCACTGCCCTCTGAATCATTTTGGTGCCAAGATGAGATAAAACAGTGATCTGTATAGTAGGCAACTATGCATAAACTGTCCTTGCTGAGCACATCAAAACTACCCAGAGTGCAACTCCAGGGTTTTGGCTAGAACTTTCTACTGCCATATTTACACTCACAAATTCTTTATGTTAGTAGAAAGACTACAGTTATAGCAGAGAGTAAGATGCTAGCCAGGATCCCAGTTACAACCTTTATTTGATAGGAAGTTAATACTATTACATTCAAATTATAGCAAAGCTAGTGGGGAGTACTGGCAGCCTCCTGCAAAGCGAAACCGTAGCAAGTGATGTGAATAAGGGGCTCAGGCTCCAAACAGCAACAATTTATCCAAATACTTGCAATTACCTGAATTCTACAGTTTTTTAGCTACTCTGTAACAGATATTCAAATCCACTGTCACCAGCTCATTGTTCCAAATAATTGGCACCATCAATCACATTTGCTTAAAACACAAAAAGAGCAAAGGAGCTGGAAGCTTTACGAATGAAGAAGTTTTCATATGTAAATTATAACAATACATTAGAGTATATAATTCCAGTACATTATTCTCTGTAGTATCTTTATTCCTAATGTGTGTGAAAGAGCCACGGGAACCAACAAGCATCCTCTTTTCTTTGGTGTTTCGTAGGAGATGTCACACTGAAATCCTCTCCCACACCACTGTGCTCTTTAGTTTAAGGAATACTGCAGCCAGAGGGAGTGTTGGGGCTGGTTCTTTAAGAAAAAGGCAACCCACACTGGGGTGGCTGCAGCTTAGCAAGTACACAGCCTTAACACACAGGGACTGCAAAGGAGCTTAATTCCAGTCTATTCCTGGCACTTTGCTGGTGTGTGGTAGCAGCTAAGACTAAATATTTTTCATACCAGTGCTTTCATTAGAGAAAATATGCTATCGTTCAGGAATTCTTGAGGAATATATTAGCTCCAAATTACCAGAGATAAAACATGACTTGTAAGTATAAAGACCGATGAATGAACATTGCACACAGTCAAAACACGATAAGATAAGGTAAATGTGGCACCTAAAATTAGGCCAAATTCAGTCTTACTGAAGTGCACTACATTTTAACCTTGCACTTTTTTCCCTTCAAAACTCAGCACATTCACAATGTATCATTTTCCAAGAATTCAGCTATTTTCTTCTCCTAGCTGGAAAAGCATAATTTCCAGCAAATGTAATTTCCTGGACATTATTTGACAAACATTTTCAGCTACGTTTTTTGTCTTTAAATATTTGTAGACCTATGGAGCCACTACAAATACTTAATTTTTATTCTCTAAATGTTATTGACTAATACAGCAAAACTGGTCAGAAGTACTGCTCTCTCCCTCCTCTCCTGGGGAGGTGTCCAGCCCATTCTGACAGGAGTGGTGCAATCTGCTACATCCTGAAATTTGTTTTCCATTAATAATAACAACCTTCACCTTTTCAAAGCATCTGGTGTTGCAAGAACTTGCAAAGAGCAGCCTTGACATATTATCATGATAGCAGAAATTATAAAACAAAGCAAAACTAATGGAAAATCCAGAGAAAAACCTAGTGATTTGCTTTAGTTTTCTTCTTTGTTTATGTGATATTTTGCTCAGCAGCACTTAATTCTGTTTTCGCTCTGTTAGAAAAAATACATCAGCACCACAAGTGAAGATTCTTCTTGGGTAAGGAAAAATCAGTGTATGCAAGACAAGCTTGAGATATGTAAGAAAACATTTTCAAAATCTTGAATGAATTTCAATTTCAAAGTTATTTTAGTTTTCATCATTTAATGCTGTGAGTAAAGAAATATTAGTACTAAGTTTGAGAATGAAGAAATATAGAAAGTAATAAAAAAAGTTGGTGGCAAAAAATATCCAGAAAGTAAAATTTGAAACTCCTATGATTTTTCCGTATTGACTGCACATTCAGTCTTGAGCTCCATTAGAAATAAAACTACTGGAGTTATGATCAAATTATTTAATACTCGCATCAGTAAATGAAGGCAAACAAGTATCTGGAGAGTGAAATAGCTTATGGGTTTGACCTCTAGATTTGTACAGCTGGTAGCATTTGGGAGCAAGTTTACTCATGAGAAATAAAAATCGTCTAATGAACTAAAATCTGCACTGAAGAAACTCCAAATAATGACCTACAATTTTTTTAAAATAGGTCCTCTCTCTAGACAGGATTCTAAGACACTGATCAAATCACTGTAGACCTGTTAGAGTGTTTGGCACTTTCTCCTCTTGGACATTTCACACTGTAATAGGAGGAATATAAGCATGAGAGAAAAAACCTCCCATGTGAGAAGCAATGCATGAAATGGGTGAATCTGCTTAACCCTGTAGCATTATAGACTCCAGTCTTGTTAAAAAAAGATAAGTATACATACTCAGATATGAAAAAAGGGAAAAATTACAATGATAATCAGGATCTAAATCACATTATGTGTTGGCCTATATGTATAGAGAAATCAAAGATAAATATTTCAATCTGTTTTCTTTCTCTTTCAATTAGGCATTAAATGTCCACTTGGGAGTCTTGGAAAATTTGCTGCAGACAAAGGAAACAGCTCTGAAATGAAAATGCAGTCTCCTTTCATGAGAGCTTGCAGTGTTCTCAAACAAATCCCTTGTCTGAGATAATTTGCCAGAAAAGTGTATTCGTTTTAGCATTATTCAGACAGAATTCATAGAAGATGTTTTATATCTGACATTAAACTAAATTATGATAGAACATTAAGATTACATTATAACATTTTGGCTCTTTGACAGCTTAAGGCACCTGCTCTGAATAATAAATCCTCTTGACTCTGAAACTTGCTTTTCTTAAACTACTATTAAATAATCTTTTGAGTGCTTAAAATTCACTGTTTCTAAAAAGAAAAAAAACCCCAAACTTTGTTACCTGCATACTCCTGCAAAAGAAGCATGAAACAGATGAAAGTGGAGTGGTTTTAGTCAAAGAAATAGCTGTAGGAAATCACGAGTTTCCACCTCCCAAAGGTTGAGTGGCTGAAAAGGAAAGATTAATTATCCTTCAAAGGTGCCTATTTCTATAAAGGGAGCCAAGGGTAACAAGCCTATACTTAACATGTAAATATCTGAAGGCAAGTAAGAAACACTTCTCCTGTGACAGATTTTAACCCTTTGTTGCAATTACCTTTTTAGTGTGGCATCCAGGATTTTATTTAGGACAAGTCAAACACAAGATACTTCAGTAAGAACACCCTTTCTCTATACTTTTGAAATAGATGAGTAACAAATTTAAAACCTTCCCCAATCTTTTGACAAGAAACCTAAAAAAAAACTGTATTAAATTGCCCAGAAAAAGTGTGAAATCCTCCAAGACATCAAGTCAAGCAAATATCTCATGGAAACACTATAAGTTGTTCTAATCCTGAATAAAGTTTGACTGGATGACCAATTAGGCTCCCTTTCAGGTTACTTTGCATGTTTCCATGGAATAAAAAAATACGTAAATCATTAATTTTGCCAAACTTTCCAACACCTTCAGATTCAATAGGAAGTCTGTATTTTTGCTAGAGCAGATTTCCTCTAACCATATACAAATCTGTATCTATGTAGGTCTCTACATCTCTGCTCCCATTGAATGTGTTCCCAGAGGATTTACCTTTACAAGAAATTTTCTGGAGAACTACCCCTGTATCTGTCACATTCACAGTTCCACATTTACTTAAAGCAGTAGGGACCACACTCGCCACCTCCAAAAGATATCTTTGTTGGTATAACAGAAAAAGAATGCACTTGTTTATTTCTTTTTCCACTGCCTGCTTTGCCAGAAAAAGTGGAAGCAAGATTGCCAATAGCAACGATAACATGAAGCACTTCCTGTTCTATCTTCTAGCAGGGAGTGACACTTTCTAAAACTGTTGGAAGTGTATTTGCCTAAAGACTGAAACGAAAGCCAAAACTGTGGGGTTTGGGTCCCTTAAAAAGATATATCATGCACAGTGAGTAAGAAGATCAGAACTTATAAAGAAGATCTCTAAGACAGCTGCCTTGACCACAGTTGCCTGCTCTTGCTTCTACAATATAGCACTAAATACTCCCCTTTGATACAGACTTTCCTTGGATTTCTCTGCCTTCTTCAATAAGAACCTCTTTCTCTGCTTGGTCTGTACAGGTGTAGAAGTCCTGAAGGCTGAAAAGGCATTTCACAGCTCTGTCTCCAATGGATCTGTTCAAGCATAGTTCAAGATCTCACTCTAGATACTGTCCCCATACACTTATCAGGTAGCAAAAATGATTACTTGCCCGTTTTTTGGTTTGGGAGCCAATGTGATAAAAGCTATAGGGTTTTTCTAGCCCATGAGGACACATTAAGTATCCATCTGTTTGTGGTGTGGCCTCTTTTCAAGTGAGGAATCCTTCAAATACAAGCCTTCCTGAAGACATGACACTTAAGAAGCAGTTTCACAGATTGCAAATGGACAACAAACTAAGAGCTAGCAAAAACAAGCTAATATTGGGATTAAAAAAATAAACAAAGAACTCTGAGGGTAGATCAAAGGTTTTTCTGGAAGAGTAAGCTCATACAGTAAGGAGGTCTAATCAGAATCACAGCAGTAGCCTTGCAGCTCTACAGTGTGAAACAGGAGGAATCATAGGCAAGATGAGTCAATACAGGGAGTGGAAGATAAAAAGTGTGCACAGGCAGGTAAACACATATACACATGTGGAACCAACAACTGGGCACTTCACTCAAGGAGAATCTTAGTTTGTAAAAATGGAAGGGATTAGAGGGTGAGGGGAAGAGGAAATGGAAAGGAAGTAATATAACCAGGTCTACTCAGCCATCTTCTGTCACCAAACCTGATCTCCATTCTTCTTCCCAAAGGTTCTGCTCAGGGAAAATGAAATTAAGAAAAACAAAATTCAGACACTAAACAGGAAATAACATGCTTCTCTCCATTCTATTCCGTTGTCCCCCCACTGTGTTTGTGTGTCCATCCTTAAAGGGCAACCTCCCACTGTAGATGACAGATGATTCTTTTTTGCCTGGAGAATTGTTGCCTTTTTCATGTTGAAAGGTCCCTCGATACACAGGTGTGCCAAACAAGCCCATGATCCATTGGATCAGGAATCCCTCCAATGCAAGAAGCAGATATTGTTGGGGTTTTGCTTTAGTTTTCGTATGCCTGGGGTTTTGTTTGTTTGTTTGTTTGTTCTCTCTGACCAAAGTGTACTGAAACAGAAAAGAAGCAAAAAAAAAAACCCCAAGAAGTACAAGTTTACTTTCTTCTAAAAGCTGTTCCTGACTACCCAGATCAGATCAATTTGTCTTTTAATTACTAATGAACTTAAAACTTACTTTGAACTGAAGGTAAATGAATGAACATATCAACACTGCAGCTTCCTTCCATGAAGAAAGGGCAGGTTGATTGGATCACAACACAAATGCAAATGAAGACAGCATTAAAGTGAGGTCACAATTACTGTCCAAAAAACTCTGTTCCTTTTTCAGCTGTTACAATCCCCATTCAACCAGATGTTATTTTTTTTTCATTGTCCTTAATGGTTGGCTTGTATAAGAGAATTGTCTGGTTTTGGGCTTTTTGATCTCTTCCTAAATAAACATTTCTGAATGACCATTTCAAGTGTTTTGGAGAAAACTTGGAGTAAGCTAGCAGCTTCTTTGTCAAATCTGTTGTGAAGCTAATACGCAAGTACTTCTGCATATCAAAGCAAAGGGATTTGATGAAGAGTCCAGCTGTCGTATTCCTCATATCAAAAGCGTAATTTTCTTTTCAGTTTTTACAAAACAGCCTCAGGATTCCAATATCATACTTCAACTTTTGTACAAAGTAATTTTTACCAGTATGTTTGCCTTTTTTCATGACCATCTTTAATGAGTCCTGTTTTTCTTCAGTGAAGAGGAGGAAGCAGTGAAGTGACAAACTTCAAAACAAAGGCACCATTTATATATGACACTTTATATGTTAGAAGAACTTGAAGAACACTTTGGTTCAAAGCCAAGCATTCAGAGGTTGAGGAAGGCCAGAATGAAAACTGCCTGGACAAACTTAATCAGGCAACACAGGCTTTCATTACATGAAAGCACACAATCAATTTCTGTTTGAATCCCATTGTCACTTGGGGACTGTGTTGTGCTCATTGCTGTGCATTATGCACAGCCCAGGTTTAACTCCTTAGAAGGAATTTCCTTGGGGGATTGTTTTACTGGTATGTCTCATATTTTTCCTTCTCAGTTCAGATTTCCTCCCTGCTTTTAATCCCACTGGATTCTGCCTCCAACATGGTGGCAATGTGGTTGTGAGCAGACATTAGTTCTATTTCCTGTCCCAGTATCCAAACTTGAATGAAGTACTCATGTCCAGACTACACATATCATTTTTAAGAGGAGCATGAATTTAGTGCACCAGATAAAGGGAATATGCCCAAACATTCTATGGAAAACACATGTGCTAACTCCAGCTCTTCCTAGGAACAAGGCAGGAACTGAGCATGATGAGGAAGAACAGACTGCTGAGCTCTGAAAAGTTCCCCAGCTGTGTGTAAATTACAACATCTCAAAGGTGAATTGGGGCAGATAATCATGAGGTGTACATAAAAGACAAATTTCAAGCCTCATTAAAGCATAGAACAGTAAAACTTCCCAAATGGAAAGAAACATCAGAATTAATATCTTACCCTCAGACAAGTCTGATTTTTTCCAAATATAAAATATAAAACACAACCTGAGGCAAAACTATGGCATGGAAAGTTTTAGTCCTAGCTTGGAAAAATTAAAAGCAACTTTAAAAGCAAGGTTAAAAAGAGTTTGATTATAGGAAACATCAAACAGGCTTATCCATAGATAATACTACTGAGTTCATTTGCCAAATGCAGAGATCTCTTACAATACGTCTTGTGACTTCTTTTCTAATATGCTACAAGGCATTTTTAAATAAAATTAAATTCAAATAAAACAGACATTTCAGTATACCCAGCCCACTTCTGCACAATTTTCTAATTCCTGGTCAGCTCTATATGCCCTATGAAAGTTCAAAATCCAGTAGATATATTGATTTAATGAGTAAACACATCACAGGTTTTCACTTATTGAGCTAACCAATCACATAATATAGTTTATTTCTCTAGTGCTAGAAGGGTACTTAAATCTCTACAACAGTAAAGCAGACCTTCTTTGTAGCCCAAAGACTGTGCAGCCTAAGTTGACCCCAAATATTTTTCCAGTAGGTAAAAAATCTACCTAAGAAACCCTTCTCAGTCCACACTTCTAATAGAAAGCAGAAAGCTCATTGGATCACTAACTTGTGTTTATATCAACCATGTGGGTAATGGGCCATTTGAAAACCTATCTAGCACTTCATCTGGAAAACCAAAATTGGCTGACATCGGGAAGACGATTTAAAATCCCAAGAATTTCACTAACAAACTCTGTTTCCATTTTTCTTTGGCTTAGCATATTTTCTTGTTTTTTTATCTGTTTAGTCTATAAAATTCACTGGGATGTCAGGGTCAGGGATTTGTTAGTCACAATCAATTTGCATGTCAGACAGCAATGAATGTCATTTTGCTTGCTAGGTAATGACTTGATCTTTTCACTATTCCCAGGCAAGCTTTCCCTTCTCACTACAGTGAGCTTCAGTAGCAGCCAAGTAATCTCACGGCCTTTTTGAGGTGTGAGGAGAAAATGTCACAGGCATCCATAGCCATTTCTTCCTGTTTGCATAATTTTCAAAGAGAAAGGCAGAGTCTAAGAGCACTAGATGCCACTGTCTCATGGCCATTACTCAGGCAGTACATTCAGGGCTCTGTAAAAGCCCAAGGTGATTGGCAGGGCCAGTCATTCAGCTTGTGATATAATGCTGCACAAGATTCAGCTTTCAGAGAAAGCTTTCACAAGAGGTGAATTGGAAAGCCTTCACAGCATAAAACCTACTCACCTAAAGAACCCCTTGTGGGGAAGAGTGTAGTGAACAGAGGATACCTTAAGATAAGGTGCAATGGTATTTAGCCAAAGCTTAGAGATTGTGCTTTAAAGAACAAGATGTAATGCTTGAATTTATTTGATATTGTTTCTACACATCTGTATTTACATCTGGTCCTCTGAGGCACAAGTCTGAAATACTGTTGTTTTCTACTAGCCAAGCACCCTATAATTCAGTTGGGCATGAAAAAAGAAGTGTTTTACTCGTGATGACCTACATTTTCTGAAGAAAAATATCTAAAGAAAATGGTAGGCTAAGAAAAATAGTCTTATTTTTTTCTTATCTGTCTAAAAGTTATCATAGTCATCTCTTGCTGAGTCAGCTTAGCTTCTATGAAAATAAGAACAAAAGGGCAAATCTGTAAATGGTTGCTTTGTCAGTGAAGCTAATACCAGCAGTAGGTTTCTAGACAGAAACTCACTAAAATCATTGTTTAATACCTACTTTCACTTTTTGTAGCATTAAAGAGAAGTAAGTCTCTAAGAAAATCTGCTTGAACCAGTTTGTTGTGAATGAGAGCTAAAGGGCTCAGCAGGTAACCTACACAGTAAACTGAACAGGGCAGGACAGACCTACCCAAATGTCAAGTGAAATTATTACAATTTTTTAAACCTCTAAGCCTTTCTGAGGGAGCAATCTCCTCAGCTTCAAACATTGTGCATTTTATATTCTGTAGCAATAAATTCTGGAAGATGTCAATATTGACAGAAGTTTTTCAGCTGTGTCACCCCAAATGTCCTCAGTATGTTACAGAGCAAATAATAGTGCAGGTTGTGTTGTAGGAGGGAAATTTTCTTTGGCAACTCTCTTGCCAACAATAGATATAAACCAAATATTGCTTATTACAAATATTTCTTCTGAGACTGTTTCCCCAGACTGCCAAAAGATTTATAGCATTTTCCCCATTGAGACTGGCTCACGTACAAAAAAGTCTTTATGAAAACAATTCAGATGGAAAGGTTTTTTCTTTCACCAAATAAATATACATTGCAAAGTTGCTCCATATTCATACAAATATATGTACTAATTTTCCCAGAGGAAGAGACAGTTGACACGTGCCATTCAGCTGAACAGGCAGTGCTAAAGGCAGCAGGCTGCTTTGTAGAAAGGAAACTAAACAATAACTAAACTGGCAAAATACTAATAAGTTCCCCTTAAAGGACTTATTACTTTTACCTAGTTCATGATTAGTGCATTTTCTTTCATATTCTCTCCAAATATTTCCCATTCTTCCTCTTTATTAATAGGTGAGCAAACCGAAGCATAGAATGTAGAAAGACAACCTGTAAAGTCAATCTAGTTGAGCCTAGACTACATGGCAGATGCAGGCTCAGTTCTGATCCCCTTTATAAACCTGGTTTTATTCTGGCTCCATGGCTGGTGCACATCCACCATCCCTTTATTTTTCTTTGGAAGCAGACACTGACACAGCATCAGAATCTACAGTACACTTCAGTAGGTCCCTGGGCTCCAGGACCAGAGAGAATACTGAGATTGCTTCCAGAACTCACCTATCCCATGGGTCAGACGCAGACACTACCTATTTTAACAGCTCCATGCCTGCACTCCTTCTCAATTTTGCTGAAATAAAATATATTCTTGACTTTTGCCAGGATGGAAAGTACTTTTTAAAAGTCTTAAAATTTTATGGCTACATTAATTTCAGTAGTATGAATCAGATTATTTTCTAATCTGCTAATCAGATTATTTTCCACAACACTTCCACAAGAGAAATTTCGTGTCACTGACTTTATTCCTCTTTCTATTTCCTATTTCTTTTTCTTTCAGAAATCTACCCCTCCATTCCATAGCTTGCCTGGTTTAAAAGTTCCTAACATTTCCCAGTAATCTGTTTCCACAATTCACTGGAACGTAACATCTTCCTCTTTCTAACAAGCCCTCATGAAATACGAATGCTACAAATTAGTAAACATTTCAGGCATGTTGAGAGATAAACTGTGCATGATATTTGGAATAAACCCAGTGAAATCAGAGCATCTTGCAAAACCAAGTTCTAGTGTATTTGTGTTTTGGTTGCTGTAAATCACATAATAGATTTGCTACTACGTGAAGAAACACATAGAAACAAGCTGGCATATATATGTGTATATATATATATATATATATATATGTATATATATATATATGTACACACACACAGAGTCCTTGCTAAACCTATCTAGGAGGAAAGAGCCTCTTTAGGAAAATGTAGTAGTTTTACAGATAGAAGACTATACACAATTTCGAGGTACAATACTTTGTCACCACTGGTGTGTTCGGCTTTTTCCTACTATGAAATATTTCTGCTATGAAAACCAGGGTAGCATGATATCATAACACATCTCAAGGGCATGAATCTCACCACCAACTGTTTCTTCACCAACTGTGATGTGAGAGAGAAGAAAAAACAGATCCTTGGACCACATGGCAGCACCCGCTTTACGTGGAGGTGTAGAATAATGTGCTATGAAGTAAATAGTACTTCTGTAGCTTGCAATTCCTCAGTGAAAGCTTAAATCTTTGCCTTTTTTGGATTCTTTTTCATCCCATATTTTCTGTAACCCCTAGGTACCACTGACCACTACAGTTCCATCCCTCCCAGACCTAACTGCACCTGTCTGGAGAGACATAAAGGGCATGTGCAATTTTTATCCTGATCTACACAGGAAATTATAAATTCAAGAACATCACAAAGATTGTGACAATAAATACCATTTCTTCTTTAGAAACAGTCATATTAACACAAAAAAATTTTGCATGAAATTTCAAAACACACAGCTCTGAGTTTTCCTATTTGTCCTTATGTCTGAGCATTGAAATAAGGTGACAGGAGCTCATTTTACAAATCTCTTCCTCCACCTCCATGTCTGCTTTTGACTTGCACTGTATCTCTAGGACCAGGAGCAAAGGTTGAAATCTGAATCCTGCTTGTACTTCTGCTGTTCAACCCCCAATCTTAGGCTTTTGCTGTTTATCTGTTTCAGAATCCACCACAGTGGCACATTTTAAACCAGAAACCCAACTGACTCGTATATCTGCTTTTTGATTGTAGCTCAAATGTGCCCAAACAACATATGTTGGATTTCACACACCTTTCTTTTTAAATTCCTTTTTTTTTTTTTTAAAATATGAAGGTAACACTTTCCTTGCTTGGATTGCTGTGAATGCAAAATAATGACAGATGGAAGTGCAACCTGAGTACACATTGTCTGTGATAACTCTTTATGACATGATGTACCTGATAATATCTACAGCACATTTGCTTACCCCCCAACAACAGGATGGGTTTATACTTTGACTGGAGTTTCATTCAACTCCAGATGCAGTTAACTGATTCAATATTCTCACAAAAAAATTCAGACACTACAAGCACATTGCAACACATTGTTAAAAAATATGCCTATTTTGATAGGAGAGAAAGCAAAACTTAAATGAAGTCTTCTTGTGCTTTTGGATGTCTGGATTATTTAATGTCAGGTCAATTTTCTCAAACTTGAAGGAATAGCATTAGGGTTGTCCAGTTCTCTGTGCTCTGAAGCATTTGGCATTTCTGAGATAAAATGATTGCGACATCCTCAGCACCTTTTTGGCAGGTGATGACAGTTCCATAGTAACTGAAAACTTAGAAAACTGAAAACTTAGGAAGAAATCCAAAACTTATATAACAATAATCATGTGAGTTAGACTGCTTCTTCTCTTGGTTGCTCTATGACTGATACCATTCACCGAATTTATACAATTTTTGTTTTGAAAGCAGACAAAACAGTTCAGGCCCTCTGTCACTGTCACAGGACAGAAAGATGGGATTATATGGTATGAGATGTGGTATTTCACATCCAGAGCTTAAAATTATTTCTAGCAGGCTTGTGCTGTTTAATCAAATCATGAGACCAAAATCTTTTTAAGGTGGTTTGTTTTTTCTGTGCTGTAATGCAGCACTTTCCATATCCTCATTTTATAATTACTGCTGCACACTGGAAGCAGACACTAAAAAAGTACATGCCACTTTTTATGTGACATCAGTTGAAAAAAGCATCAGTAGAGTTTTTACACAAACAAAGAATGATATAAATTATTATATAGCCTCTCTAGTCTAGAAAACTCTATCCTGGTGGACTTTTATGTCCTTTACTGTTCTCTTTCTCCCATCTGTTTTGGAATGATAAACAAAACAGGTAGAGCAGGTTATTCTGATTACCTTTCAGATTCCCAGGCAAACAAGATGCACACACAGTCCCAGCTGACTTACACATGACCTACCTGCAGCTCTACCTGTTGTGTACCAGTGGAACACTGGATCCAGCATTACCTCCAAAAGTAGTCATAGGGGATATATAGTCATATATAGTCATAGGGATATAGATATATATATATATAGTGCCTTATAGAAAAGGCACTCAAGCTCACTGCTGTGATCCATTCCCCTCCTGCTCTCACAGCATTCATGGTGACTGAATTAGGGCTGTTGCTGTACAGCACATTCCCCTTCCTATGTGTTTATGGACGGTTTGTCCCTGGATGTCCCCATGGTTCTCCAAATAAATAATCTTTACACACAAACAGAGGTTTCCCCAACAGCCTCTTGACTGCTATCTCCACCAATTACTCTGAAGGCAAAACTATCCTTATCACAGCAGAAGCACTTCCCCTCCATCATCCTGAAGCATGGTACCAGTTGTTCTCACATGCCTGTCTCAGTCCTCTGGGAAGGAATGCCTTGACCTGCCCTGTGACTTCACTCTGTGTGCCCACTAATGCCATCTCTCCTTACACAGTGGCTGAAGAGACTTCAAAGAGGTTGATCACATCTTCTATCTTCCTGCTACTCTCTGTTTTATGAAAGACCTTGCACAAACAGAAACAACCTTGTGTGCTTTCAGGTTCCCAGGGCTTTTACCACTCAAATGAAAAAGCCCCATATCAGTGCTTGGTGGATGTGAATTAAAATATGTCAGTTAAGAAGCCTCTTCATGCCCATCTCTTAATTCATTATCATTGCCCAGCCCTGAATTCTACATATTTCAAATTAATCTCAAAGTCACACTAGTAGGATCTGAGATTAAGTTCTATTTCAGTTAAGTATATAACCAGTATAAAAACATAACAGCTTGGGGCAGCTGCAACTCAGATGTTTTGTCTCATCTAAACACAAGAAAGGCATTAAATATAGACTTTTACCCAAGCAGACAGACAGAATATTCAGAAGTCAAATGCTTAAAGAACAAAGTAGGTCAATGAACTGTACAAATACATAATAAAACAATCTGCTTATGAATAATTTGATACATTTCAAGATTTAAATTCAATTTTCAATTTTCTCTGGTGATAAGCAAAGTACTGGGAAAAAAAAAGGGTTAGACATATTTATTTCTCTAATGAGATGTTATACTAACATTGATCTAGATATAGGCTACTGAAGGACAGAACACCCAGGTGACCTTGGAAGGTCGAATCCTCCCATTTGTTTCTGCTGCATCCTTTGGCATCACAAAGAACAATCACAGTTCTCTTACTCAAAACACCTACTTTTCTCTGGCTTTCAGGAATTCAGGAACTCATATCTATCCAGGATGGTATTCAAAATACTGTTTTTCTTCACTTCCTCTACCCTTGTTGGTTTTTTTTGTTTTGTTTTGGTTTTGCTTTCCTGCATCCATATAAAATACTCTTCTTTACAAGCTCTTCACAGTATATCAGTGTTACATTACTACTTCTTCTTCATTAAGACCTGAGCTCACCTGGCTTACAGACCTAGCTCCCATCATGCATTTACTGATTTTTTTAAGTAAAAAAGGCTTTGTTTGGTGTTGGAGGATGCATCAATAGACATCTGAATAGACACGCCAACTTTTTTCAAATTTTATCCCCCGTATTCTCTTTTATGCAAGGTCTTCAGAAACAAAAATAAGGACATTTTAAAGGCTGCCTGTCATGATTGTCCTGCTGATTCTGTTCTTGGCACATAAATGGTCTCTTAGTAATTCACACAAACATATATGACCTAACCTGTAAATATAATTCCAAGTCAATGTCAATCTGAATGGTCAGAAGTTCAAGTCTGAAAAAGAAAACAAGTACCTTCTTCAGTGAAAAGTAGTATCAGGTAAAGGCTATGATTTGAAAGTATATTTTCTAAAAAAGTATGATGAGTAATTTATTACCTTACTAATCTCTCCAGGTAAAAGTGTAGATGTGATTGTAAGGACGACACTTTTAAACACAGCTCAAAAAAATTATTTTTTTCATTACTGTTCTGCAACATATCAGTAGGCAGACATGAATATCTGTCTCCATTTTCACAGACAAAGAAACCAGAGCTGAGGAGAATCGTTTCCTCTCCAGTCACATGGCAGAGCTATGTGAGGGTCAGGAACAGATGCTCTGTCCCCTGAATAGATGTCTTGTCCTCTGCCTGCTGTGTCATGCAGCTTATCTGGGATATATTTGTATTGCTGCTGTAGAGCATGTGTGCTAGATAGGATGAACACCTTTTAGCTTCAAATATTGGATATTGGATTTTGCCATAAATGTCATATAAAGAGGTCTTTCCAAGCCAAAGGTATTTCTGAAGAAATAGAAAAGAAAAATACTTGCTCTTTCAATAGTGGAGACTTGATTTCAATCTGTTTTGGTTTTTTTCTCAGAGGAGAGTGAATATTTGCTTGGACACAATCTTTATTTATTTGGTCTGTAAGGCTGAGGTGAAAAGCACTCAGCAGTATAATCTGAAATAACTGAGTGAAACTACTGAGAACTTTCAAGTAACCCTTTTTAAACATGAGTGGCTTACTTTCATGCTCAGGCTTTCTGAAGTATTTACCTGGTAGTTTCATAGCACATTTTGGATCAGGTATCTTTTTTATTTCCTTCAAAAACACTAAACAATGAATGCCTTCACTATATCACTATCTGTGATACAGATAGAGATACTGTCACTGAGGAACTCTTTTGTTTTATTCTGATTCAGTGTCTCATATCTGTAAGATATATGCCATGCCCTGAATGCCTGGTTTTAGAATTAGGTAAACAAAACCTAAAGACACTTTTCTTGGCTATGAAACAATCAGTCAGGAAAAATTTTTGAGGTTTAAGTAGATGAAGTGCTTGAACTGGCAACCTGTGTTGTTACTTCTGGAACAAACCTGGGCAGCAGAGAAGACTGGCTGTAATTAAAGGCATTACGTACTCCGACAAATAGGGCTGCATATATCATTACTAACAGTTGCCATTGAAAGGGTGTCTATAGTGGAGAAGGCAGGGCAGATTACTGTGGAGCCGGGAGAGTTTAGCATTTGGCAGAGAGTAAGGGCCTAGTCTTTTAAAGGGGCTGAGCTAGAGGATTTTTAATTTTGAACACATTTTTAAGTTTAAAATATATTAACTGATTTTAATTTTTTTAACAGCATAGTTTCAGCTTCAGTGATCATCAAGCTGAAGATCTCCCAGGACTCAGGGTGATTAACAAACAGCAAGGTTTTCCAGCTAAATATTGCAAGTGTATGTTGTAGAAAGCACTACACTTTTCACTGTGAAACCAAAAATGAAACTTACTAATGAAAGTAAACAGAATGGCACCTTGCTAAAAGGGCATGTGCTCTTCCACTGCCATCTACAATAGTGGAGAGACACTATTCCAAATCTTAGTCTTCCCCTTTGTCTGAAGCCTTTCTAGTTTCTCTAGTTGGCCAAAAGTGTCAGGACAGAGGCAAAGTCCCAAGTTCTGATCTCTTTCTAGCCTTAAGGCCCTGTGCCCATCAAGTTCATATTGAGAAGTATAAATATCCAATAATCCCAGCACAGGAAAAGCTCTAGAAGCTTCTGCTAACACAAGCCCCTAAACCCTCTTTCACAGGATCTGTGTGTGAACATCTCTGAAACACCATGGACCCTCAGAAGAATTTTGTTAGCATAATAAATTTAATATTATAATAATAAATCACTATCTTCAGAAAGGTTCAGCTTATACAGTGTGACAGATTTTTCCCTCTTTTAATATGTTAGCTAGATTAGTGTTGGTTTCTTTGGTGCTAAACAGCCATGGAGATATTTAGAAGTATCCACACACATGAAGACAAAGCTCTCTTGTGTTTAAATCACCTAGCAAAGCATCTTGGTACCAAAATCTTCAACGAATCTTGGAAATTAACCTGCTCAGAGTTTCATGTAGGCACAAAGCCATCAACAGCAGTAATCTGGAGCTGAATTTCTACTGGCATTATTTTCTTATCCATGAAATTCAAACAGATAGCTAAAGACAACTATTGGATCTGTGCCAGAGTAATAAAACAGTTCAACAGAGAATGAAGAGACATTGTGAAATTAGATGAAGTCTACATCACTCAGGGTTGCTCCCCTCATAAGGGAAGCAGTCACATGGGCTTCCCTTGGCCTAATTTAACCCTAATGTTACGCTATTTTCCACGATAATACTTTAACATTTCCCTTCAGCTTCTCTACGAAAGGCTTGAACCCTTTAATAAACACTTAGTGGGAACTCATGTTAAAAAGCAAATAACAGTGAAGTCAAACTAAAAGCTTATTTATCCAGTCAAGTTTTAGGCTATAAAAAAGCTTGTAGTATAGCGTAGAAAATTTGCTATCTTAAGCATGAGCTTGTCTTGAAACATTGTCTTGAGTCACTATTTGAACTTAAACTGAATTTCTAAAGATCATTTTGCTATAGATATAGTAAGTGACAACTCTTCATCACTTACAAAAGAAAAGCGAAACCCAGCTCTGGAGACCCTGAGATGATTCTAACACATTGACTTAAGACATGGATTCTATCCAGCTAGACTGCTTCCTATTCATTTCAGTAATAGTAGCTAATTAATGAGCTTTGACAGCACTGATTTTGTTACATTTTGCCATCATTCTTGCTACAAAAATCACGCTAGCAATGACAGAACCTTGCTATGTATTTGCACCAGACTGAGTTTTGCCTATTTGTATTTGTAAACACAAACAGTCCCTGGGAGATGAAATAATGCCACAGTCAACCCACAAGCAGACTGTCATCACAATTTCCTCAATGGAGGTTGGTTAAATCTAGGTAGTTTTTGCCAAATATTCCAAGTAATGCTACAAAACATCTGGGGAAGAAAAGCTCTGACTGCGAACACCAAAGGCAGACATACATGAAGCAGATTAGTCCACCATATGCTGGGGAGGACTAGTATCTTAACAATGAAGTGGACAAGTTTTCCCATCTTCTGCTACCTTGACCTTGAATTAGTTCAGCTTGCAGAAAGGCATTTCTGGGAAGTCACAGAACTATGTGGGCTTTCAAATAAGAATGTTTTATTTTCCCTAAGTTGCACATGAAAATTTACAGTGCTGTATGAATTTGATGAAAAAGTAAGCTTGAATTTATTCAATAAATTCAATTATATTGAATTTATTAGACAGAGGAGTTTGAAATCACAATATCTTGTCCTTATACACAATAAAAACCCTAAACTAGTTGATGAGATCAGCAATGAATGCTCTCAAGTTCATCTTTTCACTTTTTATGTACAACTTTAAGTGTTGTTTGGATTCACAGTGCCAAAAAGATTTAAATATTATGGATTACAATTAAAACATGTAAAAGCAATATTTGATTTTTTAAATTTGCATTTATCCATGAGACAAGGCTATCCTGATAATTATGCCTTTATTGCAATCCAAGATTGTATTTTCCTCCCCAAAATGACATCAGATTAAGTTCACGTACACAGAAGGCAGATTTTGGACACACTCTTAGTGGACAGTCATAACGTTTGCACTATGTTTTCAGGTAAAATACCAAAGCTGTGTAACCGTGTAACAACTTGGATGGCCTTCCCAAAAGGAAGGGCACCTCCCATTGCAAGACCAGGATGTAGTCACTAGCTGTTGCTCAGGCAACTGTTCCAATAAAAACTGGGATCATGTATGTCTTTGATCAATTTATAAATCATTTATAGGCATGACTAGGTTAACTGTTAACCAGCCTGCCACTTGAATTCTGTGCAATATGAATGGGTAGGGTTGTCCTTTTCTTTTTTGTTTTATTAATCTTCAGACTTTTTTTTTTTTTTAATGAAACGATGCCAAAAATCTGTTTGTTTAGCTGCTTGCATGATTTTTTAAAATTCCACTCAGCAAACATTGCATGTGGAAAAAGGTTAACTTTGAAGATGATTGTAAAAACCCCATCTCGTCTGTTTTGTAGCTCTGTCGCCATATCCTGAACTTTCTGCTTAACTTGAAAATAAAGCATCTTTATCTGCTAACATAGCTCCATTCCTCCCACTCTCCCAGGGGCTTATTCTTCAGCTTCCACTTTCAATGTCCAGGGTAAAAGAGAAATATTGGAATCCCTCCTCCCCAGCACAAAAGGCTTCCTCTCCTAGGTGTCTGTTCCCGTACTCCAGATGGATAAAGAATAGAATTTATTCAACATAGTCCATCAAAATACCAGGCTAGTCAACAGAAGAAAGCATACACTGGGTCCATCCAAGATGATCCAAATCTTCCTTCACCCTTTGTATGCTATTAAAATAGAGAATTAAGTAGCAACTGTATTTTTATAAGTTATTACATTAGTTTTCTTTCAATAGGATCTGTTTGAGACATTCTTAGTTGGCAGTTTCATCGAATCTGTCAACAATACCAAAACTCATTTCTAAGAGATGGGGGGAGGGGACAGGGAACAGAACATGCAGAGCTATTATTCCATCGAATTTCAAGGACCAGCTGTGACAGGAAAGGAAAGGGTGGGGACAGGATCAGTAAACAGTCTTTCATTTCTCCTGCAAAGCCAAACACAATTAAAAGCAGAAAATAGAGCTGGTGAGAAAGGGGAGGGGAGGCAAAACAGAAACTGGAGAGGATACTACTAATAATTTTTTTTAACTATCACTTAGAAAACACTGCAAGACCTGAAATAGAGTTTAGGTGGAACTGGGAAAGAGAAATGGTAACAATAAACAGACTTCTCAAGATGAATAAAAGCTGGTAAAACAAGTGTTTTGCATCCCTTGCAGAAATGGTCTCTACGGGGACCCTTTTTGTGAGGAGCTGTTGTCCCTACCCAGGATATCTCCTCTGGTTGATTTGCCCTGGCCAGAGAAGAAGAGGGCAGGAGTGCAAGTGGATCTGGCTGCTCCATCTCCTTCCCTACAGCACCTTCTTGGATGTGGGGCTCAGCAGTTCCCCAAAGGGAAGGATTCAGACACCATAGGTCTCTCTGTCCAGGGCGAGGGTGGCCTGAACTGAACCTGTGTGTGTGATACAGAGTTATGGAATAGAAATACGAGAGCTCTGAGCAATGAAAGAGCTCATCAGTGATCTATGTGGCCTGAACATACACCACAAGCATCCTCATAGTCCTGATGATGAGCAGCCCATTAGAGGATTGGCACCTTGTTAGCCCAAGGGACACTCATGCCTTTGCATCCGGCAGAAGAGAGCAGTTCTTGTCACTGAAGGTAAAAGAAGACTCCAACAAGTGCTTACTTCTTTCCTCAAACAAATCTTCTAGACTTAACACACAGGAAAAATGTCTGTAATCACCATGGAAGAGCCAAGCTCTGCTGCATCCTGTCCTGAAGAGCCACTTCAGAGAGAGAAGTGGGCACCATGTTGTGCTTCCTTTCACTAGCAAGGCTGCTCAGGAGCAGAGATGTGAACTGGCATCCAGGTGGTAGGCATCAAGGAAAGGCTGAGATTAAAAGAGTGGAGTTCAGCACACAGAATCATCTGTGTTGGCAATGCCCCAAGTTATGGTACCTTTCTAAGATAAAAGCTTAGCAAAGGAAATGATACAAATAGGCATAACACAGAGAATGCAAGATTTGTATTCCCAGTACTTTCTGTTTTAGTGTCACAAACATTTACAACCTTGATGGATTCCAAGTTAATTTTCTAAAGCATCTGCCCAGAGTGGTGACGAAGGCATTTTTTTGATCTCTGTCACTTGGCTAGTGGCTTTTGTTTCTAGAAGAGGATCTGCACACAGTTTGTCCTGGGGGACTGGACACATCAATGGGAAAAAGACCTTACACAAAGCAGTGGCTACTTTGAAGTGGTTCTTCATTCCTCCCACTGGAATTCTGTCCGGAGAGGAATCTGGTGGGTGACACCAGCTGACCAACCATGCTTCCAGTGCACAGAAGTACACAGCAAATTCCTGTGAGCCTGGCAGCTGAACTTGGAGAGCCAGTTCATCTCTCACGGAATTTTCTTTGTCCGAAACCTTTTTGCCAGTACTCAGGAAGGCTGTTCACAAAACAATGGAAGAATTCAAAACTCTGGTTGTCTGAATAAGGTGAAAGGCAAGCAATTGGCACTGAGCAACCAGCAGAGAGATAAACATCTACTTGCCACTTTCGTAGAAGGGAAGTAGAAGCTCATGTATTTGAATAGAAAACTTACTAGTCATATCCTTCATAACTCAGAGTTTAAAACTCAGTGCCAAATGCTACAATTCTGAGAAAGAGAAGCCACAGGGAACCGTGATCTGCTCTCACTGCCTGCATGCTGGAAGCCCATCCATGTCACCCTGCTGTCCCCCAGCAGAGCCTAGTTACTTGTGCTTTGCTGGAACACCTCTCACAGGACAGCAGGTTGTCTTCATCTGATGACATGATGAGACAGAAAGCCTATCACTTCTCCTGTACCTGATCTCGATTGTTTCTACCACATTTCAAAAGATACATGCATCATTTCCTGTTTGAGTTTGTCTTGAATCTGCCTTTGACTTGAAAGCATTCTCTCTTTTTCTTCTGAAGAGCCTTTAAATATCTGCTGTTTTCTGACCATGCTTATGCATCAGTCAAGTCACCTCCAAAACATACTGTATGCTGTAATTTTTTCCAATCTTGCTTCCATCTTTTACACTCTTCTTTCAAATCCAGTGCCAAATCTGAAGGTAGAATTCCAGTCTCTTTCTCACTGATGCAAAGCACAAAAGTAAGAACATTTCATTACTCCTACCACTCTTCTGGTTTTTGGGGTTTTTTGTACCATCAAGGTGAACAAGTCATATCACTTTATGATTTGTCTTTTCTCACCCCTGAATGTATTACTGGCTACCAAACCAGTTCCCTAATTGTCTGTATAGATTAGATAACATGTTCTTAGATGAATCATTTTCAAATAATATTTCATGCAAATCGAGGTGAATAAATTTTCCAGATTATTTTACCTGAAGCCAATAAACTTATCACTCTGTCAGTCCTTTTTATACTAATCATAATAAAATGAACAGATCAATATGAAAATGTTTAGTTCTTCAAGAAAGACAACTGCATAAGCCCTTCACAGTACATATTGAAAAAGAAAGAAAAACAGTTGAAAGAACAGCACTTTGACATTGGTGAGGAAGTGACTGACTCATCTTTTCTTTCATACAAAACCCAGATAACTTTAAATGCTAAGAATCATGAGACTAGGGAATGAGAGGCTGGAGAGAAGTACTGTGGAAAGGCAGCTGGGGGTCCTGGTCAATGGCAAGTTGAACATGAGCCAGCAGCGCCCTGGCAGCCAGGAGGGCCAACCCTGTCCTGGGGGGCATCAGGGACAGCATTGCCAGCTGGATAAGGGAGGGGATTGTCCTGCTCTGCTCTGCACCGGGACGTCACCTCGAGTGCTGGGGGCAGTTTTGGGTGCTACAATATAAAAAAGATAGAAAGCTATCAGGGAATGTCCGAAAGAGGACAGTGAGGATGATGAAGGGCCTTGAGGAGAGCTGTATGAGGAGTGGCTGAGGGCACTTGGTCTGTTCAGCCTGGATAAGAGACTGAGGGGAGACCTCNCATACAAAACCCAGATAACTTTAAATGCTAAGAATCATGAGACTAGGGAATGAGAGGCTGGAGAGAAGTACTGTGGAAAGGCAGCTGGGGGTCCTGGTCAATGGCAAGTTGAACATGAGCCAGCAGTGCCCTGGCAGCCAGGAGGGCCAACCCTGTCCTGGGGGGCATCAGGGACAGCATTGCCAGCTGGATAAGGGAGGGGATTGTCCTGCTCTGCTCTGCACCGGGACGTCACCTCGAGTGCTGGGGGCAGTTTTGGGTGCTACAATATAAAAAAGATAGAAAGCTATCAGGGAATGTCCGAAAGAGGACAGTGAGGATGATGAAGGGCCTTGAGGAGAGCTGTATGAGGAGTGGCTGAGGGCACTTGGTCTGTTCAGCCTGGATAAGAGACTGAGGGGAGACCTCACTGCAGTTACAACTTCCTCATGCAGAGAAGAGGAGGGGCAGACACTGATCTCTTTACTCTCCTGAGGAAATGGTCTGAAACTGGGTCAGGGAAGGGTTAGGAAAAGGTTTGTCACCCAGAAAGTGGCTGAGCACTGGAACAGGCTCCCCAGGGAATTGGTCACAGCACCAAGCCTGACAGAGTCCAAGAGTTTGGACAACACCCTCAGGCACATGGTGTGATTCTAGGACTGTCCTGTGTAGGGCCAGGAGGTGGACCTGATGATCCTGATGGTTTCTTTCCACTCAGCATATTCTATGTTTCTATGATTCTATGAGAAGTATCAGGAGGTTACAAAACAATTTCTGAGATCTTCATTAATATTAAAGAACTTAGAAATGGTTACAAGATTACACACTTGTTCTTTCCAAATTAAATGTATTTATCAGTTTTGTTATGAATCCCCTCATTCCTTTCAGGAAAAATGAAAAAAAAAAAAAACAAAAACAACTGGGTAAATAATATATCAATAGAAAGAACTATCTTATTTTTTTCTGAGAACAACTTCCCATGAAGCTGAACTAAACCTTCCTTTACAGCCATAGACCAATGTTAAGACTGTTATTTCCTTTCAGATAGTTCTAACTGTCAGTTTTAACTGACCTTAGGTAAATGATGACCTCAGTTAAAACTCTTGAATAAAGTATTCTGTTGGTTATATGGGCTTTGGAACCTGAACTCAGCTCTGCACTGGAGTCTGGAGACTTGCAAACAAGTGCGAGACAAAGCTCTAAATTTAAACTTAGGAAATAAATTGGACAGAAGCACATAAAATGCAGAGCCAAGCACACCTCATGTGTGTCTTCTGAAACTTTAACTGTCCTAACGCTGTGTATTTTGCAAATGCTCCTTCCACATTACATCTCACAGACAGCTAAGTCACATTAAACTGTAATTGAAAACAAATTTGGTTTGTTTAGTCTACAGAAGAGAAGCCTGAAGGAAGACCTGATAACAGTCTATAAGTACAGAAAGGGCTGCCACAAAGAGAAATGGAATAATCTCTTCTTCATGTCCTTGGAAAGAGGACAAGAAGAAATACACTCGAATTACAGCTAGAGAAATTCAGGTTGGATATCAGAAAAACCCCTTTATCTGCAAGAGTCACTAGGGGTGGGAAGATTGCCTTGAGTGATTGTGAAATCTCTATCACTGTGATCTTCTAAGGAGGAATTAGACAAATGTTTGCTAGGGGTGGCAAAGGCAGAGTTGAATTCTTGAGGCTGAATATAGACTACATAACCTCCACAAACCTCTGCTAACTCTATTTTCTATGTTCTTTTCCTTTACTCTTCTCACTTATATAAGGGAGTTCTGCATATTTATACAAACTCACCAGTTCCATAAATTTAAAATGTATATTTATTCACAAATTTTCATAAAGAGAGAGGACATGCAACAACAGGTAAAGAATCAGAAATAATGTCTCACAAAGGCATGAAATTAGTTTGTAGCAGCACCACAGAAACTCATAATATAACATTGCAATAAATATTCTTCATGAAAACTTTCCACAATTCAAAAGAGGTAAAGGCATCAAAACCTGTGGCTTCATATCATATAAATACAGCTCTCCCCTGTTAAAGTGTATTTCCGGTAGTCCACACTTTTTCTAGACAAAAGTCGAAAGTTCATGATGAAGAGGGAAACAAAAGTGCTGCAAGTATCCAGATCAGATGACTAACTTGCAAATGACCTACTCTCCCCCCAGGCCAAGGAAAAGTATCTATAAGGCTAAACCTAGTGGGTTTAAACATAAGGACACTTGTTTTTCAGAAAACCACATTCCTGATTTTGCCATTCAGACTGAATCATTGTTGACAGAACAACAAATATAAAGTCCACTGATGTAAAATTTCAGCAATAAGATAATCAAAGCAGTCCTTTACTTGCCCATTTTGTAGTCTTTTTTAAATAAACAATGAAACCATTTTTTTTCCTCAAACAGCCCCCAGACTACATTACTGCCACAATTGTACCAGCAGCATCATAATATTAATGAATTTTTTTTCTCTCAGAAAAAGCATTTTACACTGATCTGTGGCAATCAAATAATTTTATTTGCTTTTGTGTTTGTTTCCAAAGCCTTTGCATGCAAACACAATTTCTAGAAAGTCTGTCCTTAAACCAAGGTCAATTTATGCATATGCAACCTAATACCTCTTAGCTAAGGATCTGAATCAACTTTCTTTGATTCCAAGCTTGCTCTTGACATAAATGAAGGCAAGTATGGTCCCAAATTGGTCGTTCACAGCACCAGCCAATGGCAGTTTAAAAAGAACAAAGACTTCATTATAAGGGTAAACATTTGGTATGATTCAAATCTTATGCAATATAGAAATAAGCTCAAGGCAAGATTGCTTTTGATGCCTTAGCCAGTCATCCCCATAGTGTGACTTGTCATAAATCCTGCAGAATACTACAAAGAAGGAGAAGCAAAGAGAACACTCAGCTAATGGCTACACACCACAGTGCTCACACCATGTGAAAATAAAATGTAGGAAAATTAAATAAGTTACATATTAAATTATACACCTGCTACTTTTAGATTTTTTATATTATCCTCAAGTTCTTGACATTAGATCATTCTCTTTAACAAAAAAAAAAAAAAAGTCTGCTTAAGAGGAATTTGGCTTAGTTTCCAAAATCAAAATAAAGTCTATCTTTAGGAAACATATTTAGTTAAGTCCTCTGTTCCAAAATTCCTAGAAATCTACCCAGCTTCCTTCCTCAGTGCTCTGAATGCAGCTGCATATGCAAGTTTCCTTCTCAGCTCACTGGAGCTGTAGACAAAAATGACAGCATGCAACTTTTTAAGTTTGTATTCATTAGCATTAAGATGCTTATATACCTTGCTTTGTAGTTGTTTGGTACCTCATCTTTTCTCACTCTTCTACATTTTTTTTAAAGTTTTGACCCTTTATCTTCTAAATTAAAAATATTTCTTTATTTACATATACAGGGGTGTAGCTCAGTTTTTGTTTCTGAGGGTGATTATCACAATGACTGCAGTGAAAATCAGTTCAGCTTGTGGGAAAATTTAAAAGGTTTTACTCATCTGCTTTGTGAGCCAATATATTCCCTAAGTATCTTGTTGGTTGAGTAAGAGTCCTTTATGCATTTGGCCGCATTTTCTAACCTTTAGGGCTTTGATACTGGTGCCTGTACTTTTGCCAATGTTTTAAAAGAATAAAAACCACTAGAACATCCAAAAACTAAATGCAAAACACGTTAATGAAATTTGCAAACTGTGCCTGGCCTATGCTTTCTGCCATAAGAGTCTAGTAACTATGCAAAACTTAATATATAATCTAAAACATACAACTCTGACATTAAATAAGGCAAAAAATGTTTAAAATGTTTTCAATGAAGTGTGGATGGACTTGCATTCCCTGAGCATAATTACATAAATAGGCCAGCCTTAGTGTGGTTGCTGAGGCACAGTCCTGGCTGATGTCAGCTGGAAAAGTATTAGAATAATCACTATAAACTGTACTGGATGCAATTATATTGCCAGGAAGAATATTGTTAAGAAAATAAACTCTGTGGTCAAAGAATATATTTTATACTGGAATTCATATAAAACCAGTATAAGAACATCTACAGAAATTCAGAGAATAATGTGTGTGAAACTGACTGTCCCACCTGTAAGCAAAAAGGGCACATCTATATTTGGAAGAGAGACAATGCAGCAAAAAGAAATGGAAAATGATATTGACATAGTCAGTTCTTACTCACTTGCTACAATTCTGTATGCCAGGTGAGCTACCAGTGGTCCCTGACAGGATGCAAGTGAGCTTCTATGCTTGACACAGCCTTCTGACATAGGGCTCTAACGCTTCTTGAGGGTGTTATTCTTCTTCAACCCTCTTGTAAAATGTGAGAGCATCAGCTACTGAGCAGCTGTCCTGTTCCAGCCTCCCAAACTGGCTCTTTCTCTGATGAGTAAAACAATCCCTAAATATGTACATACATATGCACGCAGATATGGAGTTTGTATCTCTTGGGGAACCAGATTTTGAAATTTAATTGCAAGATGTTATTTTACTGCTATAAACACCCACCAGTTTTTCCAAAACTTGCCTTGGAACTGTGGAACGTTGTTTTAGGGGGGAAAAAAAAAAGAAGGAATGCTTATTGAGCTTATTTTACATTTCCTAAAAGCAGTTACATGTGATCCTTAGCTGTACAGTGATGAGGAGGCAGTATGTTCTGGCTGATTTATAAAAGAAGCTGAGTTATTGAAAATAGACTATTCTATGCATCTTTCCCAGCAAATAAGTGAAAGAATCCATGGGGAAACTTTTATGGAAAACAACTTTTCTCTGATTAATTCTACAAAGCCATGTCATTAGGTATTTCTGACTGATGCTTTTTTATTCTTTTATTAGAGTAAGTCTCCTATCTCTCTCTATACCAAGCCAAGAGTCTTACCAAGAGATGAAGATCCTTTTCTCCTGACTAGGTGATCTCACAACCATCTCTTCCATGTTAATGACTGAGAAATCCTGGTATTTACAGGCCCCACAGGTCAATCAGCACTGAACTCACCATTCTTCCCAGGATGTAATGGCTGCAGCTATAAAGTAAAAGCATCCCCTCCTATGGGGATTCCTTTGTGTCAAGGATATACTATTCGTCATCATATTCCAGTTCACAATGCCTAGAATAATGAGAGGGTTGTGCTGAATGCAGTCTGGCACAGCTGTGTTTTTCATAGCATGACACCAAGGATATGTGCTGCATTACCACATGGGATAATGTGGGAGGAATGTCCTAGATGGAAGGAATCAATCTTGACATGGGCTGCATCCAGGAACAGACCCTGGAACAAATTATCACGTCAAATTGTTTCTAGGTCTTCTTTTAGAAGGAAATTCTCACTCAGTCCAGAGCGTAGCCTGTGAATAAACCAGGAAATAGCTAATTGCTGATGTGGGTACACATGCACCCAGCCCCATCTTCAGTAGGACCACATATTTTACCACATTTGAGCACCATTAAGAAAATAAAAACTCTTTTTTCTTCACGTTCTCCAGCTTTGAAATGCTTCTGAGATTTTGTCTGTTTGATATTGCAGAGTAGCTCGACAAAGGAGCATAAACTGTGCTTTACTATAAAAACAATGAGGCCTACAGTAATTTTGGCTGTTTACAGATGAACACCCAGAAACACAGACAGACTAACTGAGGAAGAATCTCTGCCCTTCACAACAACAGAAACCACAGCTGGACTTAACATGCTTCTCCTCAGGTGAAGTACTGTCCAATGTGGAAGAACAGCTAATGGTATGTGTCACTTGGACTTCGATGGTACTGAGAGTTTTGGTCTAGAGTTGTCTTTGACAGGGACCCATCACCAGAGATTTAGGTGTTATGGGAACCATCTTCTCAGCAGCCTGTCTCCTTCAGCTACTAAATTATGAACCAGCTGAGCATTTTTTAGCTTAGTTATATCATTCCTGCAGATAATAATCAAACTCAGAGGTCACAAATGCATGGGAGGGTCTCTCCTCGTGGCACACAAGACTGGCCAGTGACTGCTGACCAACCTGTAAGTGCTGTAATATGTACTGTGGGCAAGAAAAACAAAGCAAATCCAAATAGACCAGCAGCACAGGCAGGAAAGCCTGAACTTCACACTAGAGTAATCATTTTCCCCAGAGGAGGGTCACAAGGATTATCAAAGGGCTGGAGCTGCTCTCTTATGAAGAGCTACTGTTGTTCAGTGTAGAGAAGTGAAGGCTCCGGTGAGACCCAGTAGAAGCCTTCCAGTACCTGAAGGGAGCCTACAAGAAAGCTAGAGAGGGACTTTTTACAACGACATGTAGTGGTAGGACAAGGGGGAGGGACCTCAAACTGACAGTAGTGTAGAGGTGGCTTCCCTGATGGGGAAGACCCCTGAAGCTNCTCAGAGTCACTCCTTTTATCTCCGTCGGTCCTCGGGGAATCAGTCGCCAGAATCAAGAACCCAATACCCTGTCTACTGGGTTCTAGGGTCCCGGGGAGGCTTCTGCGCTCCCCCCGCTGTCCGACCACTGGCTTGGCTTTGGGGCCACCGGGATTCCTAGACCTCCGGCTGCCCAACCCCTGGATACTGATTTCCCGCCGCTTGTTATTTTATTTTTATACAGTAGGTTTAGATTAGAAATTGGGAAGAAATTCTTTACTCTGAGAGTGGTGGGGCACAGGCGCAGGCTGTCCAGAGAAGTTGGGGATGCCCCTTGCCTGGAAGTGTTCAAGGCCAGGCTGGATGAGGTGTTGAGCAACCTGATCTAGTGGAAGGTGTCATGCCCATGGCACAGGATTTGAAGTAGATGAGGTCCCCTTCAACCCAAACTATTCTGTGATTCTGTTATTATAAGATTCTTTCCTTACCTTCCTTCACTCTGGGGTTCTGGAAGGATTAAGCAGATCTTTGCCAATGGACTATTCTCAATGTCTGCATTTAGTCACATTTCTTCTTTATCCTTCACTTCTCAGTTCAAGTTTTCCAGTCTTTGAGGTGTGAAGACTCTTTGGAGAAGACTCACTGTCCATATTGTGGACTCATGACTGTGTACCCACAACACGGGAACACTCAGGATTCAGTGTCTCAGCCACACATTGTGATACTTTCTCTCTCAGGATGAAAAAATGCACCTAGAATTACAAAGAACATTTCCAGAGCATGGGACTCACTCTATCCCATTAGGTTCCCTCTGGGATGCTCACAGATTCAGTAGGTGACTTCTTTATGCACATGAAACGCCACCCTCCAAGCACCTTTCTCCTGAATCGAAACTGCCTCTTGTGCTCTTTCCCCTCTATAAAGACACCTACCATCCCTCATTTACCATCTCTGTGGGGCTTCATTCTGTTTATATCCTTTTCTCCTAACACTCACCTCCCACATCAGCCTTCAGCCCACTGCTCCAGTCCTGCAACCCCCTGATTGCCGAGGCCTCAGCCAGCCCATTGCCCCAAGGTGATTCCTGGCCAGTTGCTGCCTGTTAGGATTTAATTACCACATTGCCAAGCAGGTCTCATCAAGCCAGCCTGGACTGACAGAGAGATATTCATGACACAGCAATTTTCATAGCAGTAACTCCATAATAACTTCATTATCTGAGTTTACTGAGTTCATTAAACCAACATACTGGCCACATTTTAATTAGGCTGTTAAGGATTGTTTCATTTTACGGACTGGATTTTTATTCACTATCATTTGATTATGGTGGTTTCCCTTCTTCCGAATTTTTTGCATCTTAAAACTATGGATTGGTAATGTAAGATAGCTGCATTAAATTGCATAAGAGCTCAGGACATAACAGGCACTAGTTTAATTTCAGAAATTAATGCATGTAGTATATAGTTTCAGGTCAGGTAGTCACTTCAGTTTTTGTAAGAATCAAGTCCCATGTCTGGAAACTCCCTGAACACCCTTTTCATAGACACAGAATCTAAATCTGTCCCTCAGGGATACTTCCTTTCAATTTCATCTTATCTTAATACTACAGGTAATTATCTAATCTTAGAAGATATACACTGAGCTGAGCTGCATTTTCTTCCAAATACATCTGGTAGTTCTAAAAATAAAAGGAACCCTGCTTTTCTTCAAATTATACATTATCTCCATCAACTGTGTGAAGTTTTGTGGTTTGTTTATTAACCAGGATTTCAGATGAAAGGCTTTATATGTTTTAAGAAACAGGATGGGAAGTTGCCACACTGGAAACTGGTTTATCTGTTGTGGAGAGTTGGGCATCTTTGTCAAGGTTTCTACTCTGAGCAAAGCCATGACTTACTCTTTGACCTATTCTCTTCCAGATAATAGATGTATATTGTGGATTTCATATAACATAATTATTATGATTGTGGGTGGAATGAAGTAGATTATGTCTTCTAGCCAACAGACTTTCTTCTAATTTTAATGGCAGAGATGGAGAATACTGACATAAAGAGATGGACTGCTTATGTTTGTTTGTTTGGGTTTTTTATTCTTTATTTTAATTTTAAGTTTACTTTATTTTTAGTAACAATTGGCAGCACACAAACCCCTGGTCTGTCTGTTTAGCTTCAGGGGCTATGCAGTTTAGCTTTTACTCTGTTTTATCCTGGAAGCTGTCCTATCAGCCTTGGTTACCAGACCATCTTGATTTGGGAGTAAAATCTACAGCATCCCAAGTCAAACTCTGTATTCCAGATGTTGATGTTTCACCTTGGCAAACTATCTGTTCATTTAGCCTACAGGCAGGCACACAGGGTTGAGGTAATAAGACCAATGAACAAATTTTCCTCAGGACAGCTGAGCTATTATTTACAGATGTGCTGTGGGCTTTTTTGATCTCAAGCAGTCAAAATCCTTTCTTGTAGAAAGCAAAAAGCAAGAACATTAGTATGCTTCTATTGCTGTTGCTTGTTTCTTCCTTTCTTTTTGGAAATATAGACTGAAGAAAAAAAACCCCAAAACTAATGGTATGGTTTTGGATTTAGAATTAAAACAACTATAAGACACTATGGGCATGGTTTGTACTTGTAATTTGTGGAATTTTTGGCTATTTAGAAAATAAAATTTTTGCTTGAAAAGGCTGACAACAACTACATTATATTTAGTTAAAGCACCAGATGTACCTACTTCTTAATTAAATGCTTAGACTGACATTCTTTAAAATGGAAAACACATGGTCTTCATAATTCAAATATATCCCCATCAGGGCCTCTTTTGGTGTTCAGTCAGGTCCTGATGAGACTGTGAATAAAAGAAAATTTCACTACCAGTAAAAGAGGTCAGATTAAGAGGAGTTCACTTGTAACAGTGTTTTACATGACTCCCTATTATTAGAAGCCATGTGCAGTTGCTCAGGATCCTGGGCAGCATGTAACTTACTCCAGAGGTCTGTCAGCCCTGAGGTCCCTCTGAGGTCATCATGTGGCTGTCCTGCTGGACAGGAGGAGAATGAATCCCAGTCCCAGTTTCCCAGAGCAGCACCCTGTGGAGATGCAGCTGATAAATCCCTCTCATCCACTGGTTCCTTGGGTCTCTTGAAACCAAAGAGTAGAAATATTTTCAAATTTCCAAATCTTCAGTTAAAAAAAAAAAAAAAGGAAAAAGAAAAGAAAAAATAAGCATATTCACCATTAGAACAAAATGTCCTTGTATAGAAACTACTTTCAGCCAGGGATAAGATAGTATAGAGGATGTTTAGTGTCCTCTCTGTCTTCAGCTCAGCTTATTCATCTAGTATATATGGCTTTTGCAGTCTGTCCCCCAAATTGAACCTGGTTCCTCTCAAAGTCATTGCTGAAACTGTCTCTGATATTGGTGGATGGGGACTGTACCTTTCCTCACTCTGATTTAAGAACAGGAGAATGTAGGCACCCACAGACCTACAGAGGAAAAATTCACTCCCAGTAAAAAATACTCATTAATGCATTACTTTAAAAAAAAAAAAAAAAAAAAAAAAAAGAAAAAAAACCACAAGATAAAAAAAAACTCAA
>VZTZ01033981.1:3587-64784 GCA_013400955.1 Drymodes brunneopygia | reverse complement strand
AAAAAAAAAAAAAAAGAATAAGAGAATAAGCCATAAGTTAGAAAAAGCTCCAAATTATGATTTTCATCTTGTACTTCTACAACATACCTGAGTGGGACATCATCAGTTCTTACGTATGTGTGAAATTATACACTGCTGAAACACGTTTGTTCCACAGTGCAAGAAAGATGTATTTTGATGCAAAACAAAGCAAAGCACAGCACAGCACTGCAACTGAACTCACAGTACAGGTAAAAGATAAGCCATTTCTCATCAACTGTGCCATTCTGAAAAACAACTGATGTTCTTTTTGACTGAGCTCATGAAGACATTTCTGAAACAACTGCAGCAATGTTTCTGTGAGCAAAGGGTTGGCTGCAGTGGATGCACTGGTGATTATCAAAAGCTAAACCCTGAACCTTCATTACAGCTTGGGGCTTCTCTTTGGGGCTGCAATACATGAAGATTCTCTGTGATGTTGTGTATATTCCTGGGTGAGAGAAACTGAATCATTGGTTACACTCAGGAAAACTTACAGAATTTCCTTGAGTATCTTGGTTCACGTGAATTTGCTTGTGTTTTCTTAGGAATTTTTCCTGGAAAGCTCAGGCATCCTAACTCCCTGTAAGTGTAGTTTTTCTGATGGATTTGCTCCCAGAATAATCTGTAGTTTTCAGATGGTTGGATGGAAAATTTTCTGTGAACCTGCTCTCTTTGTGCTGAAGCATCTGGCCCATGTAGACTTTTCAACAGATCATTTTTCAGGACCTCTCTTTTCTCTCAGAGCTGAAAGGAACAGTTATTCCTGATTTTCATCTTAGCTGCCTTGTCTCCTAGTTTGGGCCCTGTTTCAGATTCTCACTGCAGACCTCACCATGCCCTGTACCCAATGCAAACCAGTATAAATTTCATAGCAGGAATTCAATGCCTCACAAGCCGGTTTTATTAGACAGGAAACATTTGTCTATTGATATAATTATAGTTTCAAATTTCACACTGTTCTAGTACAAATATTTTGTTTGGAAAAAATTCAGTTAATCTTGGAAACTATTGCAGTGATATCTCTTCAATTAGAAAGAAGTTACAGGACTGTATTTCCTGGTTCATTCTGTTGAAATGCAACTGTTACACACAATGTTCAGTCTGCTGATTTAGCAGCACTATGAAAGTACTGCTTGTGATCTCCATAGAGCCACAGATTTAAATTCAGTTTTAAATTCAACACCCTCAAATGGTAATACAATTTATACACACGAAATGAGACAGTGAAATTTTCTTGGCATTTCCTCCAACCCTGTACACACAAAATAAATTTCTCTTAATTGAAGGAGGTTCTTGACTCATCTGCTCCCCACAGTGTTTTTTTTTCTTTCTCATTACACATCATGTTATTCAGAGCCATGCTTGTTATTACTTCATTTCAAATAGTCAGATCTGAGTACTTATGAATGCACTTTGAAATAAGAGGCTCAAATACCATAGATGTTAAAAATCACAGTGTGTGTTGCCATTTGAGAAAGATGTTCTTTAGGCAGAGAAAAGCCCAGCTTCCACCTCATCTGCAGAATCATTCTGCAGTGCAAATCCTGACAACTCATGCTAGCAAGAGCTTCCCTTCCAATATGCCTTTGTATTTGCTTCTAAGAATAATGAAAATGTAACAAAATCATAAAAAATAGTCAGATAAATGGAAATTAGACCCTTCAGACTCCCACTGCAGTCAATCTAATAAACTGACAAGCAAAACTAATTTTACTGCGTGATGCACAAATGTCCTTTGATGGCAAAATGCAGATACCAAACAGTTTTCAAGAGACACCTGAACATGCTCTGTCTTTCCTATCAACCCTCAGAAGGCCACCCACGGCACCATTCTTTTCTTAACATTGGGAAGCCATTACACAGAGAATGTCTAATCTCAAATACCAATACAAATCACAATCTCATAAACGGTTTGCACTTGTATTTTATGATTTTCTACACACAGTATTGTACAGGAAATCTGTTAGGTACCTGTTAGGGACTTTGTTGTTGTTGTTGTTGTTGTTCCTTGGGAGGGGGGAAGACTTTAGTACTGCTTTGTCATATAGGACCAGCTATAACTTGAAATATTATCTGCCGTCTTACCAAAGCAGTTTCTAGAGCTGATAATCTAAATCTCTGCTTGTCACCAAATATTTGCCTTTCATTGCTAAAATACTTCTAAATATATTTCAGTCATCTAATCAGTGGGTTGGTCATTCCATGCCCTATGAATCAGGTGACTGATCATTTATCAAGAATAAATAACTGAGAATAGGGAGGACTCAGTGAGCAACTGATAGGAGAAATATTGTTGAACCTAATCAGTGACATGTTGTGATTATTGCATTTGTATGTATGATAAATTTGCACTTGTTTCTGAGTATAAACAAGTGTAAAGAACTTTAATTTGTAATATGAACTGGTTTCAGGTGCCGTGCACATTGAAGTGCTAAATGTATATAAGAAAACATCATGAAAAGATAGACCTGTTATTTGAAGCATGAGTATGGACTATTTCTAGTAGAGATAACATGGGGGGTTTCAATTATTTATTTTAATTAGTGATAACTATACTTTCTTTTTCTGTAAGTGACTACTTCCTAGCTCACCAAAACCGATAAGGTGTTTCTTGAACTGACCTCAGTTTAAGAAAATCTCTGTGACTGGCTGTATATCAGCAGGGCAGGCAGTCTGCCCCATATCCCACGCCTGCCTTCAGACAACATCAAAATGTTTTTCCATGCAAATGTGCTGACAAAATCACAAAGTCACTTTGGCCTTTTTTCCCCTAGAATCAGAAAGGCATGTGAGAGCAAGACCATCTCTGGCCTTAACTCTAAGCCTTCGCACATGAGAAAAAAGCCTGATAGATTCCCCACCTTTACTGCCAATGATTTGAAGGTTAAACATGGCTGCACAACTAATTTGTGCGCACTAATTCTATGATTTTTTTTCCAGACAGACCAGGTTTCCCCGTGTCTTCCTGATTATTCAATGTCCATTCTGTAGAATTAGTGCGACACTGAGGACACATTAGAAAATTTATAAAATCTCTAGTTCTGCATAAAAACAAGGTTACCTTTGCTGATCATGGACAGCATTATAGTTTCACCATTTAGATGAAATCATGGGTGCAAGAGACAATAGATTTCAATTTAAGACTCACAAAAATAGGCAAGTCCCATCAGCTAGCAATGCTGAAGCAGTCAGATGCAAACATGACTCTGTATTTCATTCCTTCAGCTTTCTTTTGTAAATTTTTACCTCTTTTATTGTTTTTAAGTTTTATTGCTTCTGAGTTCCTTGTTTCCTTCTTGCATCAAACTTGGCTTATAGCATGCAAGGACTCAGGACAAATATTTCAAAGGACAATCAATGCTAATGAAAGCACCCAGGATCAATTTAAACTACTTGATGACTTAAAATGAACACTTTCAACGCTTGTCTATGAGAGGAATAAGAGCTGTAAACAGAGAAGTAATATAAATCATACAGTATTTTTTTAGCCTGCCTTTTTTACTATGATTCAGGCTTAAATCAGCTGGGGAGAATATTGAAATTATGGTCAAAGAGTCCTAAATTTTTTCCTTTACCATATTGCAGGGTATAGTGAAAAAGCACAGTAACATAATGCCTTAATCTATCTCCCATATTTGGGTATGCAGAAAGGGAGTGAGTAGGAAGGAAGGGGCAAAAAAAAAGGAATGAGGATTTTATGAAATCCCATTCAAATTCTGCAGCTGACTGTATGATGCACTTAATATTCCTGGTATGGGAATACACCTGAACACTACTGTGAAATCTAAGCATAAAATCTATTCTACACTTGAAAGTGTTGCTGGTTGCTTCTTTGCACAAGTATTTCTGTCTAGGAGTGTGATCTTCTCAATCTGAACCCATGAACAGTGAGTTGATCAGGACCAGCTCCTTGTATATTTAACTAATTCAAATTTCATCTAGTTAGCAGCAGAAATCTTTGGTCAGAAATGCATAGGGCTATCTACCAAGGAAACACTGTGGGCACTTTGAACTCTTTGACAAAATATTTCTTTGAATGTGATAGGGAGTTCAATGAGCAGCGCACACTTGTGGACCTTCTCTTTTTCCTCAGTGAGGCTGCACAGAAGTACCAGCTGTACATATTCTCCAAGTGCCCCCAGAGCATTTGCAAGCTTGCTTTAGCACGTGAAGAATCTGAAGCTGCAGAAAGCCTTCAAGCCCAGCCAGTACAGCTCTTGGGAATGTTTTTTAGCAGAAAGATCTAACAACAATGTAGAATTACAACAGGTTCCAGGAATTTCTGTAAAACTGCTGGTTCTGCTTTTCTTCTGTAGCAGTTTAAATCTGGTGGGCACAGCAAGTAGCCACAGCAGAAGCCACTAGCAGTGGGAAATCCTACACAAAGCCCTGGGCAAGCAGAATATGATGAAGGATGGAAAGATTCTTTTCCCAATATTTAGTTTGGTGGCAAGTTAGAAGATAAGCATATTTTGCATGCATCAAAAAGTATACAGATGTACAAGAGCCTTGCTGGGACATGATCACATGATAGCCTCCCCAGCTTTAAACAGAGAGATCAAAATTTTAAAAATGGCTTCTTAATCACCTCCTAATCAGAAAAAGAACAGTTTAAATTACAATAACTGTCTCAAAACCTCATGTTTTTCAGAAATCTCAGTAATCCAGATTGCAACCCTGATGTGAGCCAGACTGCTCTAGAGAAGAAACCAAGGAATGAAAATGCTGCCTTCAATCTATAATGTGTTTTACAAAATAACTTCCCTCTTGTGCATTTTAACAAGCAGGAAGACAGTATTCTAACACCACTGCGGCACATCAAGTTCTTATTTTATCTATAAAGTGCATCTTCCTTTCACAGTATAGTAGACAATAAGTAGATATACTTTTTGCCCCAGACAATCTATTCACTTTCAGTGCATTTGGTCTTCCTGGACCAGAGTTTCCACAGTCTTGCACCTATACCTTTTTTAATTTACTACAGTATACTTATATTCATTTCTAAAGAAATTAAAAAATAAACATTCATTTGGGAGGAAAAAAACACCCCAAACTAAACTTTGGTAGCTTTCCTGTACAGATTCAAAATAATCAATTACAAAATTCATTCTTTGCTGTTCTTTTGTCATATGTCCAAAAGGCACCCAGGACAACATTTTCAAAAATGTTCATGTGACTGAGGGATATAAGGCTCATTGATTTTGGGTCCTTTGAAAGCATCTTTCCTATTTAGAATGAATTCAGTTCTTAAAAGTTGATGTACTCTCTCAGTCCTCAGAGATTTTAGATGCTTTATGAATCCTGCGCCCACGTAGAAATTTGAGACACTCATATCAATAATTCAGAATGTATTTAGAAGTCAAGTTTAAGCACTTCTCTTGAAAAAGTTTTGGCTGATGTAGTTAAATAATTAATCTACAGATGTAAAATAAAACATGCTAAGAGCAGTCCAAAGAACAACTAATCTCACACACCAACTCACTGATACCATGCCAAGACTGCAGAAAAACATAGTAAAAAAAATTACAAATGTTAGGGGTTTAGTAGGTCAGAGAGACCATCTGTCTGAAAATCAAGGACCATTCATTACTACCAGGTCATCCTTGTTGTGAACTATCTAGCTTTGACTGCCCCAAAAGATTTGGCTGTCATCCCCCTAAAATGGCCACCCCCTTTCTAGGATGTGATATATTAAAATTATAATGTGGCACATAAGTCTATAGTACTATTTTGGAGCAAAAAAAAAAGATGTTTTGCAATTACAAGAGAATGAATGCACTACACTTGGAAGATTCAACAATGATTTAATTAAAAATTAGAATTTTGAAATTAAATTCTTTTACACTGGAAAGTACCTTCCTTTGACATAAACCTGTTTGTTTACCCCTCATCTCTAGCCTGACATTCATGTATAAATATAGTTTCAAAAGGCAATACAATTTCTGGTTACATGTGCCCTGCTTGGACTGGTGTGTAATAAAGCTAGAAAGCATTGAAGGGAAAGGTTTTTTATTTAACTTTTTGGCAGCAGCCCTTTTAAACATTGTGACTCAGAGCACCGAGGGATCAATAAAAACACATTTATCTCTCCAGTTCCTTAAAATGAACTCTAATCCCACTTTGTGCATTTCCTGTTTGCAAGAGGATGGGAAGAGATTCCTAAGCAGTAATAGAAAAATATCCCACAATTTTTCAAAACCTATTCATAGCCATAGATTGAGAAAAACCAAACTTTTATGGCATTTTCAGGAGCTCTACAGAAACAATTATGTTTGAATTGATAGAGTGTAGTTCTAGTGATGTAGAGTGAATTAATTACTTAAAAATTATTATATATGCTTGAGAAATATAAAAAGCTATTTTGCACAACAGGAAAAACCATGAAACCAACAAACATATTGCCAAGAAAAAAATAGCTTAGTTGCTGGCTATTGTAATCTTGAAGTTCTGAGTTACCAGGTTCAGGTTTCACTTGAACCTGATGTTTCATTCCAAATAATTTATGTTGGAAAAATAAGTGAGAAATAAGTGAGAAATAAGATTACCAGTCACTCTGCTGTCACAATGGAGTAGGACAGTAAGAAACATTCCTGTCCACAGAAATCTGCTGTGAAACAGAAACTGTATGCTTTAACTTTTCCTCCATAAAATTCTGTCTTAAATAGTTTGTGAAGATATGATAACCTCACTCTAATGAAAAAAATACTCTCCAAATGAACGGGAAGACAGCCTGTCCTTGAGCCAGAATCGCAGTGCAGAGGTGTTGGGATATGCCCTCAGGAACTGACAATGATTGGCAACAGAACATAACTTCATTTGACATGCAGGTTGAATCAATTTACACACAAGTTTGAATCTCTTAAGCCAGCATCCCATGGGATGGCAGAGTGGATATCTTTTTTTGATTTAAGACTAATTTCCAAGTCTGTAAAAGCAAGTGTGGCAGTGGAGTTTTTGTGAATTATCTGATAAAGCCTTTAAAAGTAAGTCCAGAGCACTGAATTACAGGAATTCTCAGGTCTAAACAAAGCAGAGTTGAACAAGTACATTATAATGAACTATTGATTTGCTTTTCTTTTCTGCCCATGGAACAGCCTTAGGAAGATTAGTCCACAAACTGACCTACTTAATTCTAGATTGTTAAATATTTTATGTGTGTGTATGTGTGTGCCTGTTTGCGCATGCGTGCAAATGCTTGCCTTTTAATTGGTAACAGTGAGTTCATTGGGTGTTCAATATTTGGTAGTCTAGTTCTTAACATTAACTGAGATACCAATGTTATGTAACATGTTTTTCTTCACCTGGCTGGATAAGACTACAGCCTCTTCCCAACAAATTAGATTATTAAAGTCCATTTACTTAGCATGCCAAATGCTTACGTACACTAAAGACAAAGAGATAGTTGAAGGAAATTACCATAAAAACATTATTTTAATATTTCTTTCTCCATTGTTCCAGCTTTAACTACAATGGCAAAGAAGCAGAAAAAATACTATTGTTAAAACTTTATGAATGTAAGAAATATTCATTATACAAACACACCAAACTCAGTTCTGTCAGACTGGATAGCCACTACACAAAATCAGCACAAATACATGGATCACCACAAAATTTTCAAACAAACACACAAGACATGGCCAAAAGAAAAGAGTTAGCTGTAAGCTATTCTCAGCAAGGAATTAAGAGATGTCAGATCTATAGGGAGGCAGAAACTGATCTGAGGTTAGACAAGGCTGAAGAAGCTGAGGATAGATCAGTTCCAGAGTTTACGCTGCTTAACCAGAAACAGAATCTGGCCCAGCACTCTGTGGAAGGATGCCAAGAAAATTCTTGGCATCTGGAATTAAAGCTGTAGGTGGTTAACAGGAAAGTTAAGGTCAAATAAGGAGACCCTTAGTTGGCTGTGGTTCCATCAGATAAGACAGCCCACCGGGCAAACGGCAGTCAGACTTCAAGATTTAAAGGGCTACTCTTCACAGGAGTTCAAGACTCTGTCAACCAGAATGTTACATTTCTAAAATAACATGGGCTTCTCCAAATACTGACATTTAATCACTCTTCATTAATGTGCCAGGCTATTGAATTAAAAGCAGTGTTCCCTCATAAATTGAATTCTCTTTCATTCCCACTCTGCCAGGCACATATAATATATATGACAAGGGTGAACCTTGAAAAAGGAGTGTTTATTTAAGTTATACCTTCCTCTTAATTTGAGTTTGTTTGCAATCTTTGGTTGAGCAATGAGATTGAGGTGCTGAGAATATGTTGGTGGGCTGGGCAAGGGCCACCTCAGAGGAAATAAATCAGTTGCACAGATAAATGAGCTCTTGTGAATCTTTTCCCCAAGTCTTCTACAATATATATTCTGGGTCCTCATTCTTTCATTAAAAGAAGGAAGAAAAATATCTAGTTCAAATAACCAACTGAAAATCTCACCAAAAAAAGCAAGAATTCGTAAACTTCTCCTATATCTGCAAGTCAAATTAAAAGCCTGGGCTTTCCCAGGGTCCTGTTAACCTGTGTAAAAAACACAGATTTCATGGCTGAATTTTCTTCAAGTGGACAGTATGACACTGTTAATTTTCATAGCTATTTCATGAGTTAATTCTGCCCAAAAACATATCTGGGGAAAAGATGACACGGTATTAAATTACTGTCCTACATAGTGTATTCTGGCTGGCAGTCATCAAGAGTTTGGAGAAGGAAATACACTATTATTATTTTCCCTTCACAGATGCCAGAGCCTGGACTACTGGCTTCTATTCAGCTGCTTTTTTGTTACTCCCATTAAGCACCTTGCCCAAGAATGCTTTGGATTACTACCAGCTTTGGGATGATAAGAGCTTAGCCTCTACTGAGTGATTTGCTTTCTCTGTGTATTGAAATCACTGAAGACAGAGTCCTTAAGAATATTCCTCTCACGGCTGAGGATTTTTGTAGGCAAAGTAATTTGGACAGAGTCACCTAAGTGCCATGCATATAAAAATGCAACATTCACTGCCTGGATAAGGAGGTAGCTACTACCATCCTTTCTCATCCCTGAACATAACCTCACCCAGAAGCTGTCTGAGGTCAGTATACATCAAGTCCTATCCTGCAATACAAATCCAACACATCCATCAGTATGCCATGTCAGACTACGAGGAAGCTACTGACACAGCTCATTGGCCTGGGGAAGGTGGCAGAGAAATTACACTGCTCTCTGAAATGCACAAACCAGCAAGCATTCCCAGGTCTTTGCCTGTTGCAATGAGTCATCTGTCTACTCTTTCCACCCACTTCAACAATGCCTGTCCCAAGTATTTAAGAAACCAGTAATCAAACACATCAAGTGTAACACTCTATCCATAATTTTAGGCTATTAAACAGAGGCCTGCTATCCCTTCAGGCTAACAATTGTTGTACTTGCTTACAAATTCTGCCTCCTAGATGAACCAGTGAGGTGGCTATGCGGCTCTGAATTAAAAACCAGCTTCCATCTTCCCATCTTGGAGCACGGATATGGCTAGCACATGACAGTCAGCCCTGACACCGGAGACAGGCCCATTCTCTGCGGATAAAACATTCTTTGTATCAGCACATATACTTTTTCTGCAACATAATGAAGAGATCATTTCAAGAAGTTATAACACTGTCACATGTTAATGCTTCCTCTTCACAGAAGACAAAGCACAGAGTCCAACTGCTGCACACTGCAATGAAGTACAGATATTTATGTGCCAAGATAGTAACATTTTTATTATGGAATCACTTTGTTCTGAAAACTGTATTTTCCTATATAAGACTATGCAGGCAGTAGATGCTGCTATGGCCTCTGACAAATGATTGTTTTGGGATGGATCTGCTGATTCTACAGTTTTATCAATACTCACTCTGGCTGTCATGGCAGAAGGACTCTGTATTTAATATCATTGTAACTCAAAAGAATGTTTATCTACAGATGGAATATTTTTGTTAAAAAGTTAAACAGTTTGAAAGGGGAATGAAATATTCAGTAGGCAGAATCACTAGAACAAAAAGATCACATATAAAGGGAAAATATGTGGTAAAAGAAAAAAATCAATACTGGCACATGAACATCTTATATATATATATATATATGAATAAGAGATTATATACAGAGAAATCTATTAGTTCAGGTTACATTTGAATAATACATAATATTTGGGTAGAAAGGTAGTTTTGTTTTTTGCCTGAACCATAGAACTGCATAAAGCAGACCTTTCAGTGCTAAATATTTGATCATTTCTGTAAGTATTAACACTTTTTGAAATATTTCTAAATACAGGAGCAAAAGGAACAATTTTACACTAAGTAAGGAATGGTTTTACACTGCCTTCTACAAATCTGTCAAGAGCTATAATCAGTTAAAAATATATTCGAAAATCTAGTAAAAAAATCCACAAACTTGGGCTTAAAAATTTCATATCAGCTTTGAACTTCAAAAAAACCACAGTGAGCAATTCAATAATCTTTGCTTTCCAATGAAAAGGAAGCTTTTCTAAGATATTTGAAAAATATCTTCCTGTGATCATTGAGTTTTTCTCTAATCTAGGTAGGTAAGTCAAGCTCCTCCAGGAAAGACGAGATCCTGAGCCTGAATGAACTCTGAAACATTCTCTTTTTAAAGACAAACATACACTCCATAAACTTTTCATTGTTCTAAACATCTGTTTAGACTTATAAACAGCTTTTCAGCCAAGTCCTGCAATAGGGAGGTTGACTTAGTACGTGCATCTCTTCTTTACTTGCAAGCAACAAAACATTATTTCTGTAGTCAGTATGATATACCATAACTAATCTTGTACAAAAAAAACTAACAATCTAAAAAAAAAAAAAAACAATAACTTGTATACTCTCCTGTTTCAGCATCTTAGATATAGATATAGATATAGATATATGATGTAGATATAGATATAGAGATAGAGATAAATAGATAGATATAGATAGCTCCATAAAGGGAGTCCAACCATGCTGGGTCAGAAAGCAGATGGATTATCCCTTACATTTCTTCTGAATGAGTTCCTTAGCCAATGTATTTGAGTCTTCATTGTTTTTCTGGCTCAGTGGGAAAAAAAAATCCAAACAAATAGAACCACAACAAATAGACCTAAGAAAAGTGTTATCCCATAACATGTTTTAGGGGAAAATGTAGGTACTTACAGTGAAGACCACTCAGTTGTGTTTGAGGCCATATAACAGAAGAATAGTTTTGCCACTGACCCAGAAGTGTTCACCCATTAGACTTTGAACTGCTGGTTATCTATAGGCTACTTTTAAAGGCTTTGCAAATGGTGATCAAGAAATACAAGACTGCCATCAAACACTCCTTGATTCCCTCTTCAGGAATTGTGCAGCTTGAAAACAACCATGCTGTGTCACAGAGCAAGACAGCTCCTCTCTTTTCTTTCTACAGTTTGTAAGAAAGGTGCATAAATGAGCTTGTCCTTCAAGAGTCTGACACAGTATCTGGATTGCTGATATCTGTAATTCACGGCAGATCCCAAGTTACCAGATCATCAATCATCTATTTCAAAGCAAACATAGCCTGGGCATTGCCCCAAAATGTAAGTTCCAAGATTTGATACAACTTGTTCAAGCCTCTCCTGGGCATTTCTAGGAAACTACTTTAAACAGCTCATCATAGTATTTTCTGTGGATCATAATCTGGAAACGTCAACCTCTCTGCAAGGTTCAAGAGCATTGTTCAGATCTGTACTCAGAGCCACCAGGTCCTCTGCTTGATAGATTATTTACGAGTTAGATCATGAGCCCCACAATGACCTAAGGACTTGAGAAAGCCAGAGATCAGAGCTGTCCTAAAGAAGATGAGAGAAGGCAGAGCAGGTAATGCAGATGTGAACAAGACAAAGGAAATGAAATATAAGGAAAACAAACTGCACATGTTTGACATTAAACAAGATAATGAAAAGTGAAAACCTTTTTTTTATTTGTTTAGTTAATAATGATTCATTGAATTATATGGTTTACAAGGACCTGATCAGATAAGAAGGCTTAACCATGGTTTTTATAACCGTGGGATGGAAAACAATGGCAGAGCAGGAAATACATATTTCGCCTTTCTTAAAGTTATGAGCAAACTCATTGGTTACAGTATTTCTGTTCTGAACTTGAATGAGCTCAATGACTGATGGGGCTGCACATTATCTTTTTTCAAAGTTCATAATATCTGAGCCCATGAAAATGCTGAACCTGTCTGTAAAGCAAAAAATTGAAAGCTATTTGAGGAGCAAATGTGAGGCTTGTCACATTGCAGTCATGTGCTCCCAAGGAATGAATCGAAAGTGTAAATTTAACCTAGTTAAAAATGTTATTATTTCAGTGCTAGATATAGGATGGAGCAAAGAAAAAACCTCTGAGAGCACATGTACAATTTGACATTGTGCCCCACCCTTGGATTAACTTTTTAGCTTTCTATTGTTGGCAATGTCTCAGCCAGAAATTTTGGTCCTGAGAAACGTTAAATGAAACTTTAATTGCTGGAACAAAATACATTTTCTATCCCTGAGACCGCAAAGCAGAACAAGGCCAAGATACAGAACATTGAGTGCCAAACTAGTGTGCAGCTGAATGCAGTTCCTTCATGATATTTATTTTAAGTTCTGCTTTTCATTTGGGAATGGCTACTTCTGTCCTTCACGTATATAAATAAATGCCATCACTTAGGTGAAACTACCAGCAGCTTAAGTACTGATCTTCCTGTTTTATCCATAAAGACTCTGGAATGAATGTAAAGTGTAGGATTTAATGGAGTTTTGTGTGTACCTGAATATTACTTCCAATTCAGTTGGCTGGTGTGTCAGCTTTCCTCACTGTCTCATACTGTAGAGAAAAGTTTATCAATTTTAAGTTTAATCATTACAGGCTATCTGTAAGGNGGGGGGCTTCCTTATTATGCTTTAAATTAAAAAAGAATTTTTAAAAAGCAAATAAGTGCATGATGGTTTCTCAGGGGAGTGTAATGGGGTGTTTGTTGCAGGGTCTTTTTGCTGTTTTTTTTTTTTCTTGGTTGGTTTGGGTTTTCATTTCTTTGTAATACAGAACCATAGAGAACAAATAATAAAAGCTGATTATCTTAGGGGATTTACTATATAATCAGATAGCCTGAGTAGAGGAGACAGAAATATGTTTTATTTAGGGAATATAAGTTTCGTTTTCTTTGTGTATTGGAAGCATTACACTTAAAACAAACAAAAATTTCCTTGCTGAATTTTTCAGTCACTGTATGAATTTCATCCAAATACAGGACTATCAAATATTCACCTCTTCAAAACGTTAATCCTCCTGGAATCCTTAAATTCCACATGGAAAAAGGCCAGATGTCAGTATGCTGACTGCAATATACAGGCAAATTCTTCTACTTTACAACTTTCTTTTCCAAGATCTCCAGGGAAATTATTTAAGAAGCTCAGTTTCATGTGCTCTGACACCAAAACAACAGAAAATGTTTCACCTTTTTATCTTACTGATTGTCTCAGAGAGTGCTCACAATAGCATAACTGAAATATACATTTCTTGTATAAAACAGAGTTTAGTGGACAACTTGTCACAAGACAGCGATTTTTTCTAAAAATATTTTTTCTGTAAGTTATTCTCTCAAAAAAGATTCACCATCTACAAAACCATATTCAAAAAATATTTTCAGACTAATTTTTTTCTTGCTTCTAAAAGTATTTACTCTCTGAAATGTGACCTTTTTCCATTGGAAAAAGAGGTCACACGGTACTGCATGAGTCACATACCTGATGCCTGTGCCCTTTTCAACGTGAGCCCTCAACCATCATAAATACAACTTTTGCTTTCTAAGCTTGTGATAGTTGCTTGACCTTTGCTAGATCTGTAAAAATTCTTGCCAGTTAATTTTTTTTAGCAAATGCTCTGAAACAAATAAAGAGTGGCACAAACACTGCCCAAGTGAATACATTTCATACCATGAAGAGATATTCACACAGTTTCCTGAAAATATTTTCCTTTAATGACCTGATACAGTCTTTCCTCTTTGCCTTGCACCCCTGGCTGTGCATCCTTCATGTATTTGGATAGATGCTCCTGCTTGGTACCATGCCCTTGCCACACCACTGCTTTTTTGGTTTGGTAAGAACAGTTTTTGTTCCCATATACAGCCTCAATTCAAGCAGTGTGTGCTCTCCTACAGAGAGGTCACCCCTCTCCACATCCAAGTCTGGCAGCTGCAGATGGCAGAGATATTTTGGTAGTCAGTCCACAGGGCAGACCTGACAAGGACTGGAGAAAAGCATTTGCAGTAAGAAGCCTTCAGCTGTGTCTGACTTTCTCACTGTAAAAAAGCTTCCAGCTAAGAGTTGTCCTCTTCAGAGCACACTGCAGGACTCATCATTGTCTGGGCTGTCTAGGATTGCCAAATATGCCCTAGAGGGTCTTCTGTGTGTGAGTAGGTGCTGTACACAGGTGCAGTGCCCACTCTTTAATTTACCCTTAGCCAGCCTGAGACATCATTCATCACCTGCCCTTTTTAATGCTGGTTTAGTTCTTTTCATCAATGAATAGAGAAGAAATCAAACTCCTCTTACTGTGAAAATATGTATTTATATTTCTATTTCAGAAGAATTGAGAAAATAACACAGAAATAGGGCCTTTTATGATCTCTGATATGGAACCTGATGTTATATTTCTGTATAATAGCACCTGAAAAATCTTAATTCATCATATTTTCCAATTTCCTCAATCTTTCATGACTTCTGTAACAGATTTCTAAACCTATAGGTACCTCTGATTTTTTTGTTTATGCTGTGCATAAGACACAAGCTATGCAGCTGATATTAATATATAACTAATAATTTTATTTTGCTATTAAATTAATGTAATCACTAGGAAACTGAAAGATCACCTGGTACACTACAGTTAACTCAGGGAATTCAGCCACAATAGCATTATTACCAAATGGCCTTGCATTTGTCAGCCATAAAGTTCACTACAGATCTCACATTAAACATTTGCTTGAAATACAGCCAAGTGAAGATGTGTTTCATCCCTCTGGGATCCAGAAAGCTACCAGCTGTTTCCTACAAAGTGCTCTGCTGTGTCCAGCACTGAAGGTCCATATATTCAGCATCCTTTCTCCAAGAGCTGCTGGCAGCAGATGTGTACAGAACAGAACAAGAACAGAGCCCACATTAAAGGGTTCTTCCTGTGTTGTAATCCCCTGTTTTCAGCTATCACTGGGAGTGTCTGACACGAAGCTTGCATCTAATGGCTGCATGGAATAGTCACAAATGGACTTAATCTTCATTAATCTATCCAGATCTTTTCCAGCTCTCTCTATGTTTTTGGCCTCCAAAATGTCTCACGAGGATTCTTAGAATTTAATATGCATCATAAAGATTTCCTTTTGTTTCCTTTAAACCTGTTGCAGGAAAGCTGCACTGAGGCCCACTGGTTTTTCTGCCCCCAAAACCAATGACTGATCCCTCCTCACTTACATTTTTCACATCATTCATCATTTAACTGAACATATCCCTCTCCAACTCTGCTGTTTATATAAGTCTAATTTAATTAGGTTTTATATGCTTGTTTTCTACCCTTCAATAGAAAAAAGATTGTTCTTCTATTCTAGATAATTCCTTCACTTTGGTTTTTATCACAGGATGTTGCAGAAGAATTTAGTCCAAGTGAGGTGAAGAGAACAATTTCAGTGTCAGAATGACTCTTGCAAAATCTCTGATATCATCCATTCCAAAACTATGTCAAAGTTTATTCCAACACCTCATCACTTCCCAGGAACTGAAAACCACACCCTTTACAACAAGAATTTAGTAGAGAAAGATTAGATTTTGCATGGGATAACCAAGAATGTCTGCATGATGCTAGGAGATGGAGAGAAGAATTTCTATGCCCAGGCTCTCTTCCTTTACTCCTGGAAAGTCCTAAATGTCCTGTAGCTAATTCCGTCCTCTGACTGAGGAGTAGCTTTAGGAGCCTGAATGGAACAGGAGTGTTGTATATGAAACTTACACAGTTGGAAATAAGATTATTAATCATAATGATAACTCATGCCTTGTGGTGTAAAAGATAAGCACCAGAAAAGCAGAATAACAAGAAATACAGACAGGGAATATGTCAGAGATTTGCTTCTTATAGTATATTTTCCACTGTATGTCTGAACGGATGCAGGCTTGCACACCTGACTTGGCAAATTGTTTCAGCTTTTTACAGGGCAGAACAAAGCAACCTAAATTTTTTCTTCTAATGACTCAGCTAAATCACTCTCTCTTAATCCCTGCCTGATGCTCCTAGGTATGTTAAGGGCAATGATATACCAACTCTGTTGGCCTTTTAGGCATTCCAGCACCTCATACTTCATTTCCTGGGGTCAAATGTGCCAATCTTCACATATTTTGGTACCTTCAAATTTTCTTTAGAAGTACCCCTTAGCACATCCACTCGAAGCCACTTACTTCTCTTGTTCAGTGAGGCAGTTCCTCATCTTCAGGACACAAGAAATTGTAGTCAGCACATCAGGCCCACCACTTCCCACTTGAGTAATAGAGAATTGACAGACCAGTATCATCGAGGTTCCTTGGGAGCTGGACTACACTGCAAAGTCATATTTAGGGAATTACTTTCTACTGCTTCTTCATTTATTAGGGGAATGCTGTTTTCTACTCTTCCCCTTCACACTAAAACTTAAAATAAATTCATTCAAGTTTTCTCTTAGGAGTGCTAGAACTGTATTTAAATAAAAAAATGTGTTAAATAATTTCCTATAGACACTATCAAGATTAAATCAGATTGAGTATACGATTTTCTCATTGTTTGTATAACATATTCAAGTATTACACTGAAGGAAGTATCTGAAATTCTATATTTTATTGGAGACAGAAAAACCTTAATTATGTTAATAAGCCTTATTGAACTTAATTTAAGTTTTAGTGTGAAGGGGAAATGTAGAAAACAGCATTCCCCAAATAAATGAAGAAGCAGTAGAAAACAATGCTCTAAGTATGACTTAGCAGTGTAGTCCAGCACACAGATATTAGCTGAGGGGTGGACAGAAAAACATCAATAAATGGTCATTGAGAAGTTAAAATTGTCTCAGGATCAATTATGTCTAAAATAATTTTTTGTCATACCCTATTTTCTATAAACTCATTCCACCTATTGTGTTCCTTTAATTTTTATATTTGCTGCCCCCTAATTCCTGAGGAAAGAAAAAAAAAAACACCCTCCATAGTGAAACCTTAGTCAAAAAAGAATACTCCAACCATATACATAAGAGAACAGTAAACACATTTCCCACCACTACTAAACTGCAATTTGGGAAAGGTACAGCCAAGCTCTTGGCCTAGAACACAGTTCATCTGGCCTTTTCTTTCCCTATGTAGTGCCCTGGTGGACGCATATTAGTTACTGTTTAGATCTACTAGAGAACAACAAGAGTTCAAGAAAGATTCCTGTAGCCAGAGAGCAGTGACCTGCTGCGTCATGAAGGTGATGCTTGCTTTATTACCTCAAGAGAGAGAAGCATCAGACAGAGATTTCTCATCAAAAGGACCACAAGTGCTGTGAAAGAAGTGAAACAGCTAAGAAATTACATTTGGGAGGGTTAGTGAAATCTGCACTGGTCCATGAAGATGGCAAGAGGCAGTTGAAGCTAAACAGAAAAGATATGTAGGGCTTAACCAAACTTAGGCTTGATGTTGTTTGGCTGACTGCCCTAGTGTCCCTGCTTTGGGCCACTTGAAGAAGAGTGGTGTCAGAGTCAGAGGCTCCACGAAGCATGTAGGAAGTGACCACAGCATCAACTAGCATTTTAAAGAAAGACAGAAGTTGATGTTTAGGCTTGTGTATGGAGGGTTTTATGCTTTCAGCATTTTTTCCTCAAAGTGAAAGGGAGGAGAAGGAAAGTTTTAGCAGAAATTGTAGGGTAATAAAAAAAAAAAAAAAAAAAAGAGAATGGTTTGGTTTATGGTGACTCAGTGTCTGTGCTTCTGAATAACCTGGTACCTGCCTCTGATGGAGGAAAAGAGGTAGAATAGGTTATAAAATCCCTTTATTTAACGTGGACCATTAATTCACACAGGCGATCTGTTGAATCTAACAGAAGATGTGGCTGCCATCAGTAGGAGGTGGTATGTGAAGCTCTGAAAGAATCTTGAAAGGACAGTTGATAGAAATTGTGAGAGGAATAGGAAAGAATAGACAAAAGAGCAATAAGAAGTGATGTTTGAGAGAGAATCATATTATATCAAAAATGCAGAATCATCAATCTTGCAAAAAACATCCTAAGGTCAGGGAAAAGGTCAATCTTAACATGAGACTGGGCTAGAAGTTACTGAAGTTGCTAAGACAATGTCTTGTGTCACAGATCTGCTAAGTAATGTTTGTGTGTAAATAAGAGTCCTTTTACTAACTCACTTAAATTTTTCAGCCTGCTTACAAAACAACACCATAAAAGCCACAGGGAGATCCAAGATATTTTTCCCTCTTTATCCTTAGATATTTCTATCGATAATGAAATAGTGGATCAAAATTACCTGATTTCAGTATCACTAAACCAGGGAACTGGCAGTGTTAGCATTCAAGTAGCAGGATCCACTATATTTATATGCAAATATGCGTGAAGAAGCACATTATCTCAGAGGGAAAAATTTACAAATATAGTCTTCTCACCACAGCTGAAAGAGTTTGGACTGAGATGAGAGTGAAAATAGTGAAAAACAATAGTCATAAGGAACTGCTATGCATCTCCAGGGCAGGATTAGAAGGCAGAACAGGAAGCATTTATGCATGAAGAAAGGAGAGTTGTAAAAAAGCACATACATTGATCATGGGGATTTCAGTTATGTTGACATTTACTGGAACACAAGTTACAAGCAAAAGCATGTTCTAAAAACTCTGAAGGCTGCTGCCATATGGAGCTTTCTGCTAAGTAAATCAAAGGCATCTTCTAATCAAAGCTAAAATCTAGGCTCTGCCTGTGAGGTGGCACAAGAAACTGTCCAAGCCAGTTCCAGATGAATGAACTCACTGACTGGAAGAACTACAGGATGCAGCCACACAGCAAGCCAACTGTTTGTTATCCATCAGCTTTAGCAGCACCTATATTTTCAGCAGTTTTCAGAGATTTGCTTGCCAGTTGGTGCCTACTGTTGGTCTATTTCTCAGGATGGTAAAATGTGTGGAAAAAATAAAATGTGTGGTGGCTGTAGAGGCTACGGGTGAGATGAATGAGGACTTGGAATGTTCCAATAAGGCTAAGGCCCCATGGTGGAGGATGACTAGAGTTGGGGGATCCCTCTCTCCTTTAGTAATCAATGGTTCTTCCCCTAAGTTGATGTAACCCTGTTATGTTAATTGTACCCATATGATTGGCCTGTTGGCTCTCCACCCCTTATGCATATGTATCTGTATCTAGAAAGTTCTGCGTTACTTGACATTCCATTAGTTTTTACTCTCTCTCTCTCCTCCCCTTCCCTCTCCGTATTGGATTATTAAGGCTTTTCCCACCTTCTCCCTGCCCCTGGACCCTTTCCTGATTGGTTAGATACTGCTGTATAAAACTCTGTGCTCTTCTTTGTTCTGGGTCTTCTGTCCCTGGACCCATTCAAGAGAGGAACGCCTAATAAACTCCTCGGATACCCACACAGAAGATACCTCCCTTTCCTTTACCCCTGGAGCCTGCTAGGACTTGTCTCTCTGTGCCCAGCAGCAGAGTGGATTGAGTGCCACAGCAGGAGCTTGAGCAGCACTACCAGGGCGACTCCATGAGGGATGCATCTGGGACAGGCTGCAGGGCTTTGTCCACAAGAGCGGTCCGAGGGCAGCAACAAAAATGAGAGAAAGAGCAAGAAGAAAGCTTCAAAATATTTTCAGTTAAATAGCTAGGCAGAAACTTCAAAATCCATCAGGTCAGCAAGGGAGGTGATTGAAAAAGGGTCAATGAAATTATGGCTTCACTTATTCTTGCCAAATCCATAAAAGGAGCTGAATATCCTCTATTTACAGCAGATATGAAATGACTTCTAAGAAAGAAAACAAAAGGAGAAAAAACATGTCAAAAGGTGAGTGTTCCCAGAAAACACGGAAATGGTTGTTCAGAGTGGTAGTGATTGACCTTGTTCCTGTACTTATTACCTAACTTGGTCCTGACAGGTAATTTCGCAGCTCTTTCGAACAATCTTCATTGCTTTATTCAATGAGCGATTCTCACTTCAAGACTGAAACAAACGTAAAGCTAACTCTCCCTATTTCATTGCAATGATGTTATTCACCCTTCTAAGGACTCTACTAAGCAGGATCGAGTCAAAACTTGGATTGGGGAAAAAACGAAAGAAAACTTTTGATGTTTCAGGTTTACACTTGCACAATTAGGAGCAGCAAAGAAATCTCATTTTTAGAGCCTCTGACTCTCAGTTTACACCTAGCTCTGTTCCACTTGTCTTTCTCTGTGTTTTCCTTACCTATGGCAGTTGTTTGCACAGGACTAACTTATACAGGGAACTATATTTACATATTTTAAAATATTTATCAAGGGGAAAGTAAGCCACACCTTCAAACTTGATGGCAGCACCAAGGGCAGGGCAGAGTGCAGGGGGATGTGGTTTGTTTTTACGTAAGACCCAAAGGCAGAATTGGTGTTGAGAGAAGATGACGTGCTGTAGAGCACAAAGAAAAGCCAAGGCAATTCATTTCGCTCATGCAATCTCATTCCTAGACAGAAAAGAGAAGCATAAGAGTGTAGGCAAGCATGTCTCCCCCTCCAAACAGCTCTGGATGCTGAAAAAGGCAAGAGGTTAATTTTATTACCTAAGAAAACTAACCAAAGTTTACTTTTGTGCAAATAGGGTCACTAAGAGGTTCAAGTAGGAAACATTAAGTATAGATGGTACTGAGATCCTGTGCTAATGGCAATAATACGAATAATTTCACTTAAGCCATGTATTTTATCTCATTGGAGAAACACCACTTGTTCTTTTCCAAACTTTGGAAGCAACTCTTTGCTAAAAATCTCATCTTTAAATATCTTTGGCTATCGTTTATTTTAGAAAGATGGAATGGACAAACATACACAAATATATGTATACTAACACATATACGCACACACAAATATGTACCTGCATGCCAAAACGTATGAATAAATGTAACATAACCCAGACCTGGAGGAATTCAGAAAAATACAGATCCATGTACTAAGAAAATACTACTCATCAAGGCTATTGTTCAAAGTAGACAAGAGAATAAATTGCTCGACCAGCTTGCTTGTATCAGAAAAATAAATAGCTATTACAAGATAGATACAGAAATAAAAAGTGGTTGAACATTTTTAAAGGGATGGTGGAGAGCAATCTGACCCAAAGATGCACCTCAGTGTGAAAAGTAGGCAGGTGTTTCAGATTTCTTTATAATCAACATAAATAACCCATTTATGTAATAACTGGAGCAGGGGTAGGCAAAGGAGGCACCCACAAGATGTGTGTGCACACATGCAAGTGCTTCAAATGGGGCTGGTTCCACAAAGGTAAGGAGACACTGGCTAAATGTTTTTTAAGATCAGATGGGTCAGATAGCCGGAATCTAAGAGTCATTAAGTGGTTGGACAAATTATTTTTCAAGTTACTGGTATTCTGGTGTAACAATCCTTAAACACAGTAAAAATTCAGGAAGAATGGAAAATATGTCTTTTCAAAAAGGACACATGGCATCAGCCCCAGTCCTGTTGGTAGAACAGATGATATAGGATTCTATTAACAATGAACAAAGCAAAACTAGCAGGTTTGGAAGATAATCAGTACCAATCACTATAATTTAATGGAGAAAATGATTGCAGCAAAACCAAACCAGATTTCACTTTCTGAGAGAAAAATTACATGCTTGATTAATAAAGGCAATGGTACTTTTTAATGTTTAGACTTTTGGAAATATAAACAATTTGCCTAACTAAACAGAAATACCTCATCAGGGATATAGATTAACAAATAAGTGAAATATTCATTTAAAAAATAATTATTAATTAGAAAATGAAACCTAATGGCATTTCTCAAGGAAGTTTAGCATTCAACATTATCAACAACAATTTGATACTACAAACTACATACTGTTCATGAAATTTACTAATGGGATGACTGATGAAACATTAAATGACACCATGGTCTAAATGGTCATAGATAACATTTGGATTTTAATCCAGAGAAACACATCTATATATTTCAGAATCACTGAACTCTGATTGGAAGCATGACTGGAGGTTATCTACTCCAGCTTTCTATCCAAAGCACACCAATCTCCTGCATGAGGTCAAGTAGCTGTAGTTTTGTCTGGCTTGTCCATCCCCTCCAAGGACAGAACCTGTTCCAGTGTTGCATAATCCTCCAAATGAAAGTCTCCTTCCTAATGTCATGACTAGCAAACATCCCAAAATGCAGGCTTTGTCCTCTTTATGCTTTCTGCCATCAATTAAAAGAACTTGGTTCCACCACCTTTGAAGCTTCCTGCAGTTATCTGCAGGCAGTTGTTAGACATCACCTTAGCTTCCTCCTGTCAGGTTAAGGATTCCCAACTCCATCAACTTCGCCAGGCAGGTCCCATGCCTGATGCCCCATATCATTTGGTACCCTTCTGCTGATGTCAGCCAATCTCTGAACAGCTTTTTTGAACGGGAAACTCAAAGCTGGAAGCAAACTTCCAATACTGCTGGTGCTGAGCAGAGGAAAAAGGTGATTTGTCTCAATCAATTGGCTTTACTTCTACTCATCAGGGCCATGAGAGCACTGTGACCCACAGCTGTTCCCGCCCAGTCTGAATTTTATTGTTATTATTTTGCCCTCAGTATGGAAATGTGTGCTGTTCACTGAAATTTGTAACCTTCCTGTTGACACAGTCCTTGGGATTTTCTTGACCAAAGTTCTGCCACACACTAGTGAACTCTCCACATATAATGCTGTGTTTAAACTTTCATGTTCTCTTTACATTTTCTGAGGAATTTTATCCTCCACACTGTTGATAGAGATCAATAGTCCAATAGAGTTCAATAATAGAGGCTTCTCTATTTTGCTTGATACACAGTATTTATCCACTCATAACTAGGCATCAAGTCATCATCTAAATCTAGAATTCCAGACAGTTTTTAACCCACCTAAAAGGGTCCAATCATACTGCCCATAAGTTCCACAGCTTCTAAATGAGGGTGTTGGGGGAGGTGGCATTGAAAGCTCTACTGAAGTCGAGTTTCATCTATTGCTGACTGGTCATCCACTTCGAAAATCACTTAATCTTACCAGACAGCCATGCTTGTCAAGCATGCTTTTCCCTTGGTAAAATAGGTAGATAATTTATGTCTTTTTATCCTTCATATGCTTGGAAATTAATTCCAGGAGGACACTCACCATTATATTTCTTCTTTTTTCCAGTCATCACAAACCTCCCCTAGTTGCATTATTTTTTAAAGATAACAGGAAACCATCTTGCAGTCACAGAAGCAAGTGGTGAACCCATGAGTGAACTATGTCATAGACCACAAAGGATATAGCTGTACTCAGAACTTCGAGAAAAAATAATAAAGCATGATTTATCTTGCTAAAGATAGAAGGCAGTGAGAAAGAAAAAAGATGATGCTATCTGTATGTTGGATATCTTTTTATTGGATTATGCTAGGTGTTTCTGATGCCCCTGCTGTAATGGGGGTTTTTGAATACTGCAAAATGCAACAGAGAACAATAAAAATGACTGGGAAAGGGAGCAAATACCTTTCAGTCAGAGTTTTACTTTCTAGTTAATTTCAAAGATGATGTAGAGAGTTCTATGCTCTGTAAAGACAGTAGTCATGGGCTTTAGAAAGGGAGAGTTCTCTAAATTTATGTAAAAGATGTAACAAGAGCTACTGCATTATATTAATTAATCAAGTCCATGGCACTTGGTTCAAGTGTTATATAAAGCATCCTCAGATCAGGGAAGATGAGAAAATGGCTCCTTTTGCTCTTTTTCTCTATGAATCTTAAATTTTATGGTGGTAATAAATTATTCTGAGAATGTTAAACATAATACAGACAGTAAATCTATATCAGAATACCAAGTGTAAATCTTCTGATACTTCTTTCAGAATACCTGATCTACAGTACAGAAAGCCAAATGACATGTAAAATAGAGGACCTCTTCCCCATAATAAAATAAAAGCACAATTTTTTTACATGGCAAGGCACTAGCTCTATAACCAAAACACTGAAGAGTTTAATGTAATACGCAACTTTTAAAGACCTTATGCCTTCATGTCAATGTGCAGCTGTAGCTGTAGAAACAGTGCTTTCTTGCATTAGAGGAGTAAAAATAATTTAGAAAGTCACTGACTTTTTTTATGTAATAAGGGTAGGACTGGGTATCAATATATCCCAATGGTCAAGGAGATACCCACCCACATCAAAGTACAGAAAGCTATTAAAATATTAATGAATCCCTATTCGAACAGCAGATCCCACTCTGAGTTTTCAAAAAAGAAAAAACAAAAACCCAGAATAAGTTGTTTTGTTAGAAGTGGATAACTGAGCAGGTTTCTGTGGAGGAATAAATCTCTGCTGCCTTAACTCTTTGATAACACTTGACATCTTTCCCAGGGCAACAATTACTAGTAACTGGTAAGACAATCTTGGCAATTACCAATCCAAGTCAGAATAAAAATATGTAGAAAAGTTTAACGTTTCACATTTTCCCTGCTCTTTTCAAGTGACCTCGGATTTTCAAGGTGCTAATGAGATCTCAAAGGAGACTGATGCAAGCTCCCCAGAAACTGTCTATAGAAGAAATATAGAAGAAAGTGGTGGATAGCCAAAAATACTTTTTCCTTATACCAGACTGTGCTCAGTTGGCTAGACAGTGCTTATGTAGTTTTTGGCTAGCATGCCGAACAGGGGACAAAAATGCGGAGAGCGTTGTCTGAATGGGGTTCCTGGGGAGAGAGGTGGAAAGAGTAATAGAAAAAGGACAGGAGAAGTAGGAGCTGAAGACATTGAGGTTAAATCAAAACACATTAAGCTGTAAGAAACATGGTTTCTTTAACTTTGCTTTTCAAAGAACTCCTTGTTTTTCTGAAGAGTAGCTCTGCCCACTGTCACCCCAATGCCAGGTTACGTTTTGAATCCTAAGTCTCAAATGGCCCCATTCTTGCTTGGCACAGCTGCCAGACAGGGATAAAGGGGGAAGACTTGAACAGAAGGACAGGCATGTCTCTGTCCCCTCACAGACACAAAGAAATGGAGCAAGACTGTAGATAGAGAACAGTAGTGAGGGTCAGGTTGTGTCCTGTCTGTCAGTGGGGCTGTGGGAATGATGCAGGGTCAGTAAGACACCCATACATTTAGAGCCTTTTAAAGCCCTCCAGCTTGTTTTAGACTACAGATCTGATTTACATATGCCCATTCAGAGTGTGTGTGAAACTTGAGCCAAACTGCTTTGTTTTCCTGCTTGCCTTGTACCACTGAAATTTCCCCTGCAGTAAATTACCATAGATAAACAAGAAGTGTCTTAAAAATTAGCATCTGATTGCCCTCAAATTAAACCCTCATTTTTTACCCCAGAGAGCTCAATCAAAGCAACAAGAAAATACAATGACAGTTTTACTAGAATACTTTATTAGAAAGATGACACAATTGAGAATCAATTCCCTAACGGAACAATGATTGATAGAAAGTTTTATAATGGAATTCTGTGAAAAGAATCAGTAAGTGCAACCCTCAGCATTCGTTTTTCTGGTGTATTATTTACCTAATACTGATATACTTGTTACTTGTTACTAATATAACAACCACAAATTCAGGTGGGGAAAAACAGCGTTGCTCCACTACAAAATATTTCTTTGCTTCTTGTGACTTAAGCATGCAGTAAATTGGGAACAAACAAAAACTTTCAATACTATGAGTGGTGCACATCCACTGCTGTGGATGATAAGATTTCTAGCAGATTTTACACAGTCATGACTGCACTAGAGCAAAGTTTGGGTGAGTGAGATGTGTCATTGGACTATGTCACCAAAACACAGATGTCCAGTGCCTAAAGGATCCCCTCTGACCCCCAGATGGCAGCTGACAATCAAAAAGCAACCCAGTATCCTGTAGGTTCCTCTCTCTTCCCTACTATTCCTATGCACATATCTCAGGTACCTGTGGCACCCAGTGCACAATGGGATACCCAGTGTGTAGGGATCCTCCCTAAATAACCATATTGGTAGAGGAAGTTCTGGATTATGGCTATGACACAAAGCAGAGAATCATGCGATTTTCTTAAATAAGGATAAGTATTTTGCCAGCAGAATACTTCACGTAATTTTCTTAATATATCCTTTGAATGCGTTATCAAACATATTGCCAAATTGGATGGAAAACCAAAACCCAAAGCGAACATTTTTACATGAAAAAATTAAAAAGGTGTTAAAAATTATATTCCAACATATATTCCAGACCAAAGAACAGTGAACATAATNAGAAAAAAAAAAAGGGAAGAAAAACAGCAAATATGTAAAAGTCTTTAGTAACTTAGAGAAGGTTGTCTGTAAATGTCTTGAAAGTCTTTAGTAACTTAGAGAAGTGTTGTCTGTAAATATCTTGAAAGCAGAATAAAGGTATTCAGCCTTGACACAAGGATTACAGAACCAAGAACCCAATGGGACAATGAACATTCTGCAGAAGGCAGAAGGACTTTCTTCCTTCATTAAAACTCACGTGACTGCAGAAATTATCTAAATTTTTCTATTTAGGGTAAAATAAAGGTCTGAATTTCCTATCCTTCTGAATATCTTATCCTATCTCCACTGTCCAAGAGTCTATACATTCCATTTATGCAAAACTTTTCTGTATTTAAATGTGCTTGTGTTTTTATTTGTCATCTTTTGCCATGCAATATCTGTTTTTTGAATACTCCATAATATATATTTTCATTATAACAATGAAATATATATGACAATGGGCTGGAACTGCTCCTTACTACAGAAACTATCACTGTGAAACCATCACTCTTCTGTCACTGTTTCACAGCTCACACCTTAGCTCACATTTAAGAGAAGCTTCACCTTGAAGAAGCCTGTGATTTCCTGCTATCTCTTCTCTCTTCCCTCCTGAAGTTCTTGCTCTCAGATAAAAAGTAGCCCTAGAACCTGCTTAAACTGCTATATCTTAGCTCAAACCCCAGACATTGCAATCAGGGGCTGGGAAGTGACCAGATCCTATGTATGAAATTTCCTTTCATGCCTTCTCCTCCCTATCGCCGAGAGCACTCCAACCAGCCCCTGATCCTTCCTTCGTGAAATTGACTTTGCCATTTGCTCTGGTTGTACTTTTCAAGGAGTTGTAAAATAGTTTCAAATGGGCTTCTAAATAAAACCTTTTCACTGTTAGACATTCATGATTTCAAATTTCAGGTAGCGTTACAGACAACACCATGGCAAAAGTGTTTCTATCCTCAGGATTTGAGACCAGAGATCAGTAAGGGATTTGCTCCCAAGCACTCTTCTAGGGCATTGTCGTCTACTTCCTGACAAGCAGCCCTAACACCTTCATCATGCATCAGTCATTTCAAATATACTGCTACAGCAATAACAATTGCGTGGTTTTGCTTTGTTTTGCTTTTGCTACTCAAATATTTTTGTTTTCCTAATTTATTCCCCTTTGCACACAGAGCCTCAGTCATTTCCTTCATACAAGCTTGAGTAAATCTCTGATAACACTGCAGTATGTCCCACCTACACTGTATTGAGTTGATACTTCAATTTTTTATGCAAAGCCTATTTATAGACAAATCTTTTATGAAGTTTATAATAAGACAGAGTACTCCATTACAAGTGTGAGTAATATTCAAAATTTTTTAATGTCAGATAGTTGCAGGCAACCTGCGTAAGTATTACAGTAGATTTGCACAGATTATTGAAAAATGCTGTTTGTGAAAATATACAGAGAAAAAGAAGCTGATTTGCTCAAAACACAAGCACAGTTTGTTAAATTCTCCCTTGATTCTGAATCGGATGTAGGAAAAGTTTTTTATCCTATACAACAGCATCTTGTGCAAAATGACAAATCCTAGTTACCAAATTTATCTTGCCCTTTCTTGCTTCATCTCTTTCTTTCTACTTCTAGTTACCTGCAAGTTCTTTCTTTTCTTTTTCTAGTTTATCTTTTCTGTCTTATGTTTGTTGGAAGCATGGATTTGAATTAAACAAGGTGGCAAGGGGAAACGGCTCTCTCTTCGGAGGTGCAAAAAGGGATGAAGGTGAGCGACTATTTTCTAAACTCTATTGGCTGCAGATTAATTCAGAGTTTACATAATTTCAGAGGGAACCTCATTACTTCCTGCACTAAACAGAGTCCCTTTGATTTAAGCGCAAAAACAAGAAAATCTCCCATTAGTTAGGATATGTAGCTTGACCAGATAGACTGCATTAGGACCCAAAACTTGCTCTTTTAGGAAAAATATTCCATACTTATGTATTTGTGAAGTTATTATTTTAAAATAAGAATAGAAGTAAATTAGCAAATGCAGAATATTTTCTATATTTGCATAAGCCAGCCTTCATTTTCTTTGCAGAAAAGGAAAAAAAAGTATATATTTACTTCTTTTGAGAGAATTTTTGTTCTTTGTTGGCCTAAGAATATATCTGTCTTTTGACAAAGCCTTCTAAATATAAATGTTCACCATATATTGAATATTTGCATCTTGATTTTACCAATGTTGCTCAGTCTAGCTACCAGTACTTTTTGCTTTCTCTAAATTCTCAAGCAACAGAAAGCACTGACATCCTTTTAATTTCTAATTAAACAACTTTAGACTTTCTTAAAACTGTGGGCTTGAGGTTTGTTTTGCAGTTTTAAATAGCTGAGGATATACCTCTTGGCAAAATTCAATATAAGTATTCCTGTTGCCAGTAAATACTCTTCTATGAAATACCCACTGATCTCACTTGGATAGGCTTTGGAGGATCAGAACCTCCCCATTGTTCCAGAAGAGTTTATCGTCATTAACCTACAGAATTTTGTCAAAATATGAGGAAATAGAGAGCATTTCTGAATAGCAGAACGAAAAAAAGTTCTCTTAAGACGTGTAATGGTAACAGTTGGCTGATTAAATGGACAAAATGTACTTTAAAAACATGCGTCAGGGCTTAAGAAAAATAAACCATCAATTAGCTTTGTTCAGTCTTCATACTTAAATCCATCTACTGCTTTAAAAATAGTCCTGTTAAACAGGATGCAGAGCTATTTAAACTGAAATACTATTAGTCCTGCGATCCAAGATGAGGAACAGACTCAAACCTGCCTGCTTATGGCATGTGCTCTGACCTAAAAATTATTTCTATTTGTATTATTAATGCAAACCTTTGTTACCCAGAATAAAAGGATTCTCAGTGTTTAACCATCATAATCTCTGGATTTCAATTTCAGAGAAAAGTATAAAGGGTATGTTCTTTTTTTGATTTAGAGGGATTTTATTGTTTCATGGGGTATTTTAAAAACTGTTTCAGGGATTTATTTTTAATTATTTTATTTACTTTGCTGTTATTAGCTTGGTATTCCTTATCAGCCTATTTAAACTCTCCGTGTTATTTTCTGTGTTTGATCTATGTATAAATTTAAAACATTCCAAAGAAGAGCTTCTTAAAATCTTTCAAGAAGTTGTTCTTTGAGTACAATTTCCCACAAGTAAAGGATTTATCACAATATTAGCAAAACTTTACAAATTTATCCATTATCTGTCTATGGGCAACTAGCCCACAGGAAAAGCATTAGTACAAATTGTGGCGTGATTCCTAAGAAGGAATCAAGATGCTTCATGCCTGATCCAATTTGGACAACCACCACAAAAGCAGCAGTGTCAGCCAGACAGGAATACACAATCTGTAGATAGATTGCAGCACCACCTGAAGCAATAATTGGCCTCCAGGTACCACAATAAGAGAGATTCAATTTCTCAAAGTTACTTCTTATCTTTCAGCTCATACACAGGAACATGATGTGCAGCTGAGAACTTGGCATTGACCAAAGGAGAAAAGAGGATTTCCAGCTGGATCCCTGAAATTCTTCCTTTCCTCAAGAAGCACAATATGGTTAATGTCAAAAGAAGCATTCAAATGGATTAGCAGAGATCCAACTTCCTCTTGTAACAAATACATGAAGAGAATTTAGTGTACAGCAATACCTTGCTGCCCAGTAACATCTCTAGATACTAAATTTGGGGTGTAAAACCTGAAGATAAGGGGATAAGAGTCATGACACGAACAGCTTTGTAGGTGGGGAAAAATTACATCGTCAGATGTTTACAGACATTATCACTAACTGATCAATAAAAAATTTCCCAAATTGCAAAATGCAGTTAAAATGGCCAATCTTCAGCTGCCCAAAGGTAAAAAAGCATTTTGAAGAATAGCCATCTTCTACATGGGAAGCTTTGGAAAAAGACAAGGGCTTTGTAACTCAGAATAACTAGTTGAATGTCTAAGCCTCAGTCAAACACAATCTTTTTAATGGTAAGAGAGCTTCAGAGGAGAGTTAGCCAGCCAAACTCTGCAAGTGGAGCAGGAATCAATACCCACTCCAATGTACATGCTACAGCTGAATAGCCATTACAGTCTGAGTACAGTACAGAGAGAGGAAATCAAAGAGGCTGAGAGGAAACAATGCCAAGCAGGTCACCCACCACACACTTGAAATCCCTCTTAGGACTCAGTTATCACATTGCATTGAAAAGATTATGCTTGCTGGTGACATCAGTGGAGAGACTGTGCTGCAAAGATGTCTATAAAATCTTTTCTTCTCATAACTATGGAAAAAGTCAAGATCGGGTGAGGGACAGGGAGATAAATGGTGCAAATAGCTAAGAGAGTTGGCTCACATCCTCCTGAACTCTTGCCATAAACAATGTCTGGGAATGGCCAGAGGCTCCTCTAGGATAGGAGCAGTGCGTGTTCCAATGGCAGAAAACTGGAATTTCCAGAACAAGCTCTGTGTGAATTACAAGGTCAAGCCGTCCAAACCTGCATTTTTCTGAAGATCCCAAGAGAGCACAATCAAAATACCCACATCTAATTTCATCCTTATTATTGTCTCAAATCCTCAGTGAACTCAGGAGAAAACTGACTTAGCAGATCTGACAGCTGCACTCAGGATCAGCTGGGAAAGTGTATGGGGTGGTAGAGAGACAACGTCATTTTTAAGCTTTTCCATGCCAAGGCAACCCTTTCTTTTTCTCCTTTGGTCAGTACAGCTCACTGCCTGTCCTGTCACCTTGCAGAATCAATCAGTGGTAACACCTAAGTGAGACATGGATCTACTCTTAAACATAGGATTTGAAAATAGCAGGAATACAAGAACAGCTTAAACACTCTGTTTTCAAAATGTCCCCAGTAATTACCGTTCAGATGATGGGAGAATGGTTTTTAAAAACATTCTTCATTCTCTTTGTTAAAAAAACATCAAAGCAATACAAATAAAGTCTTGTTCTCATTTTATGGAAATAAAGGATTTGTTTAAAACTCCAGATACTCACCAGGAACACTGAGAATACTAATAGCATTTGGATTTTATAATGATGAATTAACAAGTAAACAGGAAACCATAATTTTTAAAGTCTCATGAGGCAGATAAGGAATGAGAGAGTTCTGGCCCAACATATAGCTCTCACACATCTCTATGCATACAAAATACAAAATAATTACACTTTACATAAGCACATATATGTTTGAGTACACACATGTGAAAAGTGTCAGAGAAAAAAATAACGTATTCGTTTAAATAACAAATACAAATAATTTTAATTGAACACAGTACTAGGATAGCACAGTTAATCTTTCAAAGTCCAAGAAGTGTCCACTTGCATTTGCACAGAAAACCTTACATTTTTCTTCTCTCTGCTACATGCCAAGACAAAGTCTCATTCAAGTATCATGCATTTATTACCCCCCAGAGAGTCTCTGACCACTTAGTCCACAGGATGGGCTGCTCTCAATGAAAAAGAAGCACTTAATGAAAACAGATCAAAACATTTAAACATCTAAAAATATAATATCATGGTTTATTTACATGATGTTATCAAAAATATGTTCTGAAGGGAGAGTAAGTTTCATAAGGTCTTAATTCTGCGGAGTTCATCAGCATAGTATGTATTTTATGGCAAAAAGTTATTAATTAAATAAGTTTAAAAAAATAAAAAAGGAAGAAATTGGTAATTAGCAAAATAGATACCTGGGTTACAACTTAAAACCGAGTCACAAAGACCCAAAAGCCACCTTCGCTTCTTCAGCAATCCTCTGCCCTTAAACTATATTAGCCACAAAGAAGGAAGGGATTCCACAGGGAGCAACTACCTGTATGACACAGCCCAAATTCACCCTCTGAGCACTGCATACCCTTGGAAATAAATGTCAGAAACTATTAGCACTCCTGCAGTGCAGAACTGCATAACAGTGCCCACAAGGCATGTGTAACCCCTGTAAAAGAGGCTGTATTGATGCCTTAAGTTTTTAGCTTTTATATTTTTCAGATTCTGTACTGCATTCATGTATAATGCTGAACTCTATATAGAATGCAGTTAGCTTTCTTCATATTTTGGTCAGACTAAACAATCCTTCTGGGCCTGGGAACTGAGGTCACACCATTTGCCTCAGGCCCCGGAAAGTATAAACAAAATAGTGAATTGGGTGGGAAACAAACTGGGGGAATGTGACTTCATTACCTGAAACTATAATTGGACAATTAACCTCTGATGTGCACATAGACTAAACTTATATCCGTCTGAGAAACTCATGGCTGCTGTCCATCTCAGGTGTAGCCTCTGCAAGGCTTTGCACTGCCCAAGGTGTATCCTTTGAAGACTTTTTAACAAATACCCACTTTATTCTTTTAACTTTGTCTAGCCTCTGTTCCAGGTAGCCTCTCCAAGACATCAGTATAATGGCAGCATTCAGCACGAGGCTTTCATCCATCTTTTTTCCAACATCCTGTTTCTCCTCCTGTCCCAGTGCCTCCTTCCTTTACAATGTCAACAACCATCTTGCCATCTGCTCCAACAGTTTGATCTTCATCTCCTCTTCCCTACTTGCATCTTTGAATCCAGAATCCCAGGTCCCAGGCCCAAGGCCATGGCCCTGCTGAGGGCCAATGTGTCTCATGCCACTCAGGAAGGGACAGGTTCAGAGCCTGGCTCTGCTGACAGGGCATGGGTGCTGGCAAGGGGTAGGAGCACACACATCATCATCATCATCATCATCATTGGAAAAATTAACTACCAGATGTCACACATCTGACTGTCTGCAAACAGGTTTCCAAATGCATACCCATGGGTACATTTACAAAGGAACAGCCACAGGAACCACCTTCTGTGCCACAAAGACTCTACTGTCCTTGCTTCCAAATGGGCAGGTAAAAAATGCACATATTTATAGAAGAGAAAAATAGACAAGATCCTTCAGGGGTTTTAAGTCTATCCATTTATTCTCCTTACCCACTATCATTCCTTCCTCTCTTGCCCCTTCCTGCCCCTCCCCCCACAAGAATAAAGGATTTACTGTGGAAAGCTAAAAAGAAATTAAACTTTGGAGAAGATATAAGTCATTGAAAACAGAGTTTTATAATGGAAATTGCCAGGTAGAGCCATTTCTTCTTCAGCTGCCTGTAATAACTGTGATGAGCTGGAGTAGGCATTCAGACCCTGGGGTGACAGGAGCAGTTAGGATGGACTGCACAGCATTTGGGAAAGGCTTTAATCAGGAAGTTCCAGCCATGCAGTCTGTGGAGCACTTGCCTGTCATCCACAAATAACTGCTTGGTTATATGATGCTGAACTTCCTCATTTCCAACTGCTAAATTGCATTAAAGACAGATCAGGTTTCCTAATATTTGTCTCAGTGCACACCAGCCCCCACAGAAAGACATATTAGTATAAAGCTTTGGAGGAAGGGAAAGCTGGAGTCTGCACCAGTGGAAGAGAAGCTTCTTGTCTGCAAAACAAGCCCTCTCAGAGGATGCAGTCGGTGCTGTGAAGTGGTGGGGAGCCTTGCTGGACCATGAAATTCACTGGTATTTGTTGAACACTTATAGGTGAGGAAACCTTTCCCCCATCCTTCTGCTTCTCCCTTCTCTTGTGGCCAGTTGTTTATTGCATCAGTAGGGAAACAGCAGAGTCATTCCCTGTGATCCCTAGGCCTTACTGATTTCTCTGGGTGTCCTCCACATCACTGTGTTGTGTACATTATTGTCATACTGAATCCAAAACACAGCACTGAACCAATGTAGAAGAGAATAAATTCTATTCCAGCTGAAACCAGGACAACACGTGTTGAGAAACCTCCTTCTATCTTTCTCAATTGCAATTAAAAAAAACCTTTCAGGGTCTTGCTCAACTTTATCTGAAAAACTTCTCCAAGAAAAAGAATTGCACCAAAAGAAGTTCCTCCTTCACTCTGCATATTCATTGCAGTTTCAATACAGGCACTTTATTGTAAACATAGACAAGAGAGAAAGGGAAACAAAAAAGCAGAACTGGCTATGATCTCATCCACATCCATGCACTGAAGGGAACTGTACAGGGTAGAGCTGAGACAGGGGGGCAGACAAACAAAGAAGCAATAACTCCTCAGGCTATATCACACAGACAGCTATGCACAAAGTCACCACAAATTTAGGACTTCACAAACCAGGATGAAATTATTTGCTCTCATTTAGAGCACTGTCTGCCTTTGCAGGACACCCTGCAATTTCTGTACAAATAATGTTCATTTATTGATTGGTACTCCAAGTTACAGAGAACTTCTCTGTGTTCAGAAGATCATTTTGTTTCCAAACATGGAGTATGAGAAGGAGAACCTGTGATCTTCCTCTTTGAAACATATCTGCCAGGGATGATCAGAAAAGGAAAACAGGAAGAGAAAACAGCCATCAGTGCAAAGCAGCTGAATGAACTCAGCTACAGAGATTTAGATTCTTGACATTGCCCAAGTCAAAAAAATTCCCCAAATATCTATATACAGACAACCAGAGGAATTTAATATAAAATATCTATATTAACACATTAATATTTTTAAAAGACATATATGTGTACATATTCATGCTTAAATTTCTATGGATATGCATACATAGTAAAAATATCAGTCATTACTATAATTTTGGATACATTGTCATTATCACATATCTTATATGGTATCATAATATGCCTAAAAGTTAAACTTAAAATCAAATTCTTGTACCCGAACTAATTCTAACATTGCAGAATTTATCAAATGCTATTTTTGGAAATAATTACTAAAGAGGACATAGGGTAAGCAAATATTTTTATCAATACACTAAAAAGGAACTTCTTACTGAGAGGATAAAAACAATTTTATACCAGGAAGACTTCTGGTTGAAATTTGTGAGCAAGCAATTGCTAATTTTTTGTTTAATAATTCCAGAACAATGTTTTCGATAGCCTGACAGTGGATAAGAAATTTATCAACACATTTTGGACTGCTGAAAAAGACCATTAAGAACACAAAGTCAAACATACAAAATATGGGAACACACACCAAAAAAAACCCCCAAACAGACAGCAAAAAAAACCAAACAAAAAAAACCCAACACACAGAGTGTAGTCAGATGGCTAATCAGAAATCAAAATCCTGGCATTGATGTTTTGGAGACATGTTATCCATTGAATTCAAGGTGAGGGTTCCTCAAGCTTCAAGAAATTTCTTATTTTTGGCTGAGAACTCTCTTAAGTGGCAAATGGAAATCCAAAAACAAAGACATGCTATCATGTTTCAATAAAGTCAGCATCTGCTTGCCAGCTACAAACCAGAAATCCTTCATTCACATGAGTTGCATAGGAGCAGGCTTGTTTTTCTCCTCTACATGGCAGCAAAGAAGCAGAATCTGGAAGCCAGAGGCCTATGTCAGAAACTGTGGGTTTGGCTCTGTTTCCAAGTATGTCTTCAAATTGAAGATAACTTAAGGCCAAATTGCAGTCTTTATTGGGTTGTTATAGCTTAAAAGCTTTATATATCTCTTTTTAATTATTGTTGTTATTATTTTTAACCAACTCTTCTTTTTTTTTTTCTGGTAGAAAACAGTGATTGAAAGATTTCCTCTGAAATATCTTTTGATGTCTCAAGGTCTGGATTCATCTTCTTTAATTTCAGACACTTGCCTAAAGCACTAAGTACTCTACTTTTAATTAGTGGGTACTATCTGGCTTTGGAGTCATTCTGAAAGATCTTCTGTCAACTGCAGAGAAAACCTTGTGTGACTGTATATATAATTCCATTGTCCCGTATTGGGTGGGAAGAAACCAAAGGCAAGATTGCATGGCAAGATTTCCAGCTTTTTGTATTCCAAATGAATCCAAGTTATAACTGAAGGGTGAGGAGAACAAACTCAACCATTGGGTTTTGGTGTTTGTTTCTTTGGGGTTTTTTAAAGTTAGTTTGAGTATACCTCAGGCATATATTTCTCTCAACATCTCAAAAGATTCAGAAATGTTCTCATGTCTTTTCCATCTAACCAGATCCAGGAATGGTTGCTCTACAATGTAGCCTGATGATACCTAACTAAATGTTTTATTTCAGTAAGACCACCTTCAAAGCAAATAACTAGTTGCAGTATTTCAAAAGCCTGTCTTGGCCCAGCTGCCTAGAGCAAACTGTGGTGTCACGAGTCATATTTTATTTCAGGTCAGCATACGTGTCTTTCTGTGATGGATCTTCTAGAAATTACAAGGCATAAATGAGAAATCATTTGATTAAGTTGTAAGCCATAATACATGTCCATCAGAGTAGAAAAGGCTGATGGGACCTGGCTGGACTGTCATCCAAACCAAAGATTCCCATCTGCTCCAATGGTGTGAATGACTGCTCCAAAGAAGGATAACAGACACAATACTCATTTACTGAAGCTGAGTGAAAAACAGCGTCTGCAAACAACACCAGAATAACAAGAGAAACTGCAAGGAAATTAAGTAATTCATGGATCTGGCAGAACCATTTCATAAAGAAATCGGGATTTATGCTAATTTTTGCTTAAAAGTGTTTTTAGTTTGAGTGTAACCACTTTTTCAATCCCTGTATGAACAACTTTGCATTCACTCATCACTTAAGATATAATTCCTAGTCCCAAAGGCAAACCCAGGAGACACACACTGTGTTTTCCTCTATATGTAGCCATTCCCTGCAATCCGGCGGTCTCCAAGGCTACAGCTAACTGGTGGTCCTTTTTCCCCTCCCCAGGTCTGGACCATAGAACCACAAAGATTGGAAAAGACCTCTAAGATCACCAAGTCCATTTGTCAACTCAGCACCACCACTGTGTTCATCACTAAACATCACTATGTCCTCAAGTGCCATATCCACATGTGTTTTGGACACTTCTAGGGATTGTGAGTCTACCATTTCTCTGGGCAATCTGTTCCTAAGCTTTAGATTTCTTTTGGTGAAGACATTAATTTAGATTTCCTAAAATCTAATTGCAGCCTCCTTTGGTGCAACTTGAGGCCATTTCATCTCATTCTGTCACTTGTTACCTTTATGTAGAGTCTCATCCCCACCTTGCAACAACCTCCTTTCAGGCAGTTGTAGTGATAAGGTCTCCCTTCAGCCTTCATTTCTCCAGCATAAGCAACACAGCTCCCTCAGCTGCTCCTCATATGACTTGTGCTCCAAGAGCTGATGGCACTGTGCTGTCCATACCTCTCATGGAAAGGTAGCAATGATGACAAGGAGCACCTCTGTGGAAGGAGCTGGGGAAGGGCTGCCTTCCCAGGGAGATGCGGATGCAGAAGCAGCATGAGAGTGTGGGCAGGCAGCCCAGCCAAGGCTCCCCAACACACCAGTACACTCTAGAGAGAGGGGAGACGCCTTGATGAACTCTCACAGCACAGACTGAGCACTTAGGGCTGCCCTCTGGTGCACTCACTAATATGCCCTTCTCACATGTTTCTCTTCAGAGTCCTCGCGGTCTTACAGAGCTTTTGCAGTCATTCTCTTTACTTTCCTGTCTCCTTGCAGCACTTCTTCCTAACCCCCTGCCCTTGCCTCCTCTCTTAGGTCTACCACTCTAGTTATATCCTCAGAGGGGTTTTTCCCCGCTTCTTATGAGACAGACCATATGTAAAACAATCTATGAAAAGAACAAGTTCTGTCACCAGACCTGCTGTTTCCATGTTTCCTTCCTATGCTGTAAACTTGCAGCAAAGGGTATGTTCCACATGCAATACATTTATGCTCTGTGTATCCCTACTTCAGAAGGCGACCCTTCTGAGACAAATATCCCTTTAAGATGATCCCATAAGTTAACAGTAACAATTAAAAACTAACCAAATTAAAACAAAAAAAAAATCACTCAGGTTTCTTTCCATATGCGAGTTTCAATAAATATTTATTTGCTGTGTGTGCGTATATCCATTTTTGCAGTCATTGCAGTAGATGTTTTGCATATAACCTCAGCTCTCTGCTTTGGATTTGCAACAGCTTGTCCTGGGAGATGATTTGCCCGATGGCTCTAGCCATGAGTTATACACCTCCCCTGTTACCAGGAGTAGGATTGCCTAGGGACATTGCAGAGCCTCCATCACAGGTTGGGTACATCTGTCTACAAGACTTAGGCACAACAATATACTGGCCTTGGTATGGCAGAGTAGCCTGTATCCAATCTTCTCAGCATTCTTCACCAATTCCTTCAACTAACAGAATTTTCCATGCTTCTCTGTATGGGGATTTTCAAATTCCATTCAAAGTCATCACTGCCTGCTTGAGTTTTCAAAAGGACCCATCCGTGGGTGTTGCAAGAAAATGCAAGGCAAGATGGATGCTTGACATCCTCAGATTTATAGCCATATAAAATTCTTTTACATAGAAGCAATGGCAAAAGTGGAAGGAGAAATTATTCCAACCTTAGTTTCAGTACAGACCTCCTAGAGAAAGCTTAACCATTATAGCTAATTGAAAACAATAATCTATTTCCATGTCCTACTTCCCTTCAACCAACCTAACTGGCTAAAATAAAAAAGGCATGTGGTGGGAGGAGGCAACGTTCCTTAAAAAGGAAACCTTTTAAATCTAAATAAATAAAATATTGAAACAAATTAGTGATACAAGCAGCAGTGTTTTAAACTATCTATTTCCAGATCTTTTTCAGTGGTTCTGTGGAAAGAAGTAGAAAACATGGACGTGGTTAGTCATCATGATTGTAAAGCAGTTCCAGTTGTTTATTATTGTTTATGTCATGACTCGAAGTCTAAAAAGGTTCAACAGGTGGCTGAAATTGGAGTGAAACTTGAAAACATTTTGACTTTTTAAGCCAGAATTTTAAGACTGGGTTTGCCATTCCCTGAGAGAGACAGACAGAGACTGTGAGAAGTGGTAAGCAAAGAAATAAAACAAAACACAAAATCATATCACTTTCTATGTGAGAAGACATAAGGGAGCTTCCTTATTTTGGTCACTTCCTCTTCCCTCTTTCTCACCAGCAGACACACACATATGCACAGCATACATACACCCCCAGACGGCTCCTGAGCCGGTAATCCTCTGCTGAAAATCTTTCTTGCTGCTTTAATGAGCTGAATTCTCTTTGGAATGAAAGAGATTAAATAACAATTCCAGCACAACAGAACAGTCAAGCCTGAGGCAGAAATGAATGGCCAGGGCAGGATTATGATAAATAAATAAATAAATATGGATGCAGAAGCAGTGTCAAATCAAAACTTTCATCAAAATATAGTTCTTGCATGTCCCTGTTTCCAGCTGGCCATTAAATCAGTTGAGTTCTGCTTGTGCTCAGAGATCTGCTAGAGACTGCCCTGGGAGGTCAGGGGTAAAAGGCCAACAAAAGAGAAAATTTCACAAGAAAAAGCCTGATCACTGAACTGTTAGCTTTATTCACACACAAAAGTGGACAACAGAAAATAATCAAAGACCAAAGTATTTTGGGAACAGACTGAAAAAGCAGAGTACTAACATTGAAGTAACACTCTAGCTCATTTAAATTTTTAGTGTTTGGAAAACACTATATTGCCTAGCACCATACAACACAGAGGAATTTAGGAACAGTTGGTTCTGCTTAATCAGGATTACATGAACTTTTCATTTCTATGTTTTATAATTCTTTAGTTCATGACTGGGAACATTTGTTTCTTTTGCAGTGCCATTAGGGAAGGTGCTGCAGCACTACAAATAACAATGATGAGATCATGACTCCCACTAGTCTGATCAGAGCTATCAAATCTAGTTCCCCAGCACAGAATGTAACCATACAGCAGAATTTAGACCATCCCATAATGTCACCAAAACCAAACACCATCTACCCTATAATAAGCCTAAAGTCTTTCACATACAAAATAAGAAGCCTCAAGAAAAGCAATTATGTCACAGAAAGTAGAATGACTCCTACAATAGCAGGCAATTGCTTTGGTGAATATATCTAGAAATCAAGAGAGTGCCTAGAGCTGCATCATTGCAGCTGCAGCTCTTAGGCTGGTGATTTCAGACTGCTACTACCAGAAAAAGATGTTGGGCTGGCTGGGAGACCACCAGCTGGACCAGAGACCCAAGTATCTGCAAGCACTAGAAAGTGTTCAAAACCAGAACTAAACAAAACAAAATAAAGCAAAAAAAGAAAATCCCCAAGCAACAGCTCTTGTCAATTTGATAGAAAAACATTTTAACCATTGGTTTAACACTGGGTACATGAGAAAGACATATCACTGACTCATCTGAGACTGAAATCAAAGCAAGCAAAGAAAATATCCAGAAGTCAACATAAGGAATAAACAAAATAGGTCAGGAAGGATGGCCCTGGTAGATGGCTACTGGATAACAACTGCCAGTGTTTGCTGGCAAATACCTAATACTAAATCTACTTCCATACTTTCCCTGGGGGCATAAATAAATCCAAACACCCAAAGTCTTAAACATGCTATGAAGTTGACCATGGAAAATTGCATTAAATGTTCATAGAATTCCCCCTATGTCAAGAGCAACCACCTAATGCTACTGTTGTGATATGACTATTATTCATATTTTAAAGGTCATATAAATTGACATGCAGTTGGTGGGGGAGAAATTCAATCAATCTTACCCTTCTCTATATTGAGTGATCCTCCCTCTGAATCTAAATAACTCCTGAGAAGTTAGAAACACTGCTCTAATCCATAATGTAGGCCATAACAGAAAACATTCAAGAAATGCCACTTAAATTTGCAGAAGCTTCATTTTAGTTCAAACAAAAAAACATAAACAAAAACCCCTACAACTTTGAAAAGCATATCAACATATTCAAGAGTCCAGGCCTCATAATATCCTTGGTCTAACAAAAAAATAAAAATCAGGACACAAAATCCTTTTATGTACAACAAACTCACAGGAGATGAAGAGTATGATTTCAAACTTTCAATTATTTGCAAGCAGTCTGCATCCAGATCCTTCTGATGCATCTGAAAACTGTTTAAAATTTCTGGTATGTACCACCAAGAATGCTGCCCATGAAAATATATTTTTGCTTTATCAGTACTGATAATAATTCAGCCTAACAAGTGATGCAGTTTGGAAAATCACAGTTTAAAAAAACCAAAGCAAATAAAAAGGCCCGCAAAACAAAACCAAAGTTAACTGGAAAGTTTCTGGAGGGGAAAAAGAGAAAAATATTCAGAAGGGTAAAACCCCTTTGATTCCAAAATGCAGGCTGCTAGACCTATAGAGAAAAAACCAAAGAGTACAAACAAAGTGGGAAAAACAGCACACGACTCCAAGTGAATAAAAAAGCCCTACAAATATGCATATGATGGACAGAATAAGACTTGCATGAATGACACACAATCATATCATGGACTTACACGTGTTGCAGTTACATTTAGGGGAAAGTTTTCTAATTAAAAGCCCAGTGAAGTAATGGAATAGAATGCACTCCGTAGATCTTAAAAGGTTGCATCTATAAGTGTAAACATCTGTTAACTTGTTTAAAAGCCAACTTAATTAATTTAGCACAAATCCCTCTGTGGCATTTTGTTGAGTTAAACTAAAATCATAGACTCCTTGGACTGGAAGAGGTCTCAAGAGGTCTAGTCCATTCCCTATCCACAGGCAGGATCAGCTCATCTCACATCATCCCTGACAGATGTTTATCTATCCTGTTTTTAAAAGACCACCAAGAATGATAAGTTTATAACCTCTTTAGACAATCACTTTGCTATGAGAGTTTTGCTGATCTACACAGTACAGTATTACACAGCCATAGCAAACTTGGGGCATTCACAATCAGACACCAAAGTGATAAAAAGCAATGTATTAAGCCATGAGGATTACTTTTAATCATGTGAACATATATCATCTCTTAACAAATTACTGTGCATCAGCTGACAGGTGGTAATGAGTCAAGTACACACACCACCTATCCTAAATGTGAAGTGAAATAAAATAAATTTGCTTAAACTGAAGTTAAGCTTTTTACTTTCATTTGCCGGGGGCGAAAACTATACATGTGATTAATTAATCTTCCTCAATTGGCAGCCAGCTAAGTCAGGATAAATCTATATTTCCTCTATGTTCGTATGCTATTTACATAATTTAATTTAAATATTATTGTTTGAGAAGAACATTATTCTAGTTAGAGTGTTACACTTTCCTTTTCCTGCCCATTTACATGACTAAGTTTGGGAGATTTAACCAGACTTTGATAAAGATACAGAAAGAAATACAACCAACCAACAACAGCAAATAACACTCCTCGACTTTTCCAAAGACTTCCCGCACTTTTGACACAGACACCAGTACCAGCAAATTGACATCTGTTCTTACCTCTGCATTTAATAAAGAAAAAGTTGTGTTGGAGAATTATAGAACCTTAGAATAGCCCAGGCTGAAAAGGACCTTGAAATATCACCTCATCAACCTGTGGAAAAGTGCACCTAGATGAAATTATCAAGTACCTGCTCAATAATATATTGAAAATCTCCAGCAAAGACAGCTCTACCACATGTCACTGTAAAAAATTCCTATCATACATGAGCATGAAAGCACTCTTCCCCTCAAGCATCCTTTTCTTGATTTTAAATCTAGCTCACTTTACAGCTGCATTAGTGCAGCACAGCACTGTATGCTGCTGCAAGGAATTCTGTTTTGGCCACAGAATAACATAAAAAGCATTTTAAATATTTGCTGTGTTGAGCAAAGGCTCTTGTCCCCTCTCACCTGTGCAACGGACAGCTCTGCACACTCTTAATGCCTACACTTCCCTCTGTTTAACCTTTTTGGGTGAGAACATAAGTATAAAAGATATTTTTCATCACCTTGAAGTGTACTGCCAAAGACGACTTCAGAGACAATCCTGGAAAGTGGCATTGTCCTAGAAAGTCAATATTTCTTTGAATGATTTTAAGGTATCTCAAAGAGTCATTCATTTCTCTGCCTTGAAACTGGACTTATGATATTGTTTGCTTCTTCACACTATCAAAAAAAGTTTCTTAAAGATCAGTAATGATAGGTTCCTTTTTCTTTGTTAGACAGAAAGATACCTGACAAATACTACATTAGTTGGTGGTGAACTTCTAGAACTCCAAGGAATAAGTAAAGAAATAGGCTTATTCTGGGTATATAACAGGGATCTTTCCAGTTCGGTGGGGGTTATTTTCCTCTATTAAATAATTTGTATCTGACAGCAGTTAATACTGAACCTTTGACAGAAAAAAAAATCCCAAAGGTCTACCGGGTTCATGAATTGAATACAATACATGGAGTTTGGCTTGGTTTTTCAGAACTGAAGTGGATTTGAAATTATTGAGCCCTAGAGCATAACATATCAGCATTAATGAGCTGTGCATTTGTAATGTGCATGAGGTAACACACAAAGACTAACGTGGTGAAATTTTAAGCTGCAGATAAGTGCTCCCAAGTCACTCATTATCTGAACATCTGGATACACATCTCATAATCAACTGAAAATCTGTTTTAACAAATCTGTCACTGAGGTGCACGTTCATGACTTTTTCTGATGATTGGAACTCATCAGAGTATATCTAATCAATAATCCCCAGAAATGCAGAAGCTGGATGTTTCAGCAGGCCATCAGCAGGGGGAACTACCAGGAAGAAGACCAAAGGAATGCAGAAAGGACCAATGTAAACTCAGGTAGATGGGAGATGTACTTTTGGGCTTGTGAACTGATGAGCAGGCAACATACACCTTTTAGTTGTCACCAACAAGTTTTAACACAGAAACACATTTCTGGATTCTTATTCCAAACAAACTCTAAACCATATATCCTCTGCAATCATGTAAGGTATCTTACAAATGCATCCCAAACATGTTAGTATAGTGCACTTTATGTTAAAAAATGTGTTGCCTGAAGATTACATTTTCCTCTTTGTTTCACACGGAAATGTGATAGTTTATTAGTAATTCATTTGAACTGACTAAAGTTATTTAAACATCCTGCTTTATGGTTGCACAAGAGCAGAAAAAGGAGATGTACATTAAATTTAGAAGGTTTTATGGTCAATGCTCACCACAAACTTGATCATTTTATGTAAGCTTCTGGAAGACAAAATCACTGTTCCCCAGCAGAAGCAGAGTCTTCACATAAATTATTTATTGGCTAGGTTACATTTTGGTGGGAATTAACATCATCTCACTCCAAGTCTGAATTTGATTCTCTATGTATTTACTGTGGGATCACATGGAATAGCTATTACATTGACCTCCCTGCTTGCTGATGTTGACCAGAAATTCTGGCCCTTTGCCTTTTATCTTCTATCTAATAGTAAAGACATTCCAGAAAATCATATCAGACTGTGGATCTTGTGAAGAGCAACTAATGTGGCAGACCCAGATTTGAACATAAACTGGTGTTGCCCTCTCTTTAGTAGTTTTCATTTTCATGTAACCTGTGTCAACAAGCAGCCTTAAAATAAATTTTCTACAGAAACACTAATTTTGCACTAATTAAAGCACTAAAGATTTGACTTTTAGATATACCTGATGGCAAAAAAAAAGCCCAAGAATTCTAGAAAAAAAACCTTTTTTCCCCTTGTTTAATTTTTTTAACAGCCATAAAGGTTTTCTGTCTTTCCTCAGTGGAATAAAAACACATGCCCTCTGAAAAGCTACTCCCTCCTTTGAGTTATTATTAGGGCAGGATATTCATTTACTGCTCCTTTGTGCATGGATAATCAGTGTTATATACCCAAAATTACATGTATTCCCATTTTTTCCAGTTCACAGAAAGGTCCAAGCTACCACTTCATTCACAGTCATCTGTTATTCCCCTTCCGTATGACAGCACATGAGCAGGAGGGGGGAAGTAAAATTAGCCTAAACCCAGCTGTTTTGATGAGCATTACTTGGGATATTTGCACTTTCAAGCAAGCTCACTATTTTTTTCAGCCAATAGGTCACAGTTCTAATGCAGATTATTCATGTCAGCTATCTCCAGAAGAACGAAGAGGTCGTTCTTTGTTACACAGAGGTTTCGTGTTGCTTCACAGAGCATTTCTTTCTGTTCCAAGATCTCCTTGAGCTCCCTTTGCTATCAACAGCTTTTCAGACTAGTGAGGCAGAAAAAGAAATTTAGGAGCCAGAACACCAGGTTCATAACATTAACTTACCACTCTTCTCTCCCCATTTCCCCAGATCCTTAAGAACAAAACAAAATTATATTTCATGCACTCAAAAGGAATGAATAGTCAGAGTACTTTAAAAGACTCTTCTGGGAAATATCTGTAAAATACATAGGCAAACAATTGCCTTGCTCCATATTTTTTTCCTTTTAAATAAAAACATTATTTTATGTAGATATAAAGACTACTGAAAAATCCTCTTGTCCCCCCACAGCTGCTTCACTTTTCCTGAGATGTCTGGATCTGGTGAAGTACATTCTGGTTAACAGACAAGAGAAATACATCTGCTTTTGGTTGTAAGAGTAAGACATATTGGCAAATATCTTGTAGTCCTGCTATATCACAAAATACAATGAAAGCTACAAAAATGCAAACGTTTAAGCCAAAAAAAAAAAAAAACCGCAAAACAAACAACCAAACAAATAAAAACAAAAAAACCCAACAAAACAAAACAAAAAACTCCAACAACAACAAAAAAACACCAAAAAAACAAAACTCAAACTGTTGCTCATCACCTTTACTTAAAAAATATCCCAGGTCAGGCCCAAGGGCCTTATGATTAACTAGGACAAACTGCAGATACCTGAGAAAGACCCTGATGGGGCAAGAAGTATATCACACTCCCAGAACTGCCTTCCAGTCTTTAGTGCTTTCAGGCACAGAAGCTTCCAGAAATAGTACTGCTTTCTTTGAATTTAAGTGCTAAATGCATTTTCTTCCATAAATTAATGTAACATAAAATGATGCCTACAATGTCCCATGGTAAGGAGTTTGGCAGAGTTATTGCTCACTTGGTGAATTATTACTTCACCTGTAAAGGCCATTCAAAGCCCTCTAACTCCTCTAGTGAGCAAGACCCAGCGGTTGTTCCCAGATCATCCTCCTCATAGTGCTTACACCTCTATGGCCTTCTGTCATTTCTCTCCAGGATGAAGGCAGGTACAACATAACAAATAGTTTTGAACTCAACAATATGAAATGCATATTAATAATAACAAAAAAGGTATTTTCTAATTAGAAGAAACACTGATTTATAGAACATTTTGTACTTTCACTTTAAGTCTACTAGCCTTTGTTTGCTTTTCCCCAGACCTCCCTGAGAAGCAGTGAAGTAATGCTTTTGTGGCCTATTTTTGGCCCAAATCCTATTCCCAGGCACCAAAACAGATTGGCCTGGAGGCGAGCACAGAGCAGTCAGGATTTAGATAGTTTCTTCATCCCCTTTGTTTTAAATTTGACTGGATCAAACATCAGCTTCTATTTTATTCTTTGGTATCAGAAAGTACTTCTGTGACTCACTTCACCCAGCCTTTAAGATTCTAAATCCTTGGGTGTCATCAGCAAATTCTTATGCTCCACTACTACTCAAACCAGTTACTAAGATGTTGAACACTGTAGATCCCAGCACATAGTCTTGAAATATTCCAATAAAACTTGGAATTTTTCATAGTTTTCCAGCTTTTAAAATATTTCCATCCTTGTAATGGCATTCTCTTTTTTATTGCAGCAACTTAGACTCATAAGATATACTAGCCAAGTCTTCTTTGTGTGTTCATAACTTCTGATATAAGTTCTTTAAAGAAGTCCAAGCATTTGAATGTTCTCTTTACAAAAATCATTTTTGCCTTTTACTAGTAGCCTGCTCACAGAAAGAGAGAACTTTCAGCAATATTAATTGAACTCAGACCTTTCTTTACCAAAAATTAAATGTTTTTTGAAATCATCAGTTTAGTCAGGGTTGTAAGAAAAGAGCAGTTTAATTGGTGTGAATATAGTAAAAGTGACAAGATGTTGGCAGCTGGTCCATGTAGGGTATTTGACTGAATGAGCAGTTCTCATGCTGCAGTCATTTTCATTTGGTCTTCATTTAGTATTTCCAGTCCCGTGTCAATACAAAGACACAAAAACTCATACACACCTTTAATTGTTGCTGATGCTTCTTATAAATAAAGTCTTAACAATGTAAAATGAGTATGTGATTGACATAATGACAAGCAAAAAACAAGGCACCACTGAGAGAATTTTTCGAGAAAGAAGAATAAATGGAAATCAGGTTTTCTTGGCTTCCTTGATGACAATGACATTTAAATACAGTCATCAAGATGCTAACAAAATTATGGTTTGGAAACAAAAACACAGTCAAAATAAATGGTGAATACAAGCAAAGTGGGAATCAGAGACTGAAAAATGATCACGCAAGATGTAAGAATCCCCCTCATTGTGTGACTGGAAGCCTGAATAGCCCTGAACAAGCTATTCATCCCATATGCAATCCATAACAGTTTGTTGCTCTGGTTTTTTTAAAAAGGTCCCAACTGGAATTTCTTTTGTGTAAAAGATTATTTACATATAAATAAAAAGAATGCACTTTCAAAAAAGTAGTCACAGTTCTATGTAAGTCCCCAAAAAGAAGACTGATGTGTCTTTATGTCCCAGAATGAGGTGTTCGTATCTCAACGAAGAGTCACACCAGTTGTTTTCTTCACTAGTCAAAGCACGAAATGTAAACTTGGCTGACCTACTTTTGAGAAGTTACTCATCCTGGAATGTGTTCCTTAGAAGCCTTCTTTATTCCTAGTAAAAGCCAGTGAAATATATTAAATACCAATCGCTGGCATGGTAATTAGTCTGTTTCCTCAAAAGGCTTCTGCTACTTGCATTCTGCAGCAGAGAATTTTACACTATTCTTCCTCACCCCACATCGCTAGTTGCCTTTATTTCCTTCAGGTATACAAGCAGTGTAATTTACCTCTCTGTCTGTATCTCCCAGAGAGAAGAAATCCTAAAAGGATTCCTGGAACAGCTCCTTCAATTCCCTTCAGCATTATTTTTTAGCAGAAAGAAAATCCAAAGTTTCAAAGTTCAAAGTTGAAAATTCAAGTAACTTTATGATTCCCAACATTTCACTTCTATCCCAAATGGAAAATATTCCCCAGTGCTGATCTAAACTCAGGATTCTCTCAGCTTTTGGAGATGACAGCAGCAAGTGGTGTTATTCAGTTTTCTCAGCCATACGAAATCCCAAAGTCATCTGCCCTAACTTCAGTACCTCTGCTGTTAACGGTCAGCAGGGAGGTCTGTTGTCAGCTGAAGGGAAGGATGGCTCACAGAGATCAGATCTGGCTGCCATACTCTGCTGTGAGATCTGGTGAGGTTGTGAACTTAATAGGGGAACTCTCTTTCATCCTACCACAGTTCCCCCTTCCTAAAATTTCTTCCTACATTCTAAATCCTATTCTTCATCCCTACAAGATCTCACATATCTTCTCCCTCACTTTTGCGCAGTTAAAGAGGTTTTATCTGGCTTTACTCTCAGTGATTAGAAAGTTTGGATTTTGGTTGTTCAAGCCTACACAGGTTTTCCCCATCTCAATCCTGTTTAAGCCTACACAGGTTTTCCCCATCTCAATCCTGTTTATTTCTGCTCTCCTGCACATACAGTACAGGTTATGAAAGCCCTAACAAGGCCAAAACTCAATATAATATCATTGAAAAGAGTGATAATAGGTTTTCCAATCTTTCTATCTTCTTCCTTCTTTATCAGTCCACCTTAGATGCTGTTAGTTATACATTAACTGCTTGCTACATGAAGCAGAAATGAAACATCTGGCAGCAGATTTAATGCAGTATTTTTAAACTGAGAAACTCTGCACAACCAATCTGCCCACTGAATTCAAATGACAGAAGAGCATGTATTCGTCAAGGAGGGTACACAGATGTTTGTGTAGATGTCTGCAAAAAGACACGTTCTTCTTCAAATTACTTGTTACTGTTACAGGGACTGAAAGCTGCCATGAATAGTGGTTTTCCAGGGTATGGAGGAAATGAAAAATACACCTGCAAGAGGCTGTTTAAAATATAGTTTTGCAGTGTTACATTTGGTAAAATTTAATAATATAGAAATTGTAAACTGTCCACTGAAGACACCAAAGTCAGAAGATCTCGTGTATCCATAAGTAGATAAATTAATGACATTATTATACTGGAAATCAGCTGAAATGATAAGCAACTATAGATATGAAATTGCTTTGAAATAAAAGGGAGAATGCACCCCCCCAAAAAAAATTTTTAAATTTACTTTTTATTAGCTCTCTTTTTGAATCTGTCAAATTCCAATAGTACAGTAGTCCAGATTCAGTGTAGCAGAAGCTGACCATGGTCAAATAAGCAGTTTCTGCTCAGTGTGGGAATTCTATAATGCATTCAAGAGAAATTCTGTAAGAGTTCTGGGAAATGATAATTTGTACTTTTTCAGAAATTGCTTATAGGTTACAAGTACTATGTACATTTCAAAGTTCCCACAATGGGTAGAAATGCTCAATTTCCAATTAATGTTGCTGGACGATGAAAGTTAAGTCATGTGTGTCAGCAATTACTGCATAATTATTTTCAAAAGTGATGATGACCTAGATTTATTTTTATATAATTGATGCCCTACACACCTCAGAGAAAGCACTTTCTTATTAGAATGCCATAAACACAAGGCATAGTTCATTATCTTAATGTGCTCTTAACATTTTCTATTGCATTTGTTTATTGAGTTACTGTAGTTTTATGTCCCCAAACCATAAAATTTCTTATACATGCACAACTACATAAACCAGCCCTACATACTAAGTAAAACTTTTAATATCAATAAAACCATTTCTTCAATATTTGAAATCATGACCAAAACCCATTCAATCAGTTAAGCTCCCTAACTTACAGCAAAGGAGTGTCTCAGCAACAGAAACTACTGACAAAGGCAGAAAACCAATTTTTTTTCCAGTACTAAACATTAAATAAAGGAAACCTCATTCATGGAAAGATGTGACTGTGAGTGGCAAACTCTGACAAGCCTCAGGCATTACGGTTGCTTGCACAAGAGACACTTTTGGCATCAGACAATACAGAATACAAGGTTCCTTGCAATTGTTGCTGTTGCATTTCTGCCTACCTTGATTTTATTGCCATTCAGTCTCCTCTGCACTTCATTCCCTCATGCTGACTTTCAGACTATTCAACAATACTCATTTCCATAGCTTCTAATTGTCAGATGTGAAACAGCAGGCACTGTTCAAAGAGAAAGAACAACATTCACCCTCAGCTTACCATCAGGAACTCATTGCATTGTACAGTGATGCTCTTATCAAGGAAAGGAAAAATAAACAGTAGGAGAATGGCAAAAGAGCCTGTTGCTACTCCTATGGAGTCCACGTAAATGGAAAATACACAGTGTAAGAGAGAAGTGCTTTCTCTTGTCTTGGTGGTTAAGATAAGCTTGCACCATATTTTATGATCTGTTGGTGTCAGCCAAAAGTTAGGGGTTATCCAAAGTTATCTAAGCCTGCATTAGTTAACCAAGCTGCTAACAGGGCANGGGGGGGGAGGGGAAGGGAGGGGGAAGAAAACCTCTTATTTGTGTAAATTCATTACTTGGACTAAATTCATTCATTGTTCCACTAGATTTTGCCAATATCTTCAGGGCCTCTGCTAGACAACAGGGGCAGACAATACCCTGCAGATTTAGAACAACCAGAAAAGCAAGGGGTTAAATAGCCTGAGAGGTAAAAGAGCTGGGGACTGCAGGGTGCACAAATTCAGCACATCTCTTCAGGAGCATCTGCCAGCAAGAATCTTTCCAGGAGCACACCTGGCAAGAAGCAAACTCCTTCAGATGCACTGGCAACACTCCCTCACCACTGAGCCCACGTTGGCACAGCTCAATGCAGAGCAATTTCACTGTCTTCTGACAAACTGTGTCAAGGCCTTTTATTTTGCTAATGAGTTCTATACTTCTGTTTTAGTAACTTTAGCTGCTGAAATGGAAATTTTGTTTCTTAATTACTCTTAATTTTTTTTTGGAATATCTCTGCCAGCACTTTTGATCCAGGTGAAAAGAGGCAACCACTCTAAAGGGTGACCTCAATCTATCAGGAAACCAGTTTATTTTTAGACTCTGATTGTTAGCTGTGCAAATGACATGGCAAGTTGAGCTTGCAGTTTTCCAAAGAATCAATCAGACAATCATGCACTAGCAAAGCAGCATAATGTTAAGACATCCCCTTGGCAACAAGATGACTGCCAAACTAAAAGGCAGAGAAAAAAAATCTTGTGCATGCTCTCATCCAGTTCTAAAATAGAGAAATAATTCAAAAGTCTAGGCATTAAGAAGAACAGTCACCCGTAGCAAGCAACAGCCATGTGAGGTAAAATGCTTAGGTAATATCACAGCAGCAGTACATCAGCAGGCAGCATGAAGCCACACTAATGAAGTCACTATGTCTCTAAACTCTGTTATGTAGAGCATGACTACTATGCTGGGGCTATGGCTACTAAAGCTAGCTTACTCAGAGGTCACACATGACCACAGTCCCCACTTCCTGCAGCTGCCATGAGCCCTCAGTTCCATGATCATCTCTGCAAGGTGAACCACAAAAAACACATGCTGCTTGTCATGTCTCAAGAGGAGAAAGCCTGGAACATAAGCTTAAGCTCCATTAAACTCTTCAAGAGTAATTCAATTCCATTCTTCACACCCTAATTTTGCCTGAGAAAACACATTAGTCTTTAAATATGAGGGAACTCCCCATGTCAGCACACAGGGCTCAGAGTTGTGGATGACCTCTGATGGTTTCTCCTCCAGGGGCATGGTACATAGGCTACCCAAGCACTACACCTTCTCTCATTAGCCAGATGAGGTTTATCCTTCAGGTCACTGTCTTGGAAAGTGCCAGAGAGGAGAGAGCAGCAGGGTGCTGTAAAGGCCCAATTCTACATCAGTTTGTGATAAAGCTACGGTGTCAGCACCATTGTTCTCCTCGTCCTCTGAGATTTTTGTTCCATAAAGAGCAGAAATCACCTACAGAGAATAAATAAATGGAAAGAAACACATATCATCAAGTGTCCTAGCTCTTTGTATTTACAAATATTTTCTTGTCCACTAATGGGCAAGGATAGTCCCAGGAGACCTGTTTCCTGTAGGGGTGAAACACAGCATGTATCAGGCCAACTAGGCACTGTTCTTCTTTCAAGGAAAGTGCTGCAGTACCATTCTCAAATCACAGTGTACTGCCAGAGGAGCACAGCAAAAGCTTCATCTTTGCTGCTTGTTTCCCCTACTTTTTGCACTTGTGAACCGGATGGGGCAATTGACTTCCCACAACATCAGCAAGCTAATCATTAAGGCAATTTAAATACAGGCTGGTGCAGCACACAATGCAGGAGCTGTGCAACAAATACCAGTGTTTATAGCACCTGAGTCATAAGGTGCTAAAATAAGTTTCAAGGAAGGAAGCTGCAAATGCTTTATGATAAATGCCCTACACAGACACACATTAAAAAAAAAAAAAAGTATCCTGTTCAGCTAAGTTGAATAGTGAGTTGGCACCAACCTGATCCTGAAGCAGTGATATTTGTTCCACAACAGGATGGTGTCTCAAGGACAAATCTTTCCTGATGTCAGTGGAAAGAGGAACAGCTGCAGAGAAATTTTTTGCCTCTGTTTTCTCCTGTTCATTCTTAAGCATTCAAAAGCTGTTGAAAAAAGCTCCCTCTGATTTTCATATCTGCTCTACCTAAACCTAATTTTTATTCTCCCCACCTGCTTTACAGAATGACTTCAGAACCACATGGGACCACAGCACAGCCTAGGCTCACCCAGCTGCATAAACTCTGTTTCTAAGGAAAATGGATGTTAAAGTCTCAAAGAGCAAAAAGAAATTATAACAGATATCCCAAATTCTGAGAGGTACCCTTATTAACAGCATGAGTTCTGCTGCACAGGTTCTTACAGTCTGCAGTTTTGTGGTCCACAGCTCACATGTCTTCCTTCTGAGTTCTGTTGCTTTGAGCTCTACATTACCTGTGCTGAAGTCTATAATGAATAAAGGATATGTCTCAGCTGTTGCTTTCACCATTGCCCTCATAAATTACTGCATGGAACTACATGTACTGCTAAAGCCTGTAATACCCTTTACAGAAGAAAATAAAGAAAAAATTATTCAAAGGAACAGTAAAAAGAATGGTGAATGATAGAGCTATCTTCCAACATCTCCATCCGCTTAAAGCAAGGGAACATTTCTGCTCCTGACTGAGCTGTCTTAGGGATAAAGATCCCATATAGAGGTTCTGATTCCCTTACTGTCTACTCCTTAACACCATGTTACCATCAGTGCCAGCTCTCTGTTCATATCCCAGCAGAGTCTGAGTGCAAACGAATGCTCCTGTAGCACACACTACCAGGAGAGCATGCCCCCAGCTTGAGGGCAGATAGGCTAATCTGACCATCTGTATTTGTGAAAATTCTTCTCTTGATAGGAAGTTGCCCCATTATTCAATTATCTTGGTAAATTAATCCACTGTTCCCATTCTTCAATTTCATGCTATGAAGCAAGACTACTCCATTCATTGACAGACAGAGAAAGCAATTAGGAAAATTGTATCAAATAAGAAAGTTGGGATTCACATGATGTTAAAAAAACCCAAACAAGCAACAACCCAACTATAAAACTGGGCAACAAAGAGTACTGTGCTTGGTCACTCTGCTTCTCTGAAAGCTGATTCTTTGCTAGCACAACATGTATGACTTGTAGGTAATTAAAATTTTTCTGAACTAGCATATCATTCTGACATTGGCAGATGTCAAGTCATGTTGTTAGGCTCTCACAGAAAGGGCTAAAAACTAGTCATATTTGTCAAGCTGTATACAAAACAATCCCATTGCATGGAATAATTCAGGTGTGAATTGGATAAAGCACAGAATTAACCTGTGCCTGAAAGCTTTTCTCAAGGAAATTCACAAAGATGTCATAGCTTTACTGTATTTCCAACAGGCTACAGAAATATGTCCCGTCCCTGCCACAGCAACAATTATTACTGTCTTTCAATGGCGTTGTTTGTATTAAAGGAACATTATTCAGTTACAATTTTTTATTCCAATTCTTGCTTCCAAAATTTTATTTCTTTTAGGCAGTAAAACTTGCATAGGCATGACAATGTTGCATTTCTTCTTTAGAAGTGAAAGTACATTTGTTGAAACTCCTGGGAACATTGTAAGGAGAAAGCAGTAAGTCAGAGCAACTGAAGTAACATAAAGGTTTGAAGAACGTGTATTTTTCTAATCACAACAAGACTCTTTTAAATAACAAAATAAAAACTCTTACCATAAATTCCCATATACTATTTTTAAACTGCTTGTATGTTTTCCCTGACTGTGCTAGGACTTATGTAGGTAGCACAAATATCACAAAGGCTTATTGTGTCCTGAACAGCAGAACACTCAGCCAGTGCAATAATTATTATTATTTTTCTTACCTGTAGTTTCACTGTTTGCATCACATCCCTGGGTTTCTGCTTTCATACCCCATACCTAAATGCTGCTACATCTTAGTCAGAAATCTGACATGTGCACATTGCTGACAAAACAGTGTGGATTCCAGGGAATACGCAAGTCAGCTTGTATGTCCTGGCTCATGGGTTATGCTTGCATGGCCTAGGGCACATGCAGAATTTTTATTGTCTCAGCAAACACAAACAAAGATAAAACTGAAGTCTTCCTAAGGAATAAACAACAGCTTTGCTACCAGCATCTTGCAGTTCAGAGTTCCAGAAATGCCTGTAAAGTCCTTGAAAAAACATCAGACTCAGAGAGCATGGAAATTGATCCTGCTAGGTAAAAAAATTTCTTGAACAAACCAAGATGCAAACCTCCCCTCCAACATAACCAAAGTTCCTGGTGTTAATTATACATGTATATTTTACTTTTTTTTCCCAGCTTTAGTAAGGCAAACTTTCACTACTGACAAATACTGACAGAATCATGTGTGCCTGAAACAGCACCTGCATGTTACTGGGAGCAATGAATACCAGAGGCATCACACCAAAGTTGTCATCTTAAACAGAAAGGATCTTCTCTGACCACTTTTGAAAAGCTAAACATGTCCCAAGGGGCAATATTCAGACACACTTTTTAAAAAGTGCTTATTGCAGTACTTAAAACATGTTCCCTTGTCTGTGCAAAAGCACACAGGATCTCTGTGCTGTCTGAAGGATATTCACAAATCCTTTGACATGGAGAGCACTACCTAGGTACATCGAGGAGAAAAACTGGATATTTCAGCAGCATCTGAACTCCCTGGAGCCAAAATCAGGTCCATATAAATTTTCATCCACCTGCAACTTGGGTTATCCCAGGTATCCCAGCTGATACAACACCATGACCAGGGGAGGTAGAGACGACAGACAAGTGGTAAGAGCCTTCATCCCAGTATGAAATGGCAACACTGGCTTCAAATTCTGCTAGCCTGAAGAGATTCAGGCCTATTAACCTGTTTCTCAACAGACCTTCCTAGAGCCTGTATTTTTGATGGCTGATGCACTTTATGATCCTTTTTTAAGCAATCAGCCAGAGCTCAGCCCTGGACTTGAGGTTCACCCCACCAGAAGTCTGCAATGCAATACAAGTGGTAGGCTCTGCTTCATAGAGGTTACAATGCCCACTGAAAAAGGGTAAACCCAAACTCTGCCTCCTTAAACTTTCAAGGTTTTTGGCTTTGGTTTTACTTGTCTTATGGAAAATGCATATATAATCCTAGAAACCAAACCTTTCAAAAGCTGTACGTCCTGGCTGAACTGCCTAATGAAGGGACTTGAGGGGACTTGGAGATAAGCAAAATGTACAAGACACCCGCCTATGAACTCCAGTCAATAAAATTAATGAGGATCAAGGAGCACTGAAGTCCTGAGTGGCTCTCCAGACCCAACTGCCACATTCCCCATCCATCTGCCTCCAGCACCTTAACTAGGAAGCCTGAACTTTCTCCAAAGACCTTCATTGAGCATAGCCAGTGTGGTGTTTACTCTAAGGTCTTTTTGTTTACCTATACTGTTAAAGTTACAACTGGGAAGGAATGCCTTTTCTCTATTTCCAGATCAAATTAGATTCAAACTGCAAAACTTTCCTTCTTGTAAAAGAAAATATGTCACCCCAGATACAACCTTTGACAAGTGAAAATGCACTGAACCCCAGTCCCTCTGCAAAGTGAGGGTCTAGACACGCAACCAGCATGAATGACAATGCAAGAAAGTATCATTGCATGGTAGCATTCACTATTATATCCCAGCCCTAATGGGGTAATATACAAACACAAGGACACAACTCCTTGTTTGCAGTGCAAAGCCACCAGAAACCACAAGACATTTAACCTCTGAAAAAATCAAGCCCCACGGTAGATATCAAAATCTGAAACTGGCTTCACCTAATCAGATGTTTGGCATTACTGGAATCTGGCAGAGGGCAAGTATATCTTTTTCTCATTGTTTCCAGAGTAATTCCCTAGGAAGGATATGCTCTTAATTTTCTCATTTCCAACAGCAGAGATAATAGTTACTGGTACCAGCAGAATTCATAAATTTGCTCCACTGCCTGTTTCACTCTTTATTAATATTGACATTTTCTGGCAAAACTCCTTTCCAAGGATTTAAGACTTCAAATCTGGTGAGTTTATAAGTGAAGAGATCAAGAAATCCATGGATAAAAACAAATCCCCTAAAAACTTGCCAAATATACGATGGGATTCCCAAAATGCTTACTTGAGAAAAGGAGATACATTTAAATCTTCCTCACTAAGACTCAAAACAACAGAAATAATAACATTGGAAAATATGAAAAAAACATTTGAAAAAGAAATAAAAAAGATCTGTTTGGGGTTAGCATTACCAATGACAATCCTAGCATGTTAATCAATTTGACACTTAAAATAAATAAGGCAAATCATCTCAGAGAAACTTTCTTGATAAAATAAATATTCTGTAGATTGGTGGGCAAATAGGAAGTAACAAGTAACTGCATGTCCAGATTATAAGAAATGGTTAGCCCTAGTAAAAGAAATAAAAAAGAAATAACAGATGAGTCCTAGTCATGAAAAAATAGTCTTCAAATAGAGTATCATAATCCATTTCATGCACGTGTTTATAATCATCAGGAATATTATTTTTTTGAAAATTGAAAAAAAAGGCTCTAATTTTTTGTCTCTAAATCATGAATAAGGAATGCCTCCTGATATTTCTATTGGAAGAATAACTGTAAACTAAAATATATTGTCTTTTGCACAAACTTCTATTGACTACTACCTCCTTTTTTATATATAATGTTTAAAATATGAATTTAAATTCATCAATAAGGAGTAAACTGATAACAGATATTTCCATCTACCAGACCCTCTAAGTTAACCTCAGCAGTGTTTGCCCAAGATTTTAATAAGGTTTGAAGCTCTGTAATAGTAAAGACTGACAGTCCCATTGTGACTTGGTTTTGCTTCGAAACAGTTTTACTAAATTACTGTCAGTAGGCTCTTAATTACATTTTGATGAAAGGCCAGTTACAAGACCATAAGAAATGGTATGTATTACCTATCTGCCTCAACTCAAAGACCCTCCTTATACCAAGAGCTGCAAGCAGACCTCAAATTAATAGTGCATTTTAATATACTAACCTAAACATTTGTGCAAGCATGCAGAGACTAAAACAAGCTCTAGGCAAGCATATTGGTGGGAAAAAAAATAAAATATGATTGAGTATCTTCAGAGATTTCTAAGTTTAATTTCTTCTTGGCAGACATTCTAACACATTCTAACCTGAACAAACGTTGTCCTTCTACTGTGATATGCTTCAGAATAAATATTTCCGTGAAAAGCTCCAGCATCAAATCACACAGGCAGCAGACACCGACATCTGCTCACACCTGGAAGTGCCAGAGATAGATTCCTTACTCCTGGTACTGAAGTTTGGCTCTTGCATAACATTTCAGGGAGGTTGGGAAGGATGGGGCTTGGAGAACTCCTGATTTCAGCCTACAGCAAGTCAATTTGGGCAGGATCCCAGTTTCTCTCCAAATTGTAATTAATTTTTCACTGCCTGTTTCTGTCCCAGTGTTAATACCAGACCTTTCCCATCTTAATAGCATGTTTTACATCTGCTGATCTGAAAAAACCACATGAGACTCATCAACCTTCTTATTCTTCTCCCTCCTGCTCCCATCATCCCAGCTGTAATCAGTCCTGCAATTGATCCTGACAGTAATTGACTGGAACAAGCTTTTCAAACCTTCTACCCCTTACTGCAACCTGCCCTAGATCATGTCCATGAGGTATGGCCACCACCTGCGCTCCAGAGTCTCCACTGTCACTGTCCATGAACGTGGCAGTCACACCAACAATGTCTGAACAGGCCACAGCATCCCAATACTAGGAGCAGTACAGATGTATAGATTTACCCACCACCAAATCAGTCCGTTCCCAAAGGTTTGCACCTTGCACTGGCTGTATTGCACAAAAGCAGCATTACATTTTTAGCTGGCCAAAACTGTCAGAAAAATGAAAAAAAAAAAAAAAATCAGCTGTCTTACAGCGGTCAGTGCATGACAGCCAAGCGTGGCAGCCAGCAGCACCAGCAGGAATGCAGCTGCAGGTTCATAAGACACATTCAGCTTGCCTGCCATAGCTTCAAAGTTAAAAACAGCAATGAGCAGCTCATGTCAATGCTGACATCATAAAGATGTTGGGGTCTCACTTTGCAGATTCACAGAATCACTAGTTAGGCAAGACCTCTGAGATCAAGTCCAACCATTAATCCAGCACTGCCAAGTCCACCACTAAGACATGTCCCCAGGTGCCACAGCTACGTGTCTTTTAAATACCTCCAGGGATGGTGACTCCCCCCCTTCCCTGGGCAACCTGTTCCAATGCTTCACAATCCTTCCAATGAAGGAATTTTTCCTAATATCCAATCTTAACCTCCCCTGCTGCAACTTGAGGCCATTTCCTCTTGTTCTATCACTTGCTACCTGGGAGAAGAGACAAACCCCCACCTGCCTACACCCTCCTTTGAGGGAGTTGTACAGAGGGATAAGCTTCCCCCAGGCCTCCTTTTCCCCAGGTTAAACAATCCCAGTTCCATCAGACACTCCTCCTAAGACTTGTGCTCCAGATCCCTCAACAATTTTGCTGCTCTTCTCTGAACAGGCTCCAACACCTCTTTCCTGTCTTTCTTGTGGTGGGGGGCCCAGAACTGGACACAGCATTCGTGGCACATCCTCAGCACAGGTAAATATAGGGGGACAACCCCTTTCCTGGTCCTGCTGGCCACACTGTTTCTGATGCAAGCCAGGATGTCTTTGGCCTTCTTGGCCACCTGGGCACACTGCTGTATCAGAAGGTCTAATCCGTACCTATTTCATGCTATCCGGATATGATCCCAGCCAGCAAAACAAGAAAGCATTATGAAATACATAGAGATATTCTTTCAAGTTTTCCCTGCAGCTTCCCTGGGGGAGAAGGGAATGGGTTGGGGGGAGAAAGTTGCTGTGCAAATGAACAAAAGACAAGTGAAGCAATTTGCCCCTGAGGGAAAACACTCCACTCCAGTGAGCAGCAGACACAGCCCTCGGCAAGAGGTGCTGCTACAGTACAACCCACTGACCCACAACGAAGGCTGTGAACAGCAAGAGCTTGGCAGGGCCAACTTGCTCATTGAAAATGCTTTCTTTCAAGTCAGAGTTCCTTGCATTTTAACAAGGGATAAAGTAGGAAAGTCAGAACACTTATTATTTAAAATACTACTAAAAAAAGAGGCTAGTTCATATGCTTTCAGAAAATGCTATCCAACCCATGTTTTTGCATGGATTTACAAGTCCAAATTTTCATCTTAACTTTTTTTTCTGTGGTGCAACTTTTTATTTGTCTTATGTTTAAAAGTCTGTTTGGGTTATTTTTGCAAAGGCACTCAATATATCCATGGATGACTGAGTGAGGCAGCAGATGGTAGATGCAGCAACCCTATGTGAACCTTGCCTCTTGTGAAAGACATAGACAGACAGTGAACTGACCTCTGTGAAAGCTATATCATAGAATATCTTCATTTGGAAGGGACTCCCAAGGAACAGCAAAGTCCAGGTCCTGGTCCTGTACAGGACAGCCCCAAGAATCACACCATATGCCTAGATATTAGACAGGGAGATGGTGCAGAAAATACTCAAGAGAGATAAATGATGTATTTTGTCCTCTCTTGTGCTCTCTCTATGCAAGGGAGATAAACTGTGTATTTTGTCCTCTCTTTCAGGACCTACTACAAGATCCTCTACGGCTTGAACATAATCTTTGCCCTCATTTTCCACTAAGCTCTCACAGTGACACTCTTCAGATGAAACTTCTCATAGCACTTATGTAACAAATTTTAAGGCATCAAAGTGCACATCTACACAGGGAATAAAAAAGGCAGCTTGGAAATCAATGGATTATTAGGGTGATTAATTTAAGACAACATGGTTATGCTAAATAACTACTTTAAGATGCTATGATTCAATTTGATTTGAATTGCTTCTTGGTGAACTTGTAACCTTTCACTCCACCCTCTCCCTCTTGGTCCTGCTTTTACTGAAGTCACTTGGATCTCTGCCATAACATATATGAACTGCAAGCAGTGGTGTAGAGAAAGCAGTACAGAAATCTTGTGTGATGGAAGAATTTGGCATCCTTGTCAAGGAGAACTAGAATAATCACCAGCTTGGCACTTGAGCTCCTAGAAGCTGTTACCCACCCGCC
>VZTZ01033896.1:0-16726 GCA_013400955.1 Drymodes brunneopygia | reverse complement strand
CCCGGAGCTTTCCCCGTGTCCCTGCCCGGAGCTTTCCTTCTGTCCCTCCCCGGAGCCTTTCCCGTGTCCCTTCCCGGAGCTTTGCCCGTGTCCCTCCCCGGAGCTTTGCCCGTGTCCCTGCCCGGAGCTTTCCCCGTGTCCCTGCCCGGAGCTTTGCCCGTGTCCCTTCCCGGAGCTTTCCCGATCCCGGCACGGCTTCCCGGTGTCCTCCCGTAGCCAACAGCTGCTCAGCTCCGGGATTTTGGGCATTGCCTTTGGGATTAAATGTTGCTTTTTGTCCTTCCTCTTTTCCCGGGTGCCGCGGGAAGACCCTGAGCCGGCTCTGCAGAGGCCGATGTGGCTTGAAAGGGAAGGAATATGTTTAATTTTTATCACTATTTATCTAAAAATCCCGAGTTGTTCAGCAGAAATGTTTTTTTCTTGCCATCCGGCCACACACTTGTGTCATAAAAATCCTTTCTATCCGCGGAAATTCCATTTATTGAACGATTTTAATGCTGGGAAACTGGATTTGAAAGGAAGGGTGTGCAGCATCTGTCCTGCAATTGTCAGATTATCTGGAGAATGGTTTTGGCAAAGCTGAATTATTCCGGTTAGGAATTGCTCCAGAGGGGAAAATACTGTCTGTTTCTCACTTTCACATCATTTTGTGCATTATAAAATCATAAATTATCAGGATTTTGTTTATTTATCGATTTCAGTATCTCAGTGCTGTGTCCATTTTCAGTTTGACTGGACTTGACTTGCCTTATGTCACCTCTGACTGGATTTTTTTAATATGGGAAAGGAATATTCCTTCTGTATTAAGCTGAAATTAGGATATTTCTGGTCAGTCAATCTGTCAGTTTTATTTGTAGTTTCCACTNGGCTGGGCCCCAGGGCTGGGGCAGAATTTTGAGCTTTTTTTTTTTTTCATTTCTGAGGAAATATTGTAAGAAGAATTGATATTTAACTTGAAGTCATGCTTGCCCTTCCTCCTTCCCGTGTGGAGGTGTGGGCAGCAGCTCTGGAATGGTTTATCGCCATGTGACAGGAAACTTCTCCTTTGTTGAAGCAGTTCCCATTTTGTTCAGGGTTGTCCTTGCTCCTCAGACTTGAGCTGGACTCATTTTTTAAAGCAATAACCTAATTGCTTGTGCTAATTAAGGCCCTTTTAGCAGAGCAGTGCAGAATTTAGGTCAGCTTTTCTTCGCCGTCCCTTTGTGCTCGTGCCTCCTGTTCCGGCGTTCCCCGCTCGCTGCACATCCTCTCTCCAGCCTCTCAGGATGTCAGCCTCGCTTGGATGGGGATGTTTTCCTGCTGCTCAACCCCCCTGACCCATTTTTGCCATCCTGTACCACCAAGCAAGACAAAAATTTGCCAAAATTCCCCGTGTGCTGGGGTGCAGAGTGAGCAGTTGGGATTGTCCCGTGGTTGGAGGGAGCTGTTCCTTGGATCCCGTTTTCCTGGGGAAGGAGCAGGAGAGAAGCTTGATCCCCATGGAACTCTGCAGTTCTCAATCACCTGCTGCCTTTTCCAGCTGGGAATATTTCAGGATTGAAGCAGATTCTCCAGTGTGGGAGAAGGGAGGGATAAACCATGGAGTGTGTGAAGGGAATCATGGATTCTCTCATCAGTTTCTCAGTGTTAAAAAGTCTGAGTTGATGCTTTGAGGGTGCAGCATTTTTGTGCAGAGGTTTTTTTGTGGACAGCACATCCTTCATGGGATGAGTGACACCATTCCTGGAGTCACACAGCTCCTGCCTTTCATTCACATTGGCTTTGAAACTGTTTCTTCATGCTCATTTGTTGTGTTTTAAATCTCTCCTGCTCCACTCTTGAGGTGAAGCTCACCTTCAGTTCTGCCATCACTTTTCCAGTTGTGCCTTCTCTCTCCCCCATGGCTGACCAGCCCAATTTTTCCACACAGCAATTCCTGCTGGGAGTTTATTCCAACACATCAGTTGGAACTTGGCTGTTACCAGCTCACCCAAAGAGAGAGTTTTTCATCTTCCCTGACAGGAAAATCTTGAAACTTTGGGAATAAAAGCTCAGGTTAATACTTCTGCCAAGAAGAGGATGATATTTGTAAAGAAAACCTTAAAGTGCAGAGCTCTCATCCTAAATTCCTTTATCAGTGTTTGTCTTTCCTGACAAGTTTACACCACTCTTTGGGAACTGGGTTTTTTTTAGTTTGGAGATCAATTCCACACTGCTTAGACAACAGCTGTGAAAAACTTGATTTAAACAAATGTTTTCCTCTTTCCTGTTAGGAAATTCTCTCTGGAGTGGTGGTGATAACCAGTAAGGACACGGTGCAGCACCAAGGGATCTCCTTAACCATGGAGGGCTCAGTAAATCTGCAGCTCAGTGCCAAAAATGTGGGTGTGTTTGAGGCCTTCTACAACACTGCCAAGGTAAGACCTGCACAGGGGAAGGTTTTTAACACAAAAAACTCTCTTTTTTATGAATGAAACCTTTCCTTAAAGGCTCTCGGGTGGTCAGAGCTGCTCATGGTGTGGAAGTGATGGAAAGCAGGGAATGCTCAGCTTTATCTGGAGATCACAGAATCCCAGGGGTGAGGGTGGAAAGGACCACAGTGGGTCACTGGTGCCACCTCCCTGCTCCAGCAGGGCCATCCCAGAGCACAGGGAACAGGAGAGTGTCCAGATGGCTCTGGAATATCCCCAGGGAGGGATATATGAAGGATATGTGATGACATTTTTGGGGAAGGAACTCACACTGATGGGAGAATTTTCTTTCAGGCTGAAATGCACTGCCATAAATATTTTAAAAAGGGTTACTGGATGATGCACTGAAATGCTGTGATTTAAAGAAAAACAATTAATTGTGTGTCTTCATTTTATTTTTGTTAAAGTCACTGGGTTTAACTGGACTTTTGTGCCAGATCAGTCCCTCCCACAGTAATTCCTGTGTCTAAACCTCTTTAATATTTATCCTTTCAGCCCATCCAGATTATCAACAGCACCATTGAAATGGTGAAACCAGGGAAGCTGCCCAGTGGCAAGACAGAAATTCCCTTTGAATTCCCACTGCAGATGAAGGGCAACAAAGTCCTGTACGAGACCTACCATGGAGTCTTTGTCAACATCCAGGTGAGGAGCTCCTGTCTGCAGAGAATATAGGATTTTTCATCTGCATTACATTTAAAATGCATTTAAAATGGATTTTAAAGCAGCTCTTAACCCATGGAAATTGAGGATGAAGTTTGGTGGTGGTGTCTTTTCACACTGGCTGAGCCTTCCGTGCCTCAATCCAGTAAATCTTTTAAGGAATGATGGCACAAATGAGATGTTTTACCTGAAATACCTCAGCAGAACAACTGTAACCTAAATCTGATCCATTCCCTTCCTGGGAAAAAACCAGCACCACAGTGTGGTTTTATTCCAGATAAAAGTGTGATTTCATAATGAAAACTCAGAGTTGAGAGCGACACAAATCAGGAATTGTTTGCTTTGCTGGGGAGAGGAGGAATAACATTTCCTGCCCAGGTCTGTATGGACACAATCCTGTGGAAATACAGTTTGGAAATTCAATATTTTTTGGCTAAAAATAGCCTTACTATAGATGGGTTGGTTTGTTTGGGTGATTTTTGGTGGTTTATGTAGGGGGAAAGTCTTTCCTCAGCCATCTCTTGAAGGCAAATATTGTGTTAGGCAATGAAGTTTTATGTCACTGGAATCCAAAAAAACAGCCTAATGAACAAAATCACCCCCAGTAACCTGTCAGAAGTAACTGAAAGAAACAAAAAATCCCCTTTTTTGGGCTATGTTTGGATGTTTTTGAAACTTTTTCTATTTATTTGCTCAGTTTTGGCTTCCTCCCTCCTGTAACAGCTGTTGTTTGTGGTGGGGATGTCAAAAGTGGTTGAGTTGCTTCCCATATCCCAAATCACTTCCTGTGATCAATATCAGTCACTTTGAGGTGCATTTTAATGGGGAGTATTTGTTTTATTTGTAGCTTTTCTTGGCTCAAACGTCATTAAAATGAAATAATTTAAATTTCACCTGAACTTTGAGAGTCCTGCTCTCCTGAAGAGGGAAATGTAACAGTGAGGGGTTGGTTAAGAGACTTCCTAAACCTCTGGGCAGTTTAATTAAGCCTCTCTTTCTTGATTTAGGGATTAATTGTGGGGTCAAGTCTCTGTTCTGATGCAAAAACCTTTAATCAGACAGTGCTGGGAGGGTTGAGCCATGAGCCAGAAGTGAGGCTGGTGTGAGGGAGGAACTAAAAATCAAAAACAAAACAACAAAACCCCCATCCCAACAAATTCCCTGTCCTGGAAGGACCCTGAGAGGCTTTGTTGGGGATGCTGAGGTGTAGATTACTGGGATAATAAAAATCTTATTATTTTATTATTAATTTTTATTATTATTTAATAAAAATCTTATTTATTTTTCCATTTTAGGGGAGCAAATTGGAAGCAAATTCACCTCGTTGCCTGATTTTAGTGCTGCTTTGAGCTCAGCTGTGGGGCTGAAGTTCCCCATGTTGAAATATCCCCACAACTGTTCCCACTGTAAATCCAACCCCACAAAAAAAATCAAAATTAGAGGGGCTGGGAATGCATCACCCTGGTCACCCCTTACCCAAAACAGGGTGAAAAATCACCCTTAACTGGATATAAAAACAACAACATTGCACAGAGGCAGAAAGGAGGTGAAAAGTTGGGAAAGATTAAGGAATTTTGAATTAAAGGTCTTTTTTTTCCCCAGTACACCCTGCGCTGTGACATGAGACGCTCCCTGCTGGCAAAGGACCTGACCAAGACTTGTGAGTTCATTGTCCACTCCCTGGTGAGTGTGGTTTCTGTTCATTTCCCAATTAATTAACTTTTTTAATTGATTTTTTTCCACCCCACGTCACTTTAAGGGAAAAAAAAAAGCTCCAAACAAACCCGTGGAAATCGTGATAACGACACAAAGGGTTACAGAAGTGTAGAATCAGAACAGCCTGAGTGGGAAGGGATCCCAAAAATTATTAAATCCAGCTCCTGGCCCTGCATAGGACACCCCAAAATCCCACCCTGTGCTTCAGAGCTTTGTCCAAAATGTAGGAGTGAAGGAAATCCAGCCCAAAACAAAACCACCCCAAAATCCCACCCTGTGCTTCAGAGCTTTGTCCAAAATGTAGGAGTGAAGGAAATCCAGCCCAAAACAAAACCACCCCAAAGAGCTTTTGCTTCTGATTAGAAAAACCCATCCCTCTTTTAATTTGAAAGGACAAAGAGGAGTTGGATTTTCAGCTGTTTTCACAGTGCCCTGAGTTTATTCTCTCATTCATCCTTTCAGTTGTGAGACAATGGGGTGCTCACATCAATGTGATGTCATTTTTCCAAACTCTGGTTTGAATTATCCCAGGAGTTCTCAGCCAGAGTTTCCAGGCTCTCACAGTCCTGGAAATGGGAGTTGGGTGGTGAAAATAATCTGATTTATGTTCTTCAGCTGAGGAGTTCTGAGTCAGAGCTCAAAAATATCACAGCTGGGTCTGCATCAAGGTGGAAATCATGGGATTTTCAAGGTGGGAGGGACCTTCAGGATGATCCAGTCCCATCCTCACCCCAAACCATGTCCAATATCCAGACTCCTGAACACTTCCAGAGGCTCCACTCATTCCAGTTCCTGACCACTCCTGCAGGGAAAAATCATTTCTAATCCTAATCCCTGTGGGAGTTTGGACTCCCAGAAAAAGCTTTGCTGGTTTTTACAGAAGTTCCTGTGCAGGATTTGGGGTTGGTTTAGGTTGAGCTGTGCCTGTCCAGGACAGCACAGAGCTGATGAAATTTCCCTTTTTTCCATCTTTAACATCCTGCTTCTATCATTCCTTTGAACTCTTTAACAGGACAGTAAATACCAAAATCTTTTGTGTTTCTCAGAACTAGTGGTGGAAAAGTTATTTCAGTCCTAAAGCACCTTTTTAAAAGATTTAGTTTGGTGTTCCAGACGAGTTTCCTGTTGGTAAGATTTCAATATCTCCTGCAATATCTGCTGCTACATTTTATTGGCCCATTATTACATTTGTGAGTGAGCCACACTTGTCAGAGCAGTGACAAATCACATCTCCTGCAGTTTGCCTGGCTTTATTTCTTGCTCCCACTGCAGCACTTCTGAGCTCACCACTCAGTAAATCAGGAATCTCCCAGTCAGGGTGAATTAATGAGGTTTTTTACTGGACATAAAATTCTCACTGTCAGTGCTCAATGTGCCACTTCCCTTCAGCTCTTTCTGGGCCAGAATTTGTCATTTTTGGGCAAATGCAGCCAATCTTTTGCTAATCTCTTCCATCTTGCAGCTGGGCAGCTGCAGCTATTTTGAATTCTTGAGCAGTGAGGGCAGATCCTCACTCAGAGTTCCAGATCAGCCCCTTGCTGGTGGAGAAGAAGAATTTACAAAGCAGATTTGAAGCAATGAGTTCATTTAGACTCTCCCCTCCCCAAATTTAATAACAGAAGGGAACATTCCAAGGGATGTGTCAAATGAATTTATTTGTACATTCAGAAATGGGAAATTGAACTTTTTTTTGTACGTCCAGAAATGGGAAATTGAATTTTCTTGTACATCCAGAAATGAGAAATGGAACTTTTTTTTGTACATCCAGAAATGGGAAATTGAATTTTTTTGTACATCCAGAAATGGGAAATTGAATTTTCTTGTACATCCAGAAATGGGAAATGGAACTTTTTTGTACATCCAGAAATGGGAAATTGAACTTTTTTGTACATCCAGAAATGGGAAATTGAACTTTTCTTGTACATCCAGAAATGGGAAATTGAACTTTTTTTTGTACATCCTGAAATGGGAAATTGAACTTTTTTTTGTACATCCAGAAATGAGAAATGGAACTTTTTTTTGTACATCCAGAAATGGGAAATTGAACTTTTTTTGTACATCCAGAAATGGGAAATTGAACTTTTTTTTGTACATCCAGAAATGGGAAATTGAACATTTTTTTCCTCTCTGCTTCAGATGGGGAGTGTTGTCCTGCTTTTCCAGGTGGTTTAGGGAGTCAATTGTTGTGATTTTTAATATTCTCTCTATGTTTTGGAGATCAGTCTCAGCTTAACCCTTTCATTCCCTCCAGTCACAGAAAGGGAAGCTGCTGCCCAGCCCTGTGGACTTCACCATTACCCCTGAAACTCTGCAAAATGTTAAAGAGGTAAAAAGGATTTTCTCATTATTTTATTTTAAATGTAAAGTTTGTAAGATTCTGAGTAAGACCAGAGGGGTGATTAAATTCTGCTTTGTAGATAATCAACTCTTTTTTATAATTTTTACTTTCTTTTTCACTTTTATAAGCCATAAAGTGATTCTGCCTCATGTCTTGCCCTGTGGTGACCAATTGAAGGTGGAACTTTGCTCATGAATGGTCAAATGTTTTTATCCCTTTCATGACTGAAAGATGGGAGTGGAGCAAGGGAAAACATTTTAACCCATGGACAGCCAAGAACCTTTCAAAATGTGTATTTTGAGCCTTTTTTTACAGCCCCCTGTGGCTTTGGGAAGCCTCAAGGAGGGCAGGGATGGATGGGATTTTGGGCAGGAATTGTTCCTGTGAGGGTGGGGAGGGGCTGGGCTGGAATTCCCAGATTTGCTGTGGCTGCCCCTGGATCCCTGTTAGTGCCCAAGGATGTCCAGGCTGGAGCAGCCTGGGACAGTGGGAGGTGTCCCCACCTCCTTCCCCACACGGTTCCAGCTCCTGGGTGAATTCTGACAGAAGAGTTCTCCCAGTTCTTCCCAGGAAAATCCGTCTGTGGGGTGGATGGAGGAGCAGGAAGAGGGTGCATGTCAAAGGAGAAGATTGTAGGAGAAATCCTGGTACAGACTGAAAGAAATAAATTTAACCTACATGAGGAATTTCTCAAATTCTCAACTTCGAAACTTTTGGGGAATTCTCTACTTATTTTAACTTTCTGTAAGATTTTTNGCTTTCTTTATGTTTTTTTTTTTTTTTTTTTTTTTTTTTTGCTTAGCCTGCTCTTACAGTGACATCTTCCTCTCCTCCCTCCAACCTTTCCAGAGAGCCTCCCTTCCCAAATTCCTGATCAGGGGGCACCTGAACTCCACCAACTGTGTGATCACGCAGCCGCTGACGGGGGAGCTGGTGGTGGAGAGCGCCGAGGCCGCCGTCAAGAGCATCGAGCTGCAGCTCGTCCGTGTGGAGACCTGTGGTGAGCTCCTGCCCCTGGGAAAGGCAGGGAACAGCTGCAGGAATTCCCTCCCTCCAGATGGAAAAAGGGAACAGCATTAAAGAAAGGCCAGAGCGTTAAGGAAAGAAAAGCCAGAGCGTTAAGGCCTGGCAGGGTTTGCATTTCGGAGGAACAGCCTCGATGTTAATTTAAATTATCCCCGTGATGCTTAACTCTGTGAAAACTTGCTGGATATTTTTCTCCTCCTAATCCTGGTGTGTTTCCATTGTCAGTTTTTGGCTTTGTCTCCCTCCTCCTCCCCCCGTGGCCCTCCAGGGTGTGCTGAGGGCTACGCCAGGGACGCCACGGAGATCCAGAACATCCAGATCGCCGACGGCGACGTCTGCAGGGGCCTCCCCATCCCCATCCACATGGTGTTCCCCAGGCTCTTCACCTGCCCCACCCTGGAGACAACCAACTTCAAAGTGGGTGAGTGAGGGAGGGACTGGGGAGGCGTTTTCGTGGGAAAGGAATATCCACATTGCCTTCAGATGGGCAGGTGAGGGGATAAATCCAACAGGAAAGAGCCCAGGACATCCCTCTGCTTCCCTGAACCTGAATCCTGCTGCATTTCTGAGAAAACACAGCCCAAACCCTTCCAGTACAAGAAGTTTTGCAGCCACTGAGCTACTCCTAATAAAATTCCATGCGTCTGGGACAGGAGGAGCAGTGGGATGCAGGTCATGTGATTGAACACTTGAGGAACAGTCCAAGGATAAAATTCCTTCTTTTCCTCACCAGTGAGAACCCCTCTTTCCCTTTCCTCTCCCTTTTGTTCCCCACTCCCCTGCTGACACAGCCAGGTTCTTCTGAGTGTGACTTCTCTTACCTACACCATGTGCTTCTCCCTGCTGATTGGTACCAAAACCCAACTTTTCTCTTCAAAAAATCAGGATTTTCCTCACTTGTTCAAATAAGTACTGCAAGAATCCACTTGGCTGGTTTGTGCTTCTTCCCTTCATCCTGCTGGACTCTGTTGGCACAGAATCCATGATTTCCCCCAAAATAATAATAATATACTTTATTTTTTTGGCACTTTTAGTTCTTGGATAGCAATCTGCAGTGAGAATTTCAGTTTATTTTGATTTGTGCTTCCCTTCAGTTATTAACTCTGTTGACTGTTTTTGGAGACAGAACACATTTAGGATTGATCATTGATCTGATACTGATTTTGGCTTTGAAGGACAATGTAGTATCTAAGGAGTAGATTTTCCTCTGGAGTTTTTGTTCCATAGTTTGCAGGTCTGTTCCATTCCACAATTTCTGCATGCTGGGAAACAGGGAATGGGTCTGTCCTGGGATTCTCCCATTCCATGCTTTAAACACCACCTTGGTGGAGACCTTTCCCAAAACATTTTGCTCTTTGATGTCTGAATCCTCTTTTCCAGAGGTTTGTTTGCCATGATCTATCAGTGATAATCCAGAAAAATCCCAAACATCAGAACAAAGCATGATTTTCTAGGAAAGGTCCAAGGATTTAATTTCCTATGGAATTGAAGTAGGATTGCTGCCAGGATTCAGTTTCACATGGAATTGAGGTAGGATTCAGTTTCCTATGGAATTGAAGCAGGATTGCTGACAGGATTCAGTTTTCTATGGAATTGAAGCAGGATTGCTGCCAGGATTCAGTTTCCTATGGAATTGAAGCAGGATTGCTGCCAGGATTCAGTTTCACATGGAATTGAGGTAGGATTGCTGCCAGGATTCAGTTTCCTATGGAATTGATGTGGGATTGCTGTCAGGATTCAGTTTCCCATGGAATTCTCTCTCTCTTTTCCCTTCTCCCAGAGTTTGAAGTGAACATCGTGGTCCTGCTGCACGACGATCACCTCATCACAGAGAACTTCCCCCTGAAGCTCTGCAGGATGTGAAGACCCCCCTGGAGAAGCAGGGAAGGATTCACTGGGAATTCCTCAGAGGGAAAGTGGAATTTTATCCGTGCCTGCCTTCAGCTGGAGCCACCTTCCTTCCTTCCTCCTGTGGGCCCTTCCTGTGCTTTCACTTCCCTGTTAGCCTGGCCAAGACTTGGCCTCTCTGGGTTTCCTAATCCAGCAGCCTTGGCAGCATTTCCCAATCCTGCTGCCTTCCACAACCACGTTTTCCCCATTTTTTCTCAGGCAAACCCTGAAGGAATCATTGTGTAGCTTCCTACAGCTTGGAGAAGTATGTAGCAAGTTCCTCTCTCACTTTAATTTTGTAATATTTGTTCCAAAGTCCTTGGAAGACCCCTTAAAACTCATAAATCCCATTATATCCATACTGGGAGGGTGTGGGAATTGTAATAATGAGAAATAAGGGCTTTGAAAGTCTCAAAAATGGTGCTACACTCTGGAAGGTGCTGCTGGGGGATCTGTCCCAAGGTGGATGGGAAAGGAGTGATTTCAAATCTCACCAAGGAAATTTTGATCCAATTGGGAACAGGAGTTGGTGCTGGAGGAATAAATTAACGAGTTTGTGACTGCACAGCTGAAAGGAAAAGTGGTGCAGTGAGAAATGACCTTTCCAACACCAACAGTGTGTGGGGTCTGATGTTGTTTTAATGGAACAGCCACAACTGGTGGATTTTCTGTTAATTCTCTATATGGGATAGAGGCAGGCTCAGTCTGTATTATGGAAATTAGAAGTGTAAAGATGAGCACTTAAAAAAGCAGAATTAAGAAAACTTTGAATAATTTCCTTTGGTTTATCCAGCAGCATAACGTAATTCCACTTTGGGCTCTGATATTTTAGGGAGAAACAGCTGAAATTTTCATTTCAGTGTCTGGGAAGGAGGAGAAAAATGCTATTTACTGGAAATCAGCACTTTGCCCCAAGACCAGAACATGGTACAGACCCCAGGAAATACTGGAAGTTGAAAAGGATTCCAGTGCTGGAATTTTTAGGCCTTAATTCTACAGCAGAGAGAAATTATTCACCCCAAACTCAGACTGAGCAGAAATATTACACAAAAACAACGTGTTGGGCTGCAGCAGTAATTTTATTTTTTATTGGAGTGGTAATTAAAACACTGATTAATGACAGAAGAGTTTAAAACTTCAGCTGGAAGAGATGGAGCAGTGTGGGGAACAAGAGATCCCTGGAATTATCCAAGAGCTCCCAATCCATGTGGTGCTCCCTGGATTCAAACAGGAATATTTGAGTTTCACTTTAACATTCTCAGGCTCTGGTCCTCATCTTTTGGCTGTTTGGGACAAATTTGGCAGTGTTGAAGGTGCTCTGGGCAGTTCAGACTGGAAAGGAGAGGGAGAACAACTCCCTGAGCTGCTGGAGCTCTGCCCCTCCTGCTACTGGTGACCATTCCTGCACAAAATACAGAGGAAATGTTGCTTAAAAATCCTTTTAAGTGTTGCTTTAACTTTCCTTTAAAAAATTCTTATTATTGAAACAGACCAGCTCTTCAACAAGGGGGAAAATTCAAATTTCAGCTCCCCAACAACGTGGGAAATCCAAATTTCAGCTCCCCAACAAGGGGGGAAATTCAAATTTCAGCTCCCCATCAAGGGGGGAAATTCAAATTTCAACCCTATTTTGAGATTAAAAAATTGATCCATATGAATAATTTAAAATTCCGCTCCCAAATGTCACTGAAAGTCATAATTTCAACAATTTGAATTCTCAGCTGTGGATTTATGCAGAGAGAGGATCTGCAAGGACCACACCAGGCTTGAATCCTGATTTTTTTATGCCAGAGGAAGGGAATGTTGTGGCTGTTCCATTCCTGCTGGTCCATCCTTTGGATTTGTTTGATACTGGAATAAATCTGAGGGAAAAGCTCCCTCTCCACAGGAATTAATGCACAGATTAAAGAATTTAGTACTTTTAGTGTCCCTCAGCCAAAAATCCACCAGTTTTTTGTGCTGCCAGCCCTGAGCTCCACAGCTTTAGGCAGGAACCAGCAGAAATCCTGGATTTTGGAACCCGTGGCTTAACGCCAAGTACCAAATCCCACAGCCAACAACCCCAGGGTTCTGTCCTGTCCCCCCAGCCCTGGGGTTGTGCTGCAGCCCCTTTCCATCTTTAATTACAAAGTGTGGGGGTGAGAGCAGGTTCAGCTGTACTTGTTCCATGCAGGCAGCTCAGGGAAATCCTCGGGAAGCAGAGCGTGGACGCGGCAGATGGGGCAGGTGCTGGAATGCTGCTTGAGCCACGTTCGGATGCACTGCGGGGACAGGGAGAAGGTGAGAGGCAGAATTTGGGAAGAGGAGTCCAGCTGGAGGCTGAAAATAATTGGGGCTGATGGGGGAGATCTTCAGAAAGTTCTGCACCACTGAAATTTGGGGGTGGGGAACTGTTCTGCTCTGATCAAGTTTATTCTGCGAGAACAGATCAGCGTTAAAGCAAAAAAGGTGAAGGGGAAAAGTCACAGATAGAAACTGAGAGTTATTCCAACATAATCCTGACTTTTTTACTCCATGAATTGGCACTGTCAGGTGGCAAACACGGGGTTTTCAGGGGTAGCCCATTCCCTGAGTGCTACCAACAATTCCAACCCAATTCACTCTCCAAAGAACCACCTGAAATCCACTCTGATGAATTATTTTACTTTAAAAAGCTTTCTGACAGTCAGGTTTTTAGGGGGGGCAAAGGGTAGAAAACCAGATTGTGCCCTGTTGTTTAAGCCCTGAAGGGTAAGGGGAGGGTAAAGGGGTTGTTTTTAGGAGGTGGAGAATTCAAGAACAAGAACAGAACTGACCTCCCTGTGGAAGTGATGGCCACACTCGAGCTCACAGCAGTCCCTGCTCAGCATGTCGTGACAGATGGTGCAGGGATCCTCACTGGAGGCCTGGCCAGCAAAGGAATGCTCAGTTATTTAAAAACCATCAGCAATTAACCAGCACGTGCTACTCAATTAATGAGGTCACCAAGTCTCTTCAAGCTTTTGTACACAAAATAAACGAGGCAAATCTTTTTTGCTCTCCGGATTATTTCATGTCTTTTACAAAGCACGAAAAAAGTGGGAAACTTACAGCGTTATCCTTCTTTTTCCATTTGACTTTAGGTGTTGCTCCAGCATTGCCCCAGGGCTGCAGGTTTGGCTGAGGGGGGGGTTTAGTGGAGTTGTTTTTAGGGGCAGGTGCTGCCCGGGGTGAGCTGGGGGCGATTCTTTCCGCGGGCACGTCCCGGCTCCGGGCTGGGGCAGCAGAGCCCAGGGACTGCCCAGCTCTGCCTGCTGGAGGTGGTGCCTGGACAGGGATCAGAAGGAATTGTGTTCCCTGGGGCTGTGCTGCTCCATTTTGCAGGAGGAGAAGAGGAGCAGCTCAGCCCCAGTACCTTGAGCTGCTGGTCCAGGATGAGCTCGGTGGCGCGGTTCAGGATTTCATCGGGGCTCAGCCCGGCCAGGCTGTTCCCATTCCTCCTCTGCACCTCCCTGATGAAGGCAGCCAGGGCTGAGCTGCAGGGACAGGAAAGGCAGGATCAGAGCTCTGTGGGTTCTGTTTGATCCCAGCAGGATCCAAGGACACCAGTTTGCTCCATGAACTGGAGCAGGTGCTGTTCCCAGTGACTCTGAGGAACCAGAGTGAAACCCCTGAATAACAACCAGAACCATGGAATGGTTGGGGCAGGAGAGACAGAGATCATCTCATCCCAACCTCCCGCCATGGGCAGGGACACCTCCCACTGTCCCAGGCTGCTCCAAGCCCCAGTGTCCAACCTGGACATCCTTGGGCACTGCCAGGGATCCAGGGGCAGCCACAGCAAAGCTGGCAATTCCAGCCCAGACCCTCCCCACCCTCCCAGGGAACAATTCCTGACCAATATCCCATCTAACCCCACTCTATCAATTTAAACCCATTCCCCTTTTCCAGTCCATCCCTTGTCAGCAGAACAAAATCAATTCCATTTGCACTTCCTCCCTGGCTGTCCAGACCTTGTTTGCCAGCTCTCCTTCAATCCATACCTGCTGTAATTTGGGAATATACCCTGGAGCTGGGCAATAATATTTTCAAACGGTTTCGGGAGCTTTTTGTTGCTTGGAATTCCAGAAGGCCTGGCTTGCAGAGCTGAGGGATCCTGGTGGGTCTGGTTATGCTGGGAGTTACTTCCAGGAATCCCTGGCGGGCAGGATGGTGAGGGTTTTTTGGGATGGGATCCCTCTGGAGCTTTGGGATGTGCTTTCCCAGCTGCAGGAGGAGTCTCAGAGGTGGCAGGGGCTGCCCTGGCTCCACTCTGTGCTTGGGGTGGAGGCTGGGCTGGAGCTGTTCCATCAGAGCTGGAAAATGCAGGAAGGGCACTGGGAGGAGCAGCTGCTGAGGAATAGGTGACAATGGCAGGGTCACACATGGGGGGTCTGCCCGGGATTGTCTAGGAAACAAACACAGTTCACAGGAAAACAGTGATTAAAACAAGTTCAGTTGAACCCTGGAGCATTTGCAGTGTGAAGTATGAGAGGTTTGGTTGTGCCCAGGATCTCAAAGGTGACATCAATTTATCTTAAAAACTCCCCAACATCAGGGCAGTGTTTGACCCTGTGATTATTTCCTCTCTGAAAGGTCACTCTGGTGTCACTGCAGGAAAAATAAAATTCCAAGTGCAGAACAAGAGGCTTAAAAGTTGCTCTTTCCTCATAAATTAGTGGTGATTAAGTAGTCTCCATATTCCGTGTCAATAAATAGAAAGGGCAGACTTAAAAATGAATGGGGAATTGTGCAGGAGAGCAGGAGTGGAACTTGCAGAAGCCCAGAAAAAGTTTAATACCAATCTTAAATATTAGAACAGAGCCCTGAATCTAAATTATACCCAGACCAAAAAAAACCCTAAAAACCAACAAACAAACAAACCCACCAGGATTTTCCACAGGCAAAACAAAAATGTATCCATATATATATAAAATTAAAAAGGATGAATCAGAGGAGTCAGAAGGAACTGCTGTGATTTGAGCAAAGCATTGGTGGAGCTGTTGGGCCATGAGAAAATGTTTGTGCACAGAATTTCTGGGGCTGTTCCCATTCCAGGTGCATTCCCATAAAATGCTCTGCTCCACCTCCTTCCTGACACACGTGGCTGAGTTTGGTGTTTGCAATCAGGGACACAGAGTGCTNTCAGCTGGGACAGTGGGAGGTGTCTGGGTTGGAACTGGATGAGCTTTAAAGTCCCTTCCAACCCAAACCATCCTGGAATTGCAGGATTTTGGTGCTGCAGGAACTCCACAATGTGCAAAACCATCAGCAGCTGGAGCCTCTCCCTGGAGTTGGGAATGTGCTGCTCCTTGGGCTTCCCCAGCCTCATCTCCATCCCCTTTTCCTCTGGAGCATCCCCTGGCTGCAGGGAGAGCTGGGGTTTTGTGTGGCCAAGGCTTTGGACATTTGCACATCCCAGCTCTCCCTGGACACCCCCCACACTGAGGGAAAGTTTCAAGGCCTGGAAGTGCTGTGGAAGGTGGGATACTCACAACAGCTCCCTGAGGAGGAGGAAAAGCCACAATTTCCACTTTACTCAGGCAGTTCCGGGCACCATTTTTCACCAGCTCAATTTTTTCATCATACTCAGCCTGAGGAAAGAAAACCCAACCATCATCATCATCATCATCATCCACATCAACATCAAGAAAGCTCCCTCTTCATTAAAAAAAAATCACATTTTACAGCTGATTTTTTCAGAGTTTCCTGGGTTTTTTTTGTTTTTTTTAAGAAGTTCCATGGATTTCTAAAGGTCGCAAACCCAAAACTATTGACTTATGTGTCATTATTTATTTTAATGACTTATTGACATTTATTATTATTATTATTATTATTATTATTATTACTATCATGTCACATGTTAATGTGGGACCCAAATTTGAAGCAAGTGTACAAAGGAGAGATTTTTTCCTTTAAAAACCTGAATATATCCCCTAAAAATCACCAACCTGGACTCCAAACTGTCCCTTTCTTTTGTAATTAAAAAAAATCCCCCCCAGCATTTAGAGGACAAATTACTGGTGTTTTAAAAAAAGAAATCCAACTTAATTTAATGTTTCCATTCCCAAAGTGCAACTGAAAAGCTCATGCAGAGAAATGAAGTTTTACCTCGACTTTCTCCAGTTGTTTCTTGACATTTGAAATAAATATTTCCCAGGAATCAATCTGGGACTTCAACACAGGAGCTGCTGAAGCTGAGCTGCTGGAATATTGAGGATTTGCAGTTAAATTCCAACATTCTCAATTTTTTTTTAAGACTTTGTGTTGTCCCAACAATTCCTCCCTCAGCAATTCATCCCAGTTCAAGTTTTCAAGGGATTTCAGGTTAAAATCAGTTCCACTGCAACCCTTTCCCAGGGATGCTGGGCTGGAATAACTGGAATTTTATTATTATTATCATCATAATTATTATTAATCACCCAGAAAATCTGATTTTCCCAGCTCAGAAAGACACAGGGATAAGAATGAAATTCAATTTCCAGCTGAATTTTGTATGGGGCAATGCAATTTACCCCCATTTTTGTGCACTTTAATATTAACATTATAACATTTTAATATAAGTAACACGATAATATTTTAACATAAATATTATATATTCAATATAATGATAAAGCATGAAATAAAAGCTGTATTTTATATAATT
>VZTZ01033876.1:0-13094 GCA_013400955.1 Drymodes brunneopygia | reverse complement strand
GAGTGAATGACACACACTCCCACTCCTCCAGTCATTTTCCTCTCAGCTCAGGTTGGTTTTTGTCCTAAGCTAGAATCAAAACCAGCGAACATGTTGAGGCAGGTTCTACCACCGTTTCCCTAATCCATTCAAGCAGAGTTTAGTCCTACTGAGGAATACTGTAGACAAACTTCATTAGACCGGTGCCGAGGGTACCAGTCGCTCTCGGACGAAGCAGGAAGCTCCTCAGTGCCAGCAGTGCTGAGGTCCGATCTGCCACAGATTTACGTCCAGTATCCTTCAGCCTTCCCCGCAATTTCCCGTGCCCTATGCCTGACCCCTCCCGGTGTTTTCCACACCCTCCCCGTACCGCCTGTGAGGTCAGGCTGGCTGGGAGCCGCGTGGGACACAGTCCGGGGCCAAGCTATTCCAGCCCACCTGCCGGCAGCAGGCTCGTGAGCCGTGTGCGTGCGTGTGTGCCTCTCTCCTGCCCACATGCCAGCGCTGGGAGTTATCCTTCACAGCTCTGAGACTCCCTCTCAAATTTGTTTAAAATTAGCATATGAATGTAAAAGCGACGAGTGCTTGCGTGTGAGGGGCAGGGAGGGTAGGGCTGCAGAGACGTAGTTGTGTAAGCATAATTCACTTTGGAACATAGGCTAAAAATAATAAAGCTACATCATCACATTCTTTCACAATGCTTCAGAAGAACTGGAGTAGTACTTACAGCTGCAACAAATCCCTGTNATTAAGGAGCCATTGGTGGTGGAGGTGGCTGACACCTACATGGAAGATTCCTGCTGCAAACAGCTGGCACACTGGGGATAAGATAGGAAGAAGAGAAAGATACATATACGAATGAGGCTGCAACAAACTGCTGACACTGTACTGTCAATACATCAGGCAGTGATCTCAGCACACCAGGAGCTGAGTCCCTGTGAAACACAGTGTAATAGGGTGTAGACACAGGCTAAGTAACATGCTCCTCAGCAGAGCCTGCAGAAAGAGAAGGGAGAAGCTTTGGCCATGGGGACCTGGCACAGCCTTATAGGAGAAACAACTTAACTGAATATAAACCCAGAGGTGAATGTCCAATGGCTCTGTGGGCAGTTTGGAAGTGCAAGTCCAGGTCTCAGCCAGTGAGTGATGAGCAGGAAAAAAAGGCCACTTGTGTGTCTGTACCCATTTTCTGACCCCTTCCCATGTGTGGAACTGCCCTTACAGTGTAGAAAGGGATGGGAGTGGGACTGTGGTTGAGCAGCTCCAGCACCAGCTGTGACACTTGTGCTTTGGGATTTTGTTTTCCCTGTTGAACATTTACTGTACCTAATAGGGGTAGGCAATTTTAGGACAGGTTACAGCTAATTCCTTTCCTGAAGCTATGTTTTTCTCTGGAGACTCTCATCTGGTCCCATCCCCTCAGCAATAAGGGACACTGCTGTAGCAGAGGCATTTATGTCCCTCATTTATATCCATCTCCTGGGGGTGTCTTTATGGCAGGTTGGTTGGTGCAAAGGAATTGAGCACCACACTTGGGTGTCTGTGCTACATGGGACATGAAGGAAAACAGGACAGATGCTTTCTGGTAAAAAGGGAGAGAAAAGGCTGACAATTCATGTGGTGCAGTGCTGTGAAGGCTGCAATAAAAAGAGGAATCTTTTTGACAGAGCCATGTTCCAATGGCTAAACAGGCTTTAAAGTCAAGAAAAAGCCACATTGACACTGCAGTCGAAAATAGTGAGTGTATACTTTTATTATCTCATTAACACTCTCTCCCCTCCTCCCCAAGATCATTTGGCTCCAAGACTGGCAGCAGGGCACAATAATGTTCCCAGCAGAAACAGCTGGTATGGAGACGGGATATTGTTTGAAATGGCCCTAGGCATCCTCAGCAGGTGGCATTTATCAGCTGTATGCAAATGCTGCGCTTCCGTGAGGCGCTCTAAGAAACAGTATATATCCAAAAAAATAAAAGCAAAGTGCAACTTAGCAAAGGGAGGATTTGTAGCTAAAACCCCATTTTTGGTATAGATGGAAGGGGAGGGAGTAATAAACAGCCCTGTTAAGCTAGTCTGTTGGCTTTAAACCAAGGTAATGAGGCATGTGGGTGCTTTGACAAGGAGCCAGAAACTGCATTTTGCCACCAATTTGACTTCTACCTTTTTTGTCTCTCTTAATCTGACAGTAAATTCCTCACAGTCCACTGAGCACATCAAAATGGGGCTCAGGCTAGGTCTAATGCCTTTTAAAGTACTACTAGGAAAGTAATTCACTTAATTAAATATTTCCAGTTGTGGAGACAACCCTCTAGGCAAATTGCACCACCTCTAACCCCATTGCACACATAAAACATAGAATAACAATGGATATGCAAATTTTTACCCTGCACACAGAGTTTCACACTCACTCACTCACTCACTCACTCACACACTCCTGAGCTGTCCTTCCTAGAGGTTTTCTGCCAGGGAGGAAGATTACTCTAGTGACTGGGTCAGAGAAGTGTGAGAGTCAGCTCCTAGCTTTACTGCCTACTTGTTTTGCAGCCCCAGATAAACAACTTTATCCCTCTTTGAGAGAGCTTCTGCATCTATATGGCCAGGAGACAAGCAGTGTCCTTCCACCCCATCACTCTTCTCATTGGTTAGGTGTTCACAGAGCAGTTCAGACCTCCTTTAGTAGATGTTAGATAGAAAAGGACTAAGTTGTTCAGGCCAGAGCCCTGTCGGTCTGTTCCCTGGATAGGATAGCTCTGAAATCCCTGCCTTAGGGGAACTGCAGCAGCATGACCCCACCGCCTGATCAAAGGTGTAGGACCATACCACGGAGCCACTGGTGGCCTGCATTGGCAGAGTCCGTGTAGAAGGACAGAAGACCACAGGAAAACAGACCCAGTGCTTTTGTACAAATTTGCCTGACACTTTAGAGAATCTCACCATGACAGAAAACTTGGGGTTTGCACAGAGAAGCCTCCTGAAAGGAGAGCATCAGATCTTAAACCCTTTTGCAGGAGTACTTTTTTCTCCACATGCAGTACCATCACAGCCAGATGGAAAATGTCACTACTGAGCTTCTGGATCTCTTTCATGGAAAGAATGCAACCTTTCTACTGAAGAACAAAGCATGTTAGTGATCTTTTAACAACCATCTTTAACTAACTTGCAGCACTTGTGCTGCAGTAAGATAAGCTGCTTGTATCTAAAAGGTGCCCTGCAGTGAAAAGATTGAATCAAAACACAACTATGACTTTGCGCACAGTAGCTGTTCAGAGAATAACCCATACCAGGTCCCCACGCAGCTCCTAGTGCCTGTATGTTGTCCAAGGGCATGTCTATGCTACCACTGGTAGCTGCTAATATATCTTCCTCATGACTGAAAAGAAATCCCTATCTCTGTGCATTTTGCCTGCCTCCTGCTAGGTACCTCCCCAAATATTTACAAATGATACCTTGTAAGTGAGGAAGGCACAACTAGTGACACATTAGATATGCTTGTACTGCTCCCAGGCTTGTTAGCTTGCTCTCCTCTGCAAACTCTTCAAAGGCTGGGAGATGCTGTCTCCAGCATCCGTCATAGCAGCAGCGCAGCACAGAAATTATGCGAGCCCAGCTTGGGCTTGGGACAGCACAAGCACAGCACTGCTCTGGGGGCTCCTGCAAATGCCAAGTTTGAAGGTAGCACCAAAAGCACTTTGGGGCATCCTGCACTGTCAAAGGATTGTGTTCCTCAGCTGTACTCACCCTAGAGTCTGTTCATTCCTCAGGATGAGAGCACAGTCAGCTGCAGCACAAAAACTGTATTTCATTTTTGCTTCCTTAAAACAAAGGAAGAAAGGCTTGGGGCTTTTTTTAACCCATAATGAAAGCAAAGGGGAAGTGGGGAAGCCACATTTATTACCTGGGTAGACATTTTACTATCCGCTCCAACAGGAAGAACATTTCTTCACAGGCTCTTTAGGCCGCCTGCTTTTCACTGCAGCACACCTCCCACTATTGCTCACTGGTGTGTTTTGACAAGGAACTGTGTTCCTTCTGACATTATAAACTCAGAAGAGGCCAGAGTAATCTCTTTGCCTGACCTCCTTCCCTCCTGCAGACCACAGAAGAGCTCGAGTTCTTTCATATCTGAACTTATTATACATTAAAATTAGTCTGCACTAACCACTGCAAATTTTATCTCTAACTGCCCTCAGAGGTAAAAAACCTTCAGAAAGACGTTGTTCTGCTGTTTCAGTGTAGCAGTAATTATTTGATTACAAGGGACATTTCAGATCCTTGCACATGCAGCTGTTATGAGTGTCCTACCTGTCCCTGTTTCTGAGTGAGCTTCCATAAGGACAATGTGAGTAATTTGGCAGATCATCTGAAGCCAGTTGTGAGTCTCAGATCAGGCCACAGTGGAGAGATGTCAATGTCACAGGTCACTCCCAAGTGTCCATCCCACAGTCTAAAGGGCTAGGGACCTCTCCTTTAAACGAGATCCTTGTTACAGGGGTTTATGTAACATCTGGGTAGATGCCTCTGGTCTTTGGCCCTGTCACTGTGATGCCTTTCACTAGCAATGAGTTGAACCTATTTTAGGATTCAACGGGGAAACAGACTTTCCAGTGGTCTCATTGCTTAATTTCTCTCTATTGCCTTAAGTACAATGGCTAATAGCTAAAGTGGACTTCAGGGTGTTGCCTACAGAGCTCTATAATGGTTTCCTGCATTTTTCTTCTATTTGGAAGCTATTTTAAGTTGTTCTACCTTCCCTAGACTGCCCAAGAGGAGCTGTGCTGTGCACTTTCATCAGCTGATTCTAGGAAATGTCAGTTATGCTGTTCTTCTGCTAGTAATATGTTTCTTGAACGATTTAAAAATAGCACAGTATGAAACATTTCCATCTTCTCTCTTCTGGATGAGAACTGAGGGGGAGTTAACTCTTTTCTGCTTCACTGGAGCAAGAAGTCGTGCAGTGTTCAGGTGCTCTGGGGCTGGAGCCAGTTCCTGGTGCTGAGAGAGGCAACGCGATGAGGGCACCTGGTCAGTCTGAGCTAAAGAAGATCCCTGCTGTTGTCAGAGCTGCCAGCAGACCTGACACATGTGGCAACTGTGTCAGGGCAGGATACAGCAGGACTGGACATTTGGCTGCTGGCCTGCCTCTGCTGCTTTTACAGCTTGCTCAGGGAGCTTCCCAGACTGTGACCATATGGGCAGGTGATGCTGATCAGAGCTTCTCTCTGTGAACTGCTCCTACACACCCTGACCCTAGAGACCAAATGTAAGCTGGGAACAACATCTCCCAGGCATCCTCCTCAGTCCTATAGTGCCATTCCATTTTTACTCCCTGCTGGAGCACCTTATCACTGGTTGCTTGGCCTCTGTCTTGTGCTCATTGGCATCTCCTTCCTCAGCTGTTCAGTTTCCTGTTAACCTTCCCTCTATTTTTTTTACCTTCCAGCATTTTTTCCTTTGTTTTTTCATTCTCCCCACACCAGCTTGTTCCTTTTCCTTCTCCCATTGCTGATATTTCCTCCAGTGGTACCTTCTTCTACACTCCCCATCTGAAGGCAGCTTGGAAGACAGTCACCTACAGTGCTGTCCTAGGGAGCTGCTTGGCAGCAGCCTGCTGTAATAACCCTGTATCTACCTGTGTTAGATGCAGAGAAAGAAGAAGGATCCCTTTATCATCCAAGCAGCAGAAGCATATATTCATCAGACACAGCTTCCCTACCCATTTGCACTTGCCATGCACTTTTCCTCTGGTCTGTGGGGCCTCTGGAGCTACTCTGGTAACCACAATGTTGGGAAATACTGTTTCAACCACAAAATACAGCTTCCTCTTTCAAATGACAATTAACTTTTCCCCCTGTGGACAGCCTAGAAACATTTAAACAACAACTGGCCTTGTGTTGCCCACATCATCTGGAGCTGCAGGAAGAGTAGAGGCTGGCACATGGTGGCAGCAAAAGGGAGAAAGAGTGATGCAGTTAATTACGAATGACTTGTCTTGGTTCTAGCCAAGGTTTAGTGTTGCAGGAAGGGCTACACAGGAGAGAGTTTGCTTTGGAGCCCATTCCTTCAAAATGAATACAAATACTCCCATAAGTCTGGGGCTATGGGGCATCTCTTTTCAGAATGGTATCTAGAAGCACATCACGGCTTTAAATTGCTTCCAGAATTGGTGTGATCTCATTCTAGTTTCTTTCTATTCTCATGAGCAAGTATTACTTGTGGGATGTCACCCTTGCTTTCTCTGCCCATAACTGCTTTAAAGCACTAATTAGATGGTTATAAATCACAAGGGATCTGTGATGTTTTGAATGACTCTGAACTTTGGCATTATAGCTGAGGTCTTAAATGTGTTTGCAAGCAAATCCACTCAACACTGGTTTCTGTCAATTCAGCAGTGATGTCATATCAAACTTTCCTGAGCACTCTGACAGACTTAAGTTTATTAAAAGAAGTCTGGATAGTAGAGCCAAATTTAGCTGCAGCCAAGTTATTCAGTAAGACAGCAAGTTGAGTACAAAAGCAGAAGGACAACTCTCACCTCTGTGCTGGTGACTAGTTTGAGAGCCTGCAATTGCTTTGTCTGCAAATGCTGCTATGTGCAAGGTCTGCCTAAATAGGAATTTTCTGCACCCACAATGACCTAGAGTTTCAACCTTAGGTCATGTTAAGAAGACATGAAGCTGTTTGTCTCCACTTGGAAATAACCCTGGGCAAGATGCATTTTCCACCAAATAAAGGCCCGACAGACATAAGGGGAAACAGTAGTAAATTTTGCAAGAAAATGTTTTCCAGTGGAAAAATACTAAATTGCTAATAACTCTCAAACCTTCTTTTCCATGGAATTTCAAACATGAAGGGAGATTTCCAAAGGTGCTTGGCAAGTAGCATTGCATCAGTACCTCGCAAGGATTTCCCCCAAAAGTTTCCTGGCTCCTCAGGAGCCCACCAGAATTTACCACACTTTCTCAGCCCTTCACTGAAAGAGATGTGATAGCTGGGAATTGCGGGGCTTTTACGCTCCCTGATAAAGTGTTTCCTGGGAGATATGAACTCAGGAAGCCCTTGACAACTGCTGACTAAAACTGGCATGGTCCTTGTAATCTCTCCCACTCTCTGCAGCTGAATATGTGAGCTCAGACCTCTCTACTATAACAGCAGATATCCCATCACTTCAAAGCAGCAGCTACCCCAGGTCTGTGAACTGTGTCTCACCAAAGGGAATGAAAAAACAGATACGTCTGCCATCATGTTTCTGGTGTTTCCTGGTTCCTGGGGTATTTTGGAGAGAGTATCCTCATTTATGCATTAGAAAAAAGCCAAGAACAAGGGCTTAATACAAACAGTAACCCCCAGGTTTCCAGCAGACCTTTGCACATGCACATGTATGTTCCCTGCCATGCTTGATGCTGCCTGCCTAGCCAGGCTGGAGGGGGATCTTCTCAATCCAGCTTAACCACTAGCCCTTCTCCAGGGGAGTGGGAGCTATACAGAAAGGTGTAAAAGCAAAATATTTTTAATGACTTTTTAATACACCTAAGACAAATGTACCAGGACTAACTCAGCTACATCTTTCTATGAGCACAGCATTGTTTTCCCAGTAGACGTGAGTTGTGCTGCTCTAAAAGGTTGAGGTGTACTTTAAAGGGCTTCATACTTGTTTGAAATCCCCTGAGAATGCCATGAAGTGGTGGCCTTTCCAAGTATACGAGAGGGGACCAGTGGCTGCTACAGGGCCAGGGCACAGCCGCTGTGCAGGAGACCCTCCTTTTGGAGGCTTGTTGCACGACCCTAGCCAAAGGATTATGATGCTGCCTGCCAGGCAGTGAATTAGCAATAGCACAAGCTGCCTCACACAGGGAAGTCAGGTGAAATTCAATGTTTATAAAGAGCAAGCAGAATGTCCCTGGGCGGCATAAAATATTATCTTTTTTCCTGTATTGACACTTGCAGGAACAGTTAATGCTTGGTTTGGATAGAGCTGATGACACTGCTGTTGCTCATCATTTATCATCTCTAGATTATTGTGGTTGCAAATCATTTGGCAGATTTCTCTCTTTTTTCCTGCTCCACAGATGGCAGTGTCCATGAAGCATGACACCCTTGCAGGCATCTGACTGTGAGGCTGGAAGCTTGAGGATCTTTGGGAGTAAAATGCCCCTCAGTATTATCTGACCTCTAATGTTCATGGACTGATGTGCTCTAATTTGCACAGTTCTCTCTGACAAAAACTCCCTCTGCTGGGATCTTGGCTTGCAGACTGTGCTGCTTCTGAGAGGAGCCTGTACATGTGAAGGGCCATCACACCTTAGAGTGTAATTTTATTGCTGTGCCATTAAATGTTCATGTTTCAGCTCCAGTTCAACCTCTTTCAGGGTGGGGGTCTAAAGCACTTAAACTTTAGCTAGACTAAGGCAGCAGAGAGTCAGCCCACCACTGTAATTTTATGTGAAAGGAAACATGCAGAAGCTGCACTTCAGCTGATGTCCTGTCTTTTTCCAGCTAACAGAGCTGAGCAGCTTCTGCAGCTGCAAATGAGGGTGTTTCCAGTCCCAAGCCACACTGAATCAATGTGCTGTTCTCCTCTGTTGGCTTATTAGCAGTTAAAAACTAAGAAAACACAATGTTTTACCCAAACACCTGCCTCATTTGCCTTCCCCTCAGCATAGCAACAACTCCCACCACGGTCTAGCCCTCATTTGGCAGCTTGGGGGGAAGCACAGGTCAAATTCTTTTTGCATGATGAGCTGTAACCCTGTGATCTTTAATAGGATTATACTGGGGGAAAAGGACAGGACTCAGCCTTGCGATTGCAGAGCAACTTGTCATTCATGGACATTAGTGTACTGTCTGGGGACATCCTGGACATGGCTGATGCCTTCTCCTCCTTGCATTAAGATCTGTTTGTGAAGAAACACAGGGTTTGTTCAGCTGCCCCCAACCTCAGTCCCTGACCATACATGGCCAGTACTGTCCAGCTGCCTGGGGCTGGGCCAAGGCGAGAGCAAGGATGGAGCAGCCAGTGAATAACAGAAGTGACCAACCATGCTCTCTCTGGGTTTGTGCCCTGGGGTTAACTGGCCTTCTAAGTGAATCACAGTACAATTCTCTCTTCCCTCCTTGTAACCCTTCAGCTTTCTCTGCCTTACAGCTCTCCCCAGAAGCATATTTTGGTGACAACATGCAAGTTGGCATGTGCTGCAGCACTGGTGACTCTCAGAGGAAATCCTGGGAACAATTTCTCTTTTCTCCTGCACGCAACCGTTTTTTGGTGACATTTAGAGGATCAGTGCTAGTTTTGAAGCCCCTTTCTGGCTGAAATGGGCTAACAAGTTTAATCATAAGGGTGACAAAGAGGGTAGTCCACAAGATCCCATGAAAGTTCCATAAGAAACAGGTCTAAAACATACCTAGAAGTAGGTGGAGTGTGACATGTTAGGAAGCAGGGCAGGTTTACAAGACAGAGTCAGAGCATGTGCAGCTGCACGTGCCCCTCTCCCAGGGGCTTCCTTCAAGACTGCCCTCACAGCGAAACAGCCTATTCCAGCCCTCAGCTAGAAGCTCTTCCCACTGCTTATGATGGGCCTGTACTGAAGGATAAAGACCCAGGCACCACTGAATCATGCATTTGCCACCTCCCACCATCACTAATGCACCATATACCACTTAGGAATGAAAGTTTCAGGTTTCTAGAAATAGAGTGAAATAAAATATCATGTCATCTGCCTGACGATTCAGCAGCCCACATGTTCTCCCACACACACTGCTATGAAGGTACCATACCAGTGCTTTGGGCAGTCCTCAGGCTGTTCCTTTGGTAGCAGATTAATTCAAGCTCCAACTCCTGAGCACAAGTGTGCTGCAGAGACAGGCACTCACACCAGCAACATTTATCAGGAGTAGTGGTCCTTTCTTCATCAGGGCAAACCCTGCAGGAGATCAGGACAGAGGAATGTCACCAGCAATATTACAAGTATAGCTTCTTTTTTCTCTCGCAGAACAGGATGATCTTGCTGTAACCAGGCCTGAATTCAAGCCCTTCTTCTCAATATACCCCACCCCAACACTGTAAAATACAAAAGTTGGTAAATAAAATTCCTAATGTATCCTAGGGAGAAGAGTTTCTTCAGGAAGTGTCTATTTATATAATCTCTGCAGTGTTCAGATACCATGGAAATTAGTAAAGAATAATATCATAGTGAGCCTGCTGCACTGCAGCTTTATATAACATTTACTGTTGCCAAGATTAAAACTCTTTTGGGGTTTCTGCCCCCAGGCTTGCCCCAGTAAGTTGACATATTTTGGGATCATCTTGCATTTTCCACAAATTTCACCATCATATTGTTTCTAACCATCTTTCCTTTCCCTGAACCTAGAGCTCCTCGCTGTCCAGTACTCTCCAGGAACAGCTTTGAGGTAACGTCTATTCCCTCGTTTGGTTCCTGCATGGGGATTTTTCTGAATACAGATTGCAGACTATTTAACATTGCATATCTCATCATCGCTCCCCGATTCCCTTGTGCTCTCCACTGATACCTTGCTACCAGCTATCCTTTATTAGCAGAACCTTGGGCAGTTTTAAAAATGGCTAAGTCTATGCCAGAACCAAGGCAATTTGAATCATCTTTGATGAACTCTTTCTAAATGCTTTACTGAGACCCAAATATATTCCACCTTATCACATGCTCCTTGAATCTACCAAGCTTGCAATTCTACATGGTAGATTAATTTAAAATTCATTTTGCTGAGGCATGTGTACATTTGCTAGACTGCTTATCCTATATTCTGAGGAAACTGCCTTTTAGGCAAGCTTCTGCTGCTGGGAAGTCTGAAGACCAAAGTCCAAAAGGGTTTAGTTCACACGCAGCCCCTGCAGTGGTTCACTCATTAGAAGCGATTTCATCTCAGTCTCCAACTTCATGCTGCCTTCCGATGGGTCACAGGCGTGTTAGAGACTCCTGTCTTCTACTCCTTTTCTGTGATCAGTCAATTCTGATTGCAAACTCCCAGCCTCAGTACTCCCCTTGCCAGAGTCCTGCAGGAATATCTGATTTCCTCCCAGCCCTGGTGACTAGTGTGGAGCTCAATTCAGGCAGATGGGCAGCTTCCAGAGGACCTGCCTTGTGGGATAGAGACCAGGCTACAGATTTACATGGATGGTTTTCTAACATATCCATCTGATGCCAAAGAAGTCATGCATTGTTTTCTTTAAGCACTCAAGATACTAGGAAAATGCTTTGTACTGTCTGTAAATCTGTGCAAAATCTTAATTATTCAGCCTTGCTGAAGATTTTGGGGTTTTTTCTCTCTTTTTTAATCTATTATTAAGGGAGTAGCCCAATTCAAAAACCTCTCCAGATGTAAAGAAATACCAGAACAGACAGGAATAATGGATAACTCAGGCTATATAAACATATAAACAGTGCATTATCAAAACACATGGCAGGTCCTAGCCCAGGGGCTGCTGGCCATGAGTACATGCATGTTGAAGTGGCAGCTGCACACCCCACAAGGTGAGAGTTATTTGCTTGCCTTGTGCTTCCCTCACTTCGCAGATTCCTGATCAACACCATTCTGTTTGATCCCTGACCCTTGTAATCTATCCCATGTGCCAGTATCCACATTTGCAGATTTTCCTGAAGCAAGTATCTCTATAACATGCAAGATCAGGGTTTGTCAAGAATATGGGTATCCTAGTTGGGAAGCAATAAAAAGTCTGAGAGGGTTGCAGAAGGGGAGGTGTTTTATTGATAGAGAAGAGCAGATCACAAAATATTCATATTCTGAACACAGTGAGGGTGAGCAATCAGTGACAAAAGGAATAGGTCTCCATGCAGACAGTGACTGGTGATGTACCACAGTCAGTCATGGAAGATGACCTTTTAAATACCCCCAAGTCATCTGTTCTTCCCCTACACCAATTTAGGGGATTCTGTTTGAATAAGCAGATTTGTAGGTAAAGACCAACTCTCTCAACCAGCTACTGCAGTGAGTGGTTAACAAGAACTCCCAGATCCCAAGACCCCTGGTGCCCTTCACCCCTGCCCCAAGAAACACAGCACATGCACCACTGCAAGGATGTGTCTTTCAATACATGCCAAAGGCATGTCCTCAAAGTACTTACAATCATCTACGGTGGCTTCTAAAGAAATAAAAATGCAAAAGAAAGTTTTCATGCTGTAAGCATCTTCAAATGCTAAGCATTTGGACTATTAACCTTCTTACTTTTGGATGCTGCATGCATTTAAAGATCTGCCTGGCTAGGCAATCTTTCATTAGCTAATGTAGCTGGAAGGTAGTGGAGGTAGATTAACAAACTAAACAGAATGCAATGAAGGACTGCAAAGAAGGTCTAGGTGGACTGCTAAAAACAAAGCAGCTTTATTTTGCAATTTTTCATCAAAACTAACATTGATTACATGTATTATTTCTCCAAAGGAAGAAAATTTCTCTGTTTGTGCTGACATTTTTCTCCTTTTTCTTCTTTTACTGGGGTGGTTTAAAGAATAATTTCCATCACTCTGCCTATGAGCCAGATTTGAAGATTTGTGGGGTTGTCTTCTAAGCTGTTGGCAAAACACGAATTGCTTACCAACAGAAGGCTAAGGCTCAAGGGGTTAATGCTTGTAGCACAGTCAAGTGATGACAGGAAAGACCTGAGAGGGTTTCTATATTATGGAGAGCAAGGACAGAATTAGCAAAATACACCAGGTCAGAATTAGCATTCAAGGGTAAAGATAGGAAGGGAAAATGTAGAGTTTGAGGAAGGACTTCTTGACAGTGAGATACACAAAATTATCACTCAAAAGTAATGTTACAGAAGCTCTACTGCTTTGTACATTTAAAATTAAGTTGGACAAAGTGATAGTGAGTGAATGAGAGATAACAGTTCTGGTCCAGCAGGCTATTTTCATCCTCAACTCCTTGGAGCTGGCTGTTAGCATGATTGTTTCCAAGCAGGAAACTAAAAGTCTTCACTGAATAGCAGGTAGCAGAGAGCTATGCCTGTATCTACTACCAGCTCTGGCAATTTTAGGACGCTTTGCCAGACAGATCTATGAAGAACAGGAAAAAACATGAAGACTGAGACTGGTTTTGAACTGTATGCTAAATCCAGACAAAATC
>VZTZ01033868.1:1195083-1211971 GCA_013400955.1 Drymodes brunneopygia | reverse complement strand
GAAAAAATAAAAATAAGCAGAGTCCACCTCCTATCTCGCCTCCCAGAAGGTCCCCAAGCACATGGAGAGGCTGGGAAAAACTGCTCAGTTCCTGGAGCTCCTCGGTGCTCTGGAGTGAGAGACTGAGAATGGGGCTCTCTCCCCAATCCCTGCTCCCAGGCTGTCTGCTGCAAACATGATGAAAGTTTGTGGGGAAGCGCCGAGCCTTGATGGCTGTTTTGTAGTCGGGGAGGTTAAAATAAAAAATTAACAGCGACAAAAAGCGGGATAACTGCAGGGAAGCGCTCATCAGAGCCGGGAAATGCCACGGAATGTGTTTGAAGAGGAGGAAAATGTTCCAATTAACGAAGCAGACAGCTCTGCAGTCAAACTCTCCGGTTCCGCAGAGATAAGGGAGAAGAAGCAGAGGATTTGTTTTTCCACCACAGCTCATGTGGGAGCTGGCACTGGTCACTTCCACAGCGGCTCAGCTGCTGGGACAGGGATGGATCAGTGCCACTGGAGCCACCAGTGTGCCCAGTCCACACCCATTTGGGGTCAGCTTTGTGATGGGGATGCCTGTCACAGGTGTGGGGTGGAGGCCACCAAACACCTTCACACTGAGCCCCACATGCTGGTGACACAGAGCCAAGGGCTCCACAATCATTCCCAGCCATGGAGGGCAGGTAATGGTTCCCCACAGTACCTTTTCCATGCTGATATTTTAAGGATGATTAAGAATGTTTAAGAAAAAACAGGTTTTAACTGCAAAATTTTGGGAAGAACTGGGATGTTTAAGATGTTCGCGGAAAAGAACTATATGGAAACTGTCAATGATTTCTATCCTATTAAAGCTCAACTTAGGCTCCCTCCCTGCTTCCATCAGTTACTGGAAGTGTGTAATGCACTTTCTGCCAACTGTTTCCCTCAGAGCACAAATCAAAGGCCTTTTCCACGCTGGACACACCCCGGAACACCGGAGTGCGATGGGAAGTCATAAGCCAGGAGCTGCTCTCCAGCTCCAGCCAGCAGGTGAGAGCACTAAATAAAATCATGGAATGGTTTGGGTTGGAAGGGACCTTAAAACTCATCCAGTTCCACCCCCTGCCATGGGCAGGGACACCTTGCTCCAGTCCTATCCAACCTGGCCTTGGACACTTCCAGCATGACCCCAGCCTCACCAAATCATGCACAAAGAAAAGATGAATTTCAACTCCAAGATGCCCAAATGACAAGAAACGCTGAAGTCTCAAGGTTCAGTTAAGACACATCATAAAAAATGCAGCTCCACACCCAGTTACTGATTTGTGTCGACTCATTCCGAGCCCTGTCACACAATTCCATCCCGAGGGAGGGGCTCAGCTGAACCTCTGAGTCCATGGCCAGGTCTGGCAGCGATCACCATGCAAGAGCAGCATCACCCCCATCTTCCCTCATTTCCACCATTCCAGGTGACCCCAGGCCACCCCCAGGATACTGGGAATGTTCTCCCAAGCCCAATGTGCCACGACACTGCCAGAACCCCTGCCCAGCTCAGCCCTTTCCCACCTGGGAACACCCCTTGCAGCAAATCCTTCTCATCCAGAAGCAGGGAGAAGGCTCCTGCTTTGTGCTCTGTGGATTTCCAGGAGTGTTCACCCCTGGCAACGTTCCCACCCTGCTGTGAATCCAGATTAAAATCAGATTGTTGGGAAGAAGGCAAAGCAAAGGTTTGAACTTGTCGTGCTGAGCAAGCACAGCAAATTGCCTGGAATCGCATCCCACAGAGCCAGGGGTCTGGGAATGTGGCTGCTCCAATGCTGGGAAATCAGGTGTGATGGTTACAAAGGATTATTTGTATCACTTGGATAATTGTATCTCTTCTTCACTTGATCAATATCACAACAGCAGGAAAAAATGTTCATTTCAAATATCACAACCTGGGGATCTGTCAGCCCTTCCACATCCACAGAAAAGAAACTCCCTTTATCCCATGGTGAAATCCTACTACTTTATTTCCCTCATTTTCGCCATTTGATGCAAAGGGTAATCATTTGTTTTTCTGTAAATGACTTTTAAAAAATGCAAAGAGTTCAGATGCCTCCAAAAATATCCTTATTCGTTCCAAAGGGATCTGTTGGAACACACCTTCCCCTGCCCTCTTCCCCACCTACAGCTCGTCATCCTTAGCAGGAACTCTGATGAACACATGGTGAGCAGCCCCCAAGTGCTCATTTCCATAGCAAAGGGAGTGATTCTTGGCGTTGGATCAGAGCCATTTTGATCTGGCTGCTCTCCAGGGAGAAGGAGGGGGGAATGTGCTGGCTGTGGTTGGAAGGAGCAGCGGCTGCGGCTCTTTCAGGGAGAGCAGGTGAAAAACCCAACGGGGGGAGCTGGAGCCTGAGCACCCCAAAAGAGGCCTGGCCCTGCCACAGACTGTCCTTAAATGGGAAGAGTTTATTCTCCTCTTTGCTTCTCAATCCTGCAGTGCAAAGGTTCGCTTCCCTTCTCCTCTTCCTCCTCATCCATCTCCAAGAAAATCCACAGCTCAATTTGGTTGCCACAGGTTCTCTCAGCAGAATTACAGGAAGGAGCTCCAGGCTTGGCCAAGTCATGGAATGGTTTGGTTTGGAAGGAACCTGAAAGGTTGTCCAGTTCCACCCCCTGCCATGGGCAGGGACACCTCCCAGCCTGGCCTTGGACACTTCCAGGGGCAGCCACAGCTTCTCTGGGAAACCTCTACCAGGGCCTCACCACCCTCACAGCCAGGAATTTCTTTCCCATATCCCATCTAAATCTACCTTCTTTTGTCTTAAAGCCATTTCCCCTCTCCTGTCACTCCATCCTTTGTCCCAAGTCCCTCTCCAGCTCCCCTGGAGCCCCTTTAGGCACTGGAAGGGGCTCTCTGGAGCCTTCTCTTCTCCAGGTGAGCACCCCCAGCCCTCCCAGCCTGGCTCCAGAGCAGAGGGGCTCCAACCCTCAGAGCAGCTCTGTGGCCTCCTCTGGACCTGCTTGAACAGGTCCGTGTCTTTTTTGTGCCACTTTTAGGATTATCAGGTGAGACACCAACACCTGAGATGATTCACCCTAAGGAAAGGCTAATTCAGCCTCTATCACACTTTGCTAAAGGATGACCTGGGCGGTTCAGGGAACCTTGGGAAGTGACTTTGGAAATACCCAAGTGGGTAAGGAAGTGTATCCATGGCTGACAGGGCTGTGCTGGGGATTTTCTCTTAGGAAGTGGACTTGGAACAAGAGCTTTAAAATAAAGTTAATTAGATCATTATCTGTGTGCTGCTAAAGCTTGGCTGAGGAACCATCTCCATCCACTTGCTGGACAGAAAATANTCAGATGCCTCCAAAAATATCCTTATTCGTTCCAAAGGGATCTGTTGGAACACACCTTCCCCTGCCCTCTTCCCCACCTACAGCTCGTCATCCTTAGCAGGAACTCTGATGAACACATGGTGAGCAGCCCCCAAGTGCTCATTTCCATAGCAAAGGGAGTGATTCTTGGCGTTGGATCAGAGCCATTTTGATCTGGCTGCTCTCCAGGGAGAAGGAGGGGGGAATGTGCTGGCTGTGGTTGGAAGGAGCAGCGGCTGCGGCTCTTTCAGGGAGAGCAGGTGAAAAACCCAACGGGGGGAGCTGGAGCCTGAGCACCCCAAAAGAGGCCTGGCCCTGCCACAGACTGTCCTTAAATGGGAAGAGTTTATTCTCCTCTTTGCTTCTCAATCCTGCAGTGCAAAGGTTCGCTTCCCTTCTCCTCTTCCTCCTCATCCATCTCCAAGAAAATCCACAGCTCAATTTGGTTGCCACAGGTTCTCTCAGCAGAATTACAGGAAGGAGCTCCAGGCTTGGCCAAGTCATGGAATGGTTTGGTTTGGAAGGAACCTGAAAGGTTGTCCAGTTCCACCCCCTGCCATGGGCAGGGACACCTCCCAGCCTGGCCTTGGACACTTCCAGGGGCAGCCACAGCTTCTCTGGGAAACCTCTACCAGGGCCTCACCACCCTCACAGCCAGGAATTTCTTTCCCACATCCCATCTAACTCTACCTTCTTTTGTCTTAAAGCCATTTCCCCTCTCCTGTCACTCCATCCTTTGTCCCAAGTTCCTCTCCAGCTCTCCTGGAGCCCCTTTAGGCACTGGAAGGGGCTCTAAGATCTCCCTGGAGCCTTCTCTTCTCCAGGTGAATACCCCCAGCCCTCCCAGCCTGGCTCCAGAGCAGAGGGGCTCCAACCCTCAGAGCAGCTCTGTGGCCTCCTCTGGACCTGCTTGAACAGGTCCGTGTCTTTTTTGTGCCACTTTTAGGATTATCAGGTGAGACACCAACACCTGAGATGATTCACCCTAAGGAAAGGCTAATTCAGCCTCTATCACACTTTGCTAAAGGATGACCTGGGCGGTTCAGGGAACCTTGGGAAGTGACTTTGGAAATACCCAAGTGGGTAAGGAAGTGTATCCATGGCTGACAGGGCTGTGCTGGGGATTTTCTCTTAGGAAGTGGACTTGGAACAAGAGCTTTAAAATAAAGTTAATTAGATCATTATCTGTGTGCTGCTAAAGCTTGGCTGAGGAACCATCTCCATCCACTTGCTGGACAGAAAATACTTTTGGGGGGTAAAGCGCAAATTTAGAGGATTTAAAACCTCCTGACTGGGAGCTGAAAGGCCTTTAAATTTTGCCAGAGTTACAACCCTCAGCAAAATTAAAACAGAAGCGTTGGACACCCTGCAAAGGCCTCCACAATAGAAGTGCTGACAGATCTACGGCTGCTGAGCTCCTGGATCCCGCTGGGCCACACACGGCATCTTGGTGGGGACAGAGGAACGAGCCTTCCAATCTCTTATTGATTCCCTCCCCTGAGTGACTTCCAGCTGAATTTTACCAAAACTTTGGGTTCATCTCCCAGGCTGTGCCCTCTGAACAGCCCAGCCCTTGTGGCAGCTTTTGAAAGGACCCTGGAAAGGCTGGATGCCGCCGGCCGCGCTCGCACAGGGGTACTTTTCATTCCACTCCTTTCTGATCTCCCATCACGATGTGTCACAAGAGCTACCATGAGTTTGCCCATTTTCCTGTTTATAAAGGATTTATCTGTCTCAAGAATCCAACAGATGGATTTCTGTGGCTTCGGAGGGTTTGCAGCCTGCTTGTGCAAGAGGAAATGCATCCTGCTAGGGAACACTTACAGGAAAACCCCCCACTAATGGCAAAATCCTGCTCAGCTCATGTGATTGTGATCCCTTCTGGAAAGGGAGGCATTGGAATAAAAGGCCAGTTGAAGTCAGACAGCCTGAGGCAACTGTTAAGGGGGGGTGAGGAGATAGAAATCCAGTGGATAGGGAGAGCAGCATTTATAATAGGTTGGTACTTTGGACTGGAAAGGCTCATCCTTAAGTGGAAAAAGTCAAATTGCAGCTGTTGATGGTGAATCCCCAAACTCCCAGTCTGAGGAGCTTTGTAATAAAGGTCCAGTCTCAATTAATAAAAAATAAGAAGCAGATTTTAAAAAATAGAAACTAAGAGGTCAGTGGTTGGACTTGATGACCTTAAAGGTCTTTTCCAACCTCAATAATTCAGTGGTTCTATAGGCAATGCACTAGCACCAGTTATGAATGATGTTATGGGATGGATGGGGTGCTGGGGTCAGCAGGGACAGGGGATGGTCCCGTTAGTGAAACTGCAACATGGGGAAGCCCAGAGGATTCCCAAGCACCAACTGTGAGGGCCAAGGCCTTCCTGAACACCTGGGCTGAGCCACTTGGGTCTCATCTGCAAAATCAGTGTGCGCTCAGAGCTGGTTTTATAAAATAATATAGGAAGTATGTTCTGATCCTAAACCCAAACCAGGCCATGGATGTTCCAAGCTGCCCCTGGCATGGAGAGGACACCTCTCTGGGAGCAGGGCTGAGCCACATCTGCGGAGCAGTTGGCCATCAGGGAGATAAGCACCGGAGAAAAGCCAACAAGGAATCTGCTCATTCACTCCTCAGAGTACTTTGAACATCCTGTGGAAGATGAGGTACAGAGGCACACATGGAAGGGAGGACAGAGGCATCCAGAGGGTTTGAAACCTTTAAAACACCACCATCCCTTCGTGCTCCTCACAGCAAGGACAGCTCTGTCCCACCATTGTGGGCCCAAGGGACTGAGCCAACAGCTGCACCCCACTGAGAAAGGGCACAGAGACCTCCAGGTTATTTCCTAATCACTCCCTTCTGGCATTTCTTCACTCCAGAGCCTTGGTTCTGCAAGCTCCAGGGTTCTCAGTGACCCAGGGCCATGCCCAGCCACAGGGACAGGGACACTGCCCTGGGCTCAGTCCAGCTGCACACCTATTCCAGAGAAATATTGCCACCACTGTCACCAGTATGTCACCAGCAAGACTGGAGGGGGAATTAATATCATAAAATCTCAGAATGGTTTGGGTTGGAAGTGGCATTAAAGCTCATCCACTGCCACCCCCTGCTATGGGCAGGGACACCTCCCACTATCCCAGGGTTCTCCAAGCCCTGTCCAACCTGGGCCTTGGACATTTCCAGCGATGGAGCAGCCACAGCTTCTCTGGGCACCCTGGGTCTCACCATCCTCACAGGGAAGAAATTTCTCCTGATACCTCATCTAAACCTACCCTCATTCAGTGTGAACCCATTCCCCCTTGTCCCGTCACTCCATGCTCTTGGAAAACTTCCTCTCCAAGTATCCGAGGAATCAAAGAACTCAGTCTCGTGATACAAAATCTTGCAAGATTTGGGCAAGGAAGGAAGTGGGGGGAAAAAACGTCACGTGGCCACAAAAAGTCCAGCTCACCCCACAATTTCACATGAAAGCTCAGCAGAAAAAGGGAACAGCCACAAACGCCTTGATGCAGTTTCTGTGCTTCTAAATACAATTCTATTCCCTCTGTGTGTCCCTTTCCCAATCAATCCATATCCCGTCCATTGCTGACAGAACTGTTGTTTTCAGCTGTTCGGAGTTATTTAAAACAAAGGTGAACACTACAACAGATGGTCACAATTCCAAAACACATCATATTTGTGTGCAGATTATTTTCAGTCTTTGGTTACTTGAGCCTAGGTTGAGCAAGACCCTGCCATCTGATTTCACTTCATTTTAAAGACAAAAAGCTGGAATATGAACTTAATACTGAAATTTCCAGCTGTTCTACCACTGGCAAGATTCTATTTTGGGATGGGAACCTAAACCACAAACTACCAGGGAATTTGATTATATCTCAACTGGGGAGCCCAGCACATTCAAAAATGTAACACAACCCAAACTTTGAATAAGCTGAAATTTCTGTTCTGGACGAAGCGCAAGGTGTTGGCTGCAACCTGCAAAACACTTGATACAACTCTGGATTTCAGAGCTGCAACCTGAAATGATCAAATGAAAACCTTTAGAATACGAAAAGAGTCAGAAGTGCCTGTAGAGCTCAAATCTCCCAGGATCACTGGACTGGTTATTTCCTGAGGGTTTACCTGTGTGTGCTCGTCTCACATCTCCCCCCTGGGACTATTTTCACTTCAAGATTTCCAGGGATACAATTCATCTTCTTGGGGGATCACCTGGTTGTGGAAGGTATCCCTGCCCGTGGCAGGGAGGTGCAATGAGAAGCTCTTTTCCAGGCCAAACCCTTCTGGGATGATCTTACCACTCCCACACTTTGTCACAGTATCTCCACATCCAGCATTACATCATTGACCATAATTTGCAGTGACAAAAGGACGCCGCAGTTAAAGTCATTACCCCGAACTGAGAGCGTTGTCTGGCTTCATTTAATCTGTGTCATCTACCAGGAAAGGCACAGCAATGAATGCACACAAAAATCATTACACAAAATAATTCAGCAGGAGCCGTAGCGGGATGGGCAACCAGCAAAGGGAGACACCAGCAGGAATGGGAGTTCTCCTGCTGCACTGGAGCAGCAGCCTCCAAACAACCTCTTTTTTGGGGTTTATTTCTTTATTTCATCCTCTGTCAGCTGGCACTAAAGCTGCCCCACCTCATAGGTGGTGGGGGATGTTTAAGGGGATGTTACCCCAGGCTCGCTGGGCAAAAAAGGTTATTAAAATGAAAAGAGGAGAACAAAGTGGAGGTAAAAATAAAGGATTGAAACTCAGGACAAAAGCTCATAATGACCAGTGACATATAAAATACAGGGCTAAGAGAGCAGGGATTGAACATTCCAGGTGCCTCATGCAGGCTGGAGCATGGAAGGTGCCCCTGCCTATGGAATGAGATGAGCTTTAAGGTCCCTTCCAACCCAAACCATTCTGGGATTCTGTGATCCCTGCACTTTAGCTTCCACTTTTGCTGCCAGCAGACAGTTGCACAGTGGTTGGACACCACAGAAGCTTTTTACTGGATAAGAAAAGGGAAACCTCCCACACACTCCCACCTCCGACACCGCTGTTCCAGCAGCCAACCACAGAAGGCCGTGGCCTTTCACATCATCCCCTCCAAAAATCCTTCCTTTCCTTTGCCACTGGAATAAACACCAGAGAAGCTTCTTTGCACACTGTATCCCATCCACGGCCAGGAGACGGAGCAATATCCTGAACAACAGCAGCCAGAGACATCACAGCAGCCCCAGGGATGCTCCTGACAGCCGTGGGGAGGAGGGGAAGCACAGGGCTCCAGACCACACCGTGATCCCAAGGGAAAAACAAGCAGGAGCACACGGCTCTCCCAGGATTGCAGCTAAGAGAAGTCAGTGATAAAATGCTTCTCCCCAGCACTGACCTAGTTCTCTTATCAGAGCTAACAGGGAAGTAGCAGTCTGGTCAGAGCTGCTGCCCCAACCCGCTGGATTCCTCTCTTGCTTGAAGGTTACATGCCAGCGTTTTCCAGGCCGTATTCCTGGCGTGCATTAGAAGCTTTTCTCTATTTTGGGTAAAGGCTGGTGGTTATGAGCAGAAAAAGAGCTGTTCCCCAGCACAGCTTCATGAAATTCTCACCAGATCACCACCAGATCCCAGCATTCCCAACCAACCAAGCACCTTTTTCCAACAGAGTGCTCACAGGAGAAAAATGCTGTATTTTCATCTCTATTTTCTCCTACAGATCAAAGCAATGAAATCTACCTAAATGAAATAATTTATTTGATGATAATTTATTTTGCTGAGCTCAGCAGCAGCACTAGACCTGACACAGGGTGTATCCATCCTCTCCCATGGTGGATTTAAGGAGAAGTCAAGCAGACAGCAACTCCCAGGTGCTGGGAGCCCAAAGCATGGAAAAGCCACCTGCAGGATTTCCCATTCTGCTGGAGTCAAGAAGAGGTGCAGACATGAAGGGAACTCCATTAACTCGGTGTTTTCCAAGCACAGTTCCTGGAAAACTCCAGTGGACTTCACTGGGAATGTTACCCTGCTTCTCTTTGCTTACTTAATTGGATCATTCTTTAAAAAATTACTAGAAGGTTTAGTGAAAGTAGAAATCCCAGAATAGTTTGGATTGGAAGGGACCTTAAAGCTCATCCAGTTCCTTCCCTTGCCATGGGCAGGGACACTTCCACTATCCCACATTGCTCCAAGCCCCATCCAACCTGGCCTTGGACACTTCTAGGGATCCAGGGGCAGACACAGCTTCTCTGGGCACCCTGTGCCAGGACCTCACCACCCTCACAGCCAGGAATTTCTTTCCCATATCCCATCAAAATCTACCTTCTTTTGTCTTAAAGCCATTTCCCCTCTCCTGTCACTCCATCCTTTGTCCCCAGTCCCTCTCCAGCTCTCCTGGAGCCCCTTTAGGCACTGGAAGGGGCTCTAAGATCTCCCTGGAGCCTTCTCTTCTCCAGGTGAACACCCCCAGCTCTCCCAGCCTGTCCCCATGGCAGAGGGGCTCCAGCCCAAACCCCAAAGGAATTGAGAATCTGTTTTCTATTCCTCAATTACAACATTCCATGGCATCCATAGATAAAAACTCCAAACATAAAAGGTGTTTTAAGAGATAAACAATCTCACAGATAAAAGGTTGCAGGTCCCAGTTCTCCCAGAGCACTGCACCATCAGAGAGCCAGGACCTGCAGAACCCTCTGCTCCAAACACCAAAATAACTGGGACACAAATCCCTCCCAACTCCGGAATAAAGCAGAAACAACAGATCAGCACAACCAAGGCTCCCAAAGAGCCTGCCCAAGAGTGAGTCAGACTGACCAAGCCAGGAGCAGCGTTCTCCACATGACCCAGCCTGACCACAGTGGCTCCAAGCTCTGCTGGACCCAGCACAACTCCCAGACCTGCCGGGAGCCTGCGGAGAGGCCGGAGCCGCTTTGGGGAATGTGACCCAGGAGCAGCAGGATGGCTGAGTACAATGGCAGCACCAACACCACAGCCACACATCTCCTGCTGGAGGAATGGTGCTGGAGACCTGGAGAACATCTCAGGTAGACTGGAGGTCCAGCACAGAGCATGGTCCATCACACTGGAATTTTGAGTGGACACACTCTGCTCCAAAAAGTGACAATGAACTTGGCTGGCACATCCTGAGTAACACCTTCTTCCATTTCTAAACAACATCCACCCAACAGGTGAGGCACCCACACTGAACTGCTTTTAGTGTTCTGAAATAACCCCAACAACAGTTAATTGTCAAAGACAAGACAACATCCTCACCCCAGGACGTGGGAGGTTCAGGCCGGACAACGCCAACATCTTGGATTTTAATGCAGTACAAACAAGCTGCAAAATGAATCTCAATGCTCCCAGTTGGAACTGGCGTGTGTTTCTCCACATTTCCATTTGCTGTCCTGCCAGCTCTTCTGGCCAAGCAGCCTATAATTCCAAGAGCACCATTGTCATTCCGTCCCGTTTCCGTAACGTGCAATTTGAAATCAGGGCTGGGGGAGGGAGGACAGGGCAGGAGGAGGCTGAAACTCAAATCCAGAGAGTTCAATCTGCTTACTTGATTTTAAATCCCTGTCTCGTGGTGCCAAATTACAGCCCCCCAAACATCTGTTTGAGCAGAGGCTTCCAAGTTCAAACACATTTCCTCTGTCCTACAGATGTTCATTGTCACTGACCTGTCATGGGAGGACACTGAGAGGGCACAACCTGGTGTAAAACCATGAGGGTGACACAAAGCACCTTTCTCACCTCTCTGGGCAGGCAAGAAAGGAAAAATTAACTCAGGGAAGCAGATTTAGTCTATTAAGGAGCTTTAATAAACATTCTACGCTGCAAAGAGAGATTTCAGATCCAAGAAAGAAAAACATCTTCCTACCCCTGCCCTTGACACCTCCACCTCTGAGCTTCCCTGACAGGGAGAATCACACCCACCCCAACACTGGGCAAAGGCTGATTCCTTGGGGAATTCTTGGACCTTCAGCTGGCTGCTCTCAGCTGGAGAACTGGTTTCCAGTGAAGAATTACAACCTGTGCCTTGATGACCTTTAAGCTTTACTTACCTGTTGGCCTGACAGTCACATTGCTGCACGTGCAACCCACACTTCCAGATCTTTGGGAATCCCTGTGGCATTCCCAGCAGCTCCAAAACAACAGGCAGAATTACACCCAGATAAGCCCAGCTGGTTTTTATGGGAGCTTTCAGAGCACTTAAGAACTCCCTGAGTAGGGCAGAAGATGGATGTGGCAAAGCACGGATACAAAGAACAAAAAGATAACCTTTACCCCCAAAGAAACATCAGGGAGCCAAGGGAAGAACAGAGATAACCCCAGGGTAGCCTGAGCCTAACCAGAGGCACCCACCTTTAACAGCAGCACCTTAAAACACCTCATAGAACAAATTGTTCCAGAAAGGAGCAATTTTCCTGGCAGTGGCCAGAAAAAAAATGCTGGAAGCACAGCAACACTGAGCTAAAAGAGTTTTGTGCCCACCCTTCAGGCTGTGTTAAAGCAGAATATATTGCAAAGGAATGTCTGGCAACTCATGTTTGCCTAAGCTGGCTCAGGATTCTCTCCTGCCTTGCAAATTGATCTCAGCGGATCCAAAAATTCAAATAAACCTTAAAAAGTATCACTAAAAACTTAAAGAATGTAATACACCTCCTGTTCTGAGTGAGACAGCTTTGGGCCTCCAGCCTTCAAGATATGGTATCATTAATGTGAGTACTGCAGAAAGGAATGAAATAAGAAATTAAGAGTTTAAAAGTGTAACAATGGTCATTTATCCACAGGTACATATCCCCACTACATGTGCTGGGGCAAATACCTGAACCATGTGTAAAACAACAACTCCACTTAGTAGGACATGCTACAAGTAGTACATGCTAGAAGTATTCCCAGCCAGACCCTGAGTAAAATGTGTCACCTCACATTCCCAGCTTGGAAAGAAGGGTACCAATCTGTTTCACACAGGTATGATGAAAAATGCCAAGGAAATGCCAAGCAGACACCCTGAGTCAGCTGCAGGATCAAGATTCCAGCAGGAAGCAACAAACCATGAAGGCTTTTTAAGTATTTAAAGTGAAAAGGGAGGGGGAAAAAGCAACTCCAGGAGTTACAGGGCTGTAATTCCAGCCCTGAGCAGGTGCCTGAGCATTGAGCCTTTGCTGATGACAATCTTCCCTATCAAACCATCATCTGCCCAGCATGGCCAGTTTGCCCAGTTCCCAAGGGACACGCTGCTTACTACAGATTGAATTTGTTCCTGCCTGCTAATCCCTGGAACTGCTAATTACACCCATTATCAGTTTGTCCAGCATCCAGATCTGGCACACTGTAGGATGCCAAGTCCCCGTCAGGTTTACAGACTGGTTTGGGTTGGAAGGGACCTTAAAGCTCATCCCATTCTACCCCTGCCATGGGCAGGGACACCTTCCACTATCCCAGGGTGCTCCAAGCCTGGTCTAACCTGGCCTTGGGCACTTCCAGGGATCCAGGGGCAGCCACAGCTTCTCTGAGCAAGCTCTACCAGCGCCTCACCATCCTCACAGGGTAGAAATTCTTCCTTAAATCTAACTCAAATTTCCCCTCTTTTCATTTGAATCCATCACTCCTTGTCCTGTCACAGTTCCTGATGAAGGAGTGCTCAGGAATGGGACGCTGCAAAATGTGCTGCTTTAATAGTGCAAGTTTTGATGTTTATTTGGGAGAAACAATGGGTTTTCAAGGACTCCGGAACACGGTCTCTATGGCAACTATATGCAGAACCAGGGGGAGGGAGGGGAAGTTCCCATATTTCCAAATATTCAGAATGATTTGAAGTCCATTTCCCAGGGGTTATTTAAACCAGGAACTGCAGGTGCAATGCACTGCCCAGGGATGCAAACAGGGAGTGGTTTCAGGCACACCACTGCCATGGAGTTTTAGGAAATCCTGCTCAGACACATCTGCTAAAAATGCAGAAATGGCTGCCTTAATATGCAGCTCAGAATTATTACCTATGTGCTTGTTTCTACATAGATGGCAGCCAAAATCTGGAAAACCACAGGGAAACCCTGGTCCTTCCTAAGGGGAACACTTGGCCTCAAGCACAGCTCAGCAACACTCCATGGAGAGCTGTGAGCTCATCTCACCATCAGGCTGAGCCTTAATCACTTTAAGTCAGATCCCACCACTGGTTTATTTCCATTGCTCTTTCAAATTCAATTATTAAAAAAGGAAAACAAGACAAACCTAATTATGCTGGGCTGAGAGGCCCAGCTCAATGTCAGAGTCACTGCAACTTCTCCCACCGAGAGCCAGACCTCAAACGTCATCACAGGCTCAGCAAAAAGCAGATTAGAGATCACTTATTGTTATCTCCAACAAAACATGGACTGAGACAAAGGCAGTGAGGTTGAAGAAGCAAAGTGCTCATGCTGAAGAAATTGTCCTTTCCCCAGTGCAGCTGATTCTGCCTCAATTCTCCCTCTAAGTCATCAGCACAGAGGAGAAATGGTCCAAAAGGCCACGTTTTGTCACCTCCAGAACAAGGAGAGCTCTTCTCTCCACCATAAGCAAGTCAGCAGCCTTCCAAAAACACAAGTTATCCTCTCTGGAGGCAGCAGCAGATGCCATTTTCAATATTTCTGTGTCAATTTCCTGACCTACAGAGCACGATTTTGAAGTTTTCAGGATGTTCATCACAAAATCCTCTTCTATTTGTGAAGGTGTCTGCTCCACGGGATCACTCCTGACTTACGGGCAGCAGGAATTCCATGGGAGGTGGGGTAAAGTAAAATTATCCACTTGCCTAACGCCCACCTTCTACTTTCCAGCTCCATCATTACCTCCAGCCATCAATCCTGATTGGATTTATTATTCCCTGCACAAACTCACGAACACAGCTAATGGCTGGTGATACAACTAATGGCTGGTATATTCCATTAGGATCCTCTCCAGACAGTTTGTTCCTCCAAGGACAAGCCCTGCAAAGCTGCCAGTGGAACCTGGGAGCAGCTGAGCAGTTCTGTGTCACGCTGGTAATTCACATGCCTGTGTGTGGTTTGAGATGAGAAAAGCCACAAGAAGTCATGTACTGAACAATTATAACCTCAAAAAGAAACAAATAATCCATTTTTTTGCACTGTTACTCACAGGAGGAAAGGCAGAACAAAGCAATCCTATTAGCAGATAAAAAGAAAGGGCCCAGTAAACAATTCCCAACCATATTGGTGTAGCCAACCCATCCAGAAAAATGGACTTTCACAGCTGCTTGCTTTCCTGAGTCACTCAGCTAAGCCTAAAACCTTTTTCTGCTTCATTTTAGCTTGGTGCTCACCACCTGCAACTGGGCACAAGGTGACAAAAACTCAGCAGTTCCCATCCTGTCGGCCCCATGCCACCACACACCCAGCCTGACTTTTCACACATGGCTCCAGAAGCTGACTAAACTGAAGTTCTAAGCACTTTCTAATCAGACCAATTTCAGAGTTCCCCACCAGAACACACCAGCCCAAAAATATTAAGTGGGGGAGACAACAGGGAGCGAGCTAGAAGAGAGCACAGACATTTAATTCTTGTTCCTATGCCCTGCAAAGGCTTAAACTGGGGCACTTCAAATCCTCAGTGAGTTTCTGTTCCAACACATCCTCGGAGAAGGGCTGAGATTATCACAAAAGCCTCAGTAAAACAAAATGAAAACAAACAAAACCCAGACTTTAAAAGTCAAGTGAAAATGTGCCTGTGAGCTTGCCCAAGAGGACATTCCTGGTGCTGGGAGTGGTGCACTGATGACCTCACCGAGCTGCAAACTCAGGCCAGGAAGTGTTTTGCTCGTGTCTTCAGACTAGGAAGCTGGCATCCCGGGGATATTCCTGGGAATCGATCACCAAATGAAACCCAGGAACATCAATTCCCTCCCCATCACAACACAACGTTTGGGTTTAATGAGCCGTTTTATGAAGCTGTCGTTGAAGTTGGATGTCGGACGTGGCCACCACGAGGTCACCGAGGGCAGAGCTTGGCACCCTGTGCTGCATCACCCAGGGAAAAGCTGATATTTCCCCCTCCTGCGCATTCCTCCTCACTGCCATTAAACTGAATCCCTGCCTTTCGCTTGGAGTGAATCCCAGAAGTGACAGATGCAATAAGCATGAAGATTTCACTTGAAAAAATCCAATGATGTTTGAAAAGACAGCTCGGGAGAAGACAGAGCAATGCCAACAGAGAACACAAATGCTGATTAAAGCAATCTGGATAAAAGGCTACAAGTGACCATTGATAAATTACTATTATGAAGTGCTGTATTAAAACAAACACCGAGCAAATGCTGCCTGACGTGTCCCCGAGTGTGTCAGGTCTGACTGGGGCTACCGAAAACACAGAAAAACACATAGACCCAAAATAAACAGGCATTGCCACAAAAGTATTTGATCTTCTACCTTTGTGTACACAGTCCTTAGCAAACACCACTATTAGGTGCAATAAAACCTTCCTGCAAGCACACAGCCATCTGGATTTTTCCCCCCCCTTGAGCAGAAAAGATGATTCAATGCTCGTTATTGAAATGAAAATGGAATAAACCCTCTCCTGCCTCCCTCACACAGCACCCGCTGCTTTCCCCACATCCAAACACGCTTCTCCCAGGACATGCTGTGCCAGTTCACACCATTTTCCCACACTCCAGAGCTTCCCTCGTGCACGCCACGGAGGCAGAGGATGGCAGCAGGTAATTTGGGAACAGCCTGGCCTAAAATTAAAACAAAATCGGGAAGTTCAGCAGCGAAATGAAAAATCAACCGCAGCCTGGTGTGTTCAGAACATCCCTCTCTGATTTTGCCACCGTCCTTGGTCTTGCTCCCAGTAATCCCCACACACATCTGCACGAACAGACATGCTCAGACCAACTCCAGCTGCTAAAAAAACCCCAACCCTAACGCATATCACTTATCTTCAACAATAAAACTGCTTCCATGGGGTTTACTTTTGTTTCCTGGCACCTTTCCCTGCCTTTTTTTCTTTTCTTTTTTTTTTTTTTTCAGACCTATCTCCTATGCAGTCATTCAGTTATGGCATCACGTTGTCTGCCTGGGGGGCCAGCAGCTGAAGCTCTGTGTGGTGGTGTCGGACACCTGCCCATGTGTCCAAGACTTTCCCTCGTGCTGTGAGCGGAATCAGTGGGAATTTCATAAAGCACGGGTACGGAGTAACCATTAAATTGCAGCCTTTGGCATATCACTGTTAAACAATGTGGCCTCCTGCATGGGAAAACAAAGCCCATGGAAGTCTGCCCACGGCAAAGGGATGGGGTGAGATGGTCCTTAAGGTCCTTTCCAACCCAAACCATTCTGGGATTCCCTGGTGATTCCATGACATGTCACACAGCCCAGGACTCCACACATCTCCCGCACGGCCTGAAAAGAGCCCCTAATAACGGCGTGACAAGGACCTGCTCTACAGGAGCCTCTGCAAAATAAACCCCAAATAAATAAACCCCCATCAGGGCGCTCATCTTTTGTCCTCTGCCATGGTGCCCGGCAGGGACGGGCGCCCCGGGGGCGGCACACGCCGGTGGCACCGAGTGGCTGCGGCATCGCCGGGT